>OX336883.1:32892098-33419691 GCA_946959425.1 Argyrosomus regius
ATTTCGGCAGACATCCATCTGTTACTGAGAATATTTTGACTCCATACACCAAAGGGTTACCTCTATATATCTATTTTGCTGGCAGGAAATACAACAGCACAAATGTTTGAACATTTGCCCTTTCATTCTAGGGTTTCAGACTCATGAACAAACACAGCATGGTCCCATCATTGATGATTCCTGCTCCTGCATCCAAAGTCACCTCTCATCTGAGACAGTGGAGCGCTATTTGGCTGTTCATGGAATGTATTCTTTATCCTTAAAGATACATTTCATACAGTCGCAAATCAGAAAAGTAAATGGACTGTATTTATATAACTCCTTTCTAGTCTTCTGACCACTCAAGGCACTTTTACACTACATATCTCATTCATCTATTCACACACATTTATACACATTCACATGGCACAGCCTTCAAAAGCAATTTGGGGTTCAGTGTCTTGCTCAAGGAAACTTCAACCTGCAGACTGGAGGAGCCGGGGACCAAACCACCGATCATCCGATTAGTCTGATTAGTGAATGACTCCCTCTACCTCCTGAGCCACAGTGTGCATTTTCATTGATGAATGCTGTCCCTACCATTACATTTTAGCAACATGAACATTGTTTCCTTGAGCTTCATGCTCTGCATTACCCTATGCCTCATACACAAGCCACAGATAGGTTGAATTCTATATTGTGCCAAAATTATTCTGCAATCTCCCTTTACTGGTTGAAACCTAGATATTGCAATTGAATTTCACTATTGGCTGATCTGTGGCAGGTGACAGTCTGATCCCAAAACCCCACCAGGCACATCTCTGTCATGTTGTGGCCAGGACGCTGTTTTGGTCCATCCTCCACGTGACTTCAAACCCCACAGGGAGAGTGTCAGAATCGCAGCCCGCCAGACTTTGTTAATGCTCAGATTTGGTCATTTTCCTTGGTTTAGATGCTTTTAAGCTTTTAAATGTCTAAATCTAAATCTGACGTTTAACTCAGACAAAACTGAAGTTCTTGTTCTCTCTCTCTCTGTCTGTCTCTCTCTCTCTTTCTCTCTCTCTCTCTCTCTCTCTCTCACCATCACCACCACCATCTGTAAACATACATGTCTGTCATACATGTACATTAATGCATCTTACTAACTAAACTTCTTCCCTGGAGTTTCTGTACTCTCTCGTCCAGCAGGTTCTCGTGGATCGTGACTGCTGCTGTGGTCCTGCATTAATGATGTGGTCCATCATTAATGTTACCATATCTCCATTACAGTTTATAGTACCTTAGTTAATGATTTGCTGCTGCTGTGCATCTGTGTCTCTCTATCTCTATCACAGGTTCCACTGCTACTGTAATCATTTTATCATTCATTGTAATCCATTGTCATTTTTCATTGTTCATTGTTTCATTGCAAATTTTTCTGCTGACTTGTTGACTGTACACATGACATCTATTGCACGTCTGTCCGTCCTGGGAGAGGGATCCCTCCTCTGTGGCTCTTCCTGAGGTTTCTTCCACTTTTTTCCCTGTTAAAAGGGTTTTTTGTTTTCCTCACTCGAACCGAGGGTCTAAGGACAGAGGGTGTCACTCCCTGTACAGATTGTAAAGCCCTCCGAGGCAAAATGTATTTTGCGACTTTGGGCTATACAAATAAAATTTGATTTGATTTGATTTGATTTGTAATTGGACCCAGTCTCGAGAAAGAGAGTTTCTGAGATGTTTGGGTTCACCTCAGAAACTCTCTTTCTAGAGATATAGTTACTTTAGATGGGATCACCCTGGCCTCCAGCTCTACTGTAAAGAATCTTGGAGTTGTCTTTGATCAGGACTTGTCCTTTAATGTCCGCATAGAACAAATTTCGAGGACTGCATTCTTTCACATACGTAACATCACAAAAATCAGACGCATTGTATCTCAAGCGAATGCAAAAAAACTAGTCCATGTATTTGTTACTTCTAGGCTGGACTACTGTAACTCCTTGTTATGTCTCTTAGGACTTTGCAGCTAATTCAGAATGCTGCTGCACGTGTACTCACAGGAACCAAGATCAGTGATCATATTTCTCCCATTTTGGCTTCCTTGCATTGGCTACCTGTAAAATCAAGATTAGAATCTAAAATCTACTGCTTACCTACAAAGCTCTTCATGGTCAGGCACCATCATACCTTAAAGAGCTCGTAGTACCTTACTACCACTCTAGCACACTGCGCTCTCAGAATGCAGGGTTCCTTATCCCAAACTCCTATTTTGGGTTCTGGAGGCAGACACGGTCAACACTTTTAAGAGTAAACTTAAGACTTTCCTTTTTGATAGAGCTTATAGTTAGGGCTGGCTCAGGTCATCCCTTAGTTATGCTGCTATAGGACTAGACTGCCAGGGGACTTCCCATGATGCACTGGGCTCTTCTCTTCTTCTTCTTCTTCTTCTTCTTTGCTCTCTCTCTCTCTCTCTCTCTTCATCTCCATCTCTAAACATTCATGTCTCATTGATGCATGTTACTGTGACTTTGTTCTCTCTCGTCCACAGGTTCTCATGTATCGTGGCTGCTGTTGTGGTCCTGCGTGGCATCCACTACATATACTATTATTGTTATCATTATTGCTACCATATCTCCATTACAGTTTACAGTTAGTGATTGTTTTCAGCTGTTATGCATCTGTGTATCTCTCTGTCTCTGTATCTCCATAATTAAGGACAGAGAGTGCTGCATAGTACGTACCCTTGATGAATGAATATGACGACTATGCCGTCCACTATATCTATTTTTGATGAAGAAATGCAGTCCTGTTTATGTATTATTACATTATTGGATAACGATTATTTTAATGCTACGCCAATAACATAATAACCAGCCAATAATGTAATAACTTATTACATTATTGGCTCAAAAACGTTATTACATTATTGGCATGATATTACGTTATTGGCTTTATTACATTTAAAATGGCCCAAATTATTACGTTATTGACAGGTATTACATTATTGGACTTTTTTTACATTATCGGTTGCTACAAGCACTAGTCAATATTTTCATATTAACAATCGGTCAAATGACATGTAATATGAAAGAGGTGAGTTTAGTGCAGTGTCAGAAAGTGTGTCGGTTAAGTTGCATACTGCAGTTTTATGGAGCATTTTACTGTCATTCAGCAAATAGTTTACTCATCAGCCATCAAATGTTCAGTTATTTCCAGGAAAAAAGCTCTGTATGTACATACTGTATGCCCAGCACATAAAAACAGACATTTAGCTACTGAGGGGGCAGATATTTCCCTCAGGGGCTGGTGGAGACCAAAAAAGAGCCAATGCAAGAGTTAGTATTAGACTAACATTCAACAGGTGGACACAAACATGACTCGAAATGAATAAACATCATGTTGCTCTACTGCTTCGACGTGTTCAAAGAAGTGTTTGCTAACATGTTCAGCTATGCAAGATAATAATTTATCCTTGGCTGCTGCCTGGCTCTTTACATCCATTGTATCCACATCATACGGTGGGACTGGTAACCCTCTGCACTTCAGTGTCAGACTTTAAAACTAGGACATGTAGATGGGCCAGACATTTTCAGCAGCCTGTTCTTGGAAAGCTTGATGTTTCTCAATGTGGGGCCTTTGAAAATTATATTCTTTAGCTACCACAGCGCACTCATTGCAAATTAAACACAGTGCTTTGGTGTTTAGAGATGGAGGTAAAATAAACAAGTACTTGCCAAACTGATGGTTTTGATTTTTCAATTTTACGTTTCAGGGTTGACAGAGACATATTTTCGATACAACACTTCCCTGGCTGCAAATGTCAACAGCCAGATGTTAGAACATCTAAGTATGGTTGGGACTCACATAAGAAAATGTTCCATAACATCCATAAACATGCTGCCCAATCGGTGCTGTGCTTGTGCAATGCTGAGAGATGAGAAGAAAGTGAGATGGCTCATTCAGTAGCTGCTTTGATTTACTTATTTGTCATATATCAGCATATTTATGTATGCTGGGCCACACTTGAGGTTGCTTCTGGGCTAGATTTGGTCTATGGGTTGCCAATTAAATAGGCCAAATTTAGTAAATGCATGTGTGTCATTTAGATTAATATTGGTCCGTCCCTAGATCTAAATCTCCCTCTCCAAGGCTTTACGTCTATTGCTGACATGTTTAGAGCTCAAAAGTGGGGGTCGACTTCAGAATGGGAAGTCCTTCTCTGGACCAACGACCCCCATCACAGCATAAAGCTTCCTCTGACCAGGCTGCTAACATTTTACAACTGTGGGAAGCATACTTGTTGTGTTCAGGACCTTGCATCCGATTCACATTTACAGCAGCAAAAACAACACAACAACAATAACAACTGCTTCAAAACCAAACCCAACAGGCAAATACATTACCTCTACTTAAGATCCAAATAACCCAACGGTGGTATAGTGGAGCTGTGGAACTGATAACTCAGAACATAACTCATAAGTCACTCCAGTGGTTTAGGTAGTTCAGAAGGAGTTTTCAAATTACACGAATCCTGAAGGTGTCCAGCTCCTCCAAAGGTCTTTTGTGGCCTCCAGATGGTCACCAATAGGTCTAGCGAGATTTTCCAAATTTAACTAATATTCAGTGATTTCCTTCTGTATAAATTCTAACAACGATAATACAAGTGATATTTGATGAGATTACTTATATGTTGTATAATTTGTTATTTCTTGGACTTTTGATGAACAAAACATATCCAACAACTCTCTTTGTGACTGCTAGCACATGGGGCAGTTGTATTCTTGACATGAAACTCCAGGTCCAGGTTTAAATCATTCTGACAATTATATCGATTTGTCAAGAAGGGCATCCTTTTTGTTTATTTATGTTTTTTTTTTCTCATCATTACAATAATGACAGCTCTGGATTTAACGTCCTTAGTGGTCAGTTGATTTTCTCTCTCTCTCTCTCTCTCTCTCTCTCTCTGTCTCTTTCTCTCGCTATCTCTGTGTACCGAAGTATGGAAATATAACTGCAAATATTTGAGCATGAATTGTTGAGATATTTACTGTGTATTTTCATGTGTTCAATATGTTTAATATGTCAGCTTATAAATTAATAAGAATATGAATAAGAGAAGTAACAGAGAGAGCAGATAAAAGCATTGGTCTTTTTTTTTTTTATCTTTCCATCAGCTCCTGACAAGTTGTAAAGAAAAATATCGAGCGGACGCAGCGGACTTTTCGTCTTGCAGAAGCCGAGGGGGCCGGTCAGGAGGTCGATCACAGTGTCAGCTCGGAGTCGGTCCCTGACATTTTAGCGAAGCTCATTTCATCTACATAAAGCCGAGTTTGAAGCTTTCTGATGAACCTAAAGCTAACCTCTATCGAACCTTTTTGTAACCGTTTAGAAGGTTTCGACATGTATTACAGAGCTAATTTACATAACAGTGTTTTAACAGTTCATAATGGTTAACGCAAATGTCTGTTATTATTATGATTATTATTATTATTACACTTATTCTACATATTATTATTATTATTACACTTATTCTACATTCTATTATTATTATTATTATTATTATTATTATTATTATTATTGCTGTTGTTATTGTTGTTGTATTTGAGGGATGCTATCTATGTCGTGGACGCAGTATGAAACTACAGCTGGTATTCTTGCCTGTCTGTTATTTTGCGATCCGTGGCCTCCAGCTTTAATTTACTTTCTTAGTGTATTTCTTTGTAATGTGTGTATTCTGAAAGAAATACATGATTTTCAGAGGACTGCAATGGTTCAATTGAAATGTCTAATACTCTATACTCTACTCAGCTATGTTCTCATGTTGAAGAAAATCCGTGTGAATTCGAGGTTCTTCGGTTTTATTGACTTCAAAGGGAAAATTATGAAATGATTTCCTGTCAAGAGAACTTTGATAACATACACATTCACAACATACAATTTCTCTGCATAACCCGTAACCAAAACTCCAATCACAACTAAATGACTGAGATGAAATAAAATAATTGGGAATTTTTCATCCTCATATCAACATAATAATAATAATAATAATAATAATAATAATAATAATAATAATAATAATAATAAATAATTATTCTAATATTTTGATATGATTGATATTTGAAATCGCTGTGACGACCCGCTGGTCGCAACATTTCCTGCGATCATCTGTAAGTACGAGTATGAATATGATAAAAATTCATTGACTTTGTGAGAAATGAAATCAATGTATCGATTTAAGTCCAGAAAACCGACATGCATGGCTTGTGTCCAGGGCTGCCTCGTGTCTGTTTCTGTGGCCTTCACAGTCATGTCAACTGTACATATGTGGACACACACACACACACACAGTACGGAGGAGCGCGTATCTAGAAGTAAATAATAATCATTTCAAAAATAGACTTCAATAGATATCATCAGTCTGGATGACTGGGAGAGATTTCTATATAAACTTTAAAGATTACAAAACAAAGAAAAATATTTCCATTGAAATACATCCATCATCAGGCAGAGCATCAGTGCATACTGACCGTGTACAGTCCCACCAGAACGACAGCTCTCTCTTTACTCTTGACCTTGTTGTGAATATGCGTGCACGTGACCCCCACGTGTATGTGTGTGCGTGTCCGCGCCAGCAGGTCTACTTAGCAGGCCCACATTATAGAGAAGTAAACAGACGGAGAGAGGAGCGGGTGGGAACTCGCCATTGGTTCACAGAGGCTCCGTTTCTCCTCCCCGGTAGTAAAGATAAAGATGACGTAGTACCTCAGACCCCCCCCCCCCCCCCCCCCCTTCTCTCTCTCATACACACTAACTGGTTTTACCATAACCCATAGCTCGGTATCAAGCAGCCAGTAGTGACCCAGTGCCTGCCCGGACTGGTCCTGCCTTGCCAAACGGCTCTAAGGCTGAGAGTTACTGACTGAGTCATTGAGGAGGATGAGCTGAAAGACAGAGAAAAGAAAAGAGGAGGAACGAACGCGCACTTTGACTATCTGAGAGAAGATGAAGAGGAATAAACGCTGCTGTGACTCCTAACGAGAGGAAGAGGAACAATGTCTTAGAGGAGGAGGAGTTGTTTGGACAGAACTGAGCGGCCTGCAGGGCTACCGTAAACACGACTAGCCCAGCTCTTCTTGAACGGAGTACCGACCATCACGGTCGGCCGGCCGGGCTGTTTTTGGCGGAAGCCGCTGTGGAAATTATTGGAGATGCAAACATCTGCTGTGGACGTGAAGCTTTAGACAGTTTACTGCAACACTGTAAGGCCTGTGTGTGTGCGTGTGTGCGTGTATGAGAGAGAGAGAGTGTGTGTGTGCGTGTCTGTGTTTGCGTTTGTCACTATGAGTTTGGTCTCGGGCTTCCCTCACCACCCTGTCATGCACCACCACGACACCCACCACTACTCCCTGCATGCAGCGGCGGCCAGTCGGTGTCACGAGGACACCGGGGCTCCTCCGTACTTTACGAGCTGGCTGATAAGCCACGCGGATATGTCTCCCACCGAGTACAGCCTCGCGCCCGGCTACAGCCCAGAGTACCATGGCAACAGCGGCGGCGGGTCTACCGGTGGCCTCGACCCCCACCATCACCATCACTATGGACCCGGCGGTTTGGTTCCCGGGGCCGGCACCATCTCGGTGAACGGGACCACGGTCGGTATGCACCACCACCACCACACACACCCTCGGACCGTGAAGCGGAGACCAACAGCCAACCGTAAGGAGAGGCGGCGGACCCAGAGCATCAACTCGGCCTTTGCGGAGCTGAGGGAGTGTATCCCCAACGTCCCAGCGGACACAAAGTTGTCCAAGATCAAGACGCTGCGGCTCGCCACCAGCTACATCTCCTACCTGATGGACATCCTGGACAAGGACGGACAGCACGGAGACACGCAGGCTTTCAAGGCCGAGCTGAAAAAGACGGAGGCTCGGGAGGAGCGGAGGAAGAGAGAGGCGGTAAGAGAACATAATTATATCATTTACATACTTCACTTTGGTTAGATGAACTTAAACGAAGCCACCTGAAATGTGAAGAACAGAAGAGACATGAGCTTACCTGAGATCAGCTGACACGACCTGAAATACATTTGGCTCATGCAGACAGTTCACGTTCAGCTTTCTTCTTTGAAAAGTAAACAGTGAAAAGTAGATTGGATGTGTAATTACAGGGCTCTCCAAACGTTCAGCTGGGCTCAGGCCTACATCCTGTGCGAGCAGTGGACTCAGACCACTTACACAGACCAGTCATGGAAAAACAAGAGAAGCAGCCTGAAACCGTCCACAGTTCAGTGGATCAGGCAACTAGTGGTGGCGAGATGAGCTGTAGTCCACTCCTGAACTGCTCTCATATTTGTCATTCTGTCTATTGGCTGCCGTGAGTTAGGAGCTGTATTCAGAGATAGAGAAGATAAAGTGACTGAAGGTCATAGCTGAACTCCTCTTCAGGAGCTGGCTAACATGAACAGAGAAAAAAAACCCCATCCGTTTTCTTCTTTGTTTCACTGAGCTGTAAAATTCTATTAGACATGAAAAAAGATCCCCAAAATCCTCAGAACAGAACAGAACACCACATTTATAAAATATGGGACAATTAGCTTTCTTCAAACATTTGATTAGTTATCAGTATTATGTGAAATAATAATCCCAACTTCATTTTATTCTCATTAAATTCTACTTTTGCTCTTAAGTGTAAAAATACACGTACTGATTTTCTGTGCGTATAAGAAGCGTCGTTCACCAAACAATTCAAATACTATAATCAAATCATAATATAGAAAATAATTATATAAAAAATATTTTAAGAATAAAATAATAATAATAATAATAATATATTCAAATAATGATACTTTGTGTATAAGTTGTTTTTTAAATCTCATCGGTGGTTTGTAACCACGGTTAACTGCGCAGTTTTAAAGCCGATGCACAGACAGATGACAGACACTTCACTAGAATCATTTTTCTGTGGCATGCAGGTTATTAATATTCTCTGCATCGTGACAAAAAAGCTTATGAATGAATATTGTGCTGATCAGCTACAGTCGAGTGTGATTCAGTGACCGATGGGCCTCGAACACTTCCTCTCAGAACACAATCTGTAACATTTGGAGCTCAAACAATAATTCGGAAAGACGGAAAGCACGGGCACGTACATTTTTGATTTATGTTTTCACTTGATTATTTTATTATCATAGCAATAGTATGCTCCCGTCATGTATTTAAACTCTAGGACCATTATAGCCCAGCTCAATGTGACATTTGATTTTGGGTTAGGTTTTGGGTTCTGTAACTGAGTGAGTAGTACACACACACACACACACACACACACACACACACACACACACACACACACACTCACACACACACACACTATACTGCTAAATATCCTACATAAATATTATAGTATTGAACAATACACACAAACAATATACTATTAAATATACTATTAAATATTGTAGTCAAATGCAGTAAGTAATCTTATAGGCCGTTTGTTTGAGGGGAATTTAAAAAGCCAGTGAAGAACATGTGGTGAGTGCTGCAGAGAGAGTAAAATCTAAGTGTGTTTACACGTTTGTAGAATGGACGTTTCAGAGATTTTACACAATAATGGTATCGTCCAAGAGATTGAGTCTATATAACAGTGGAGGCAGAAAATTGGTTGCCATCCACAGACAGCTTGGAGCCAGGAGGGGCCAGGTTCAGCCATGCAGACCCACCACTATTATTCCTAGCAGCACTTTTTGGATAGTTTCGTCCTTACAGCCTGCTATATTATCCACATTGGTCCCGGCTCTGCGTATCCTATAGCTTCAGCTTTACAAGGTCCTACTGTCGCACACACATACGAGATATCTAAAGCCGTTTCAACTACTTCTTTACTCGCCTTTTGTATTCACACGGATCACTCAGTTGATCCAAATTCATTGACATAAATCTACATGTGCTCTTTAAACACAGGAGCCAGTGATGTCAAATATATATATATATATCTTCTTTGTTCTCACTGCTCAGAGGTTTTTATGTACAAACAGAGCTAAGCATCATGTTTTGCATCCTGTCACAATAGCTGCCTGTTGCTTTGACACACGTTTATGTCTTGATAATCTTACTCTCAGTCTACCTAATCCAGAGCTAACATCAAGCTTTAGTCCAGCAGAAACAAACAATACGTGAGCACACAGAGCAGCTCAGTAAAGAATAGAACAGAATAATTATTTCCTTTCTGTTGCCTAACTTGCTGCCTATAGGAAGTGTGGTGCGTAATTAAAGCCAGAAAGCATTTTTTCCTCACATTTCAAACTGCAATCACTAATAGGAGGATGTAGACCTGTTAATAACTCATGTCAACTCTTTCATGAAACTCCAGTCCTGGACTCAAACACACACTCGTAGACACTCGTTTCACAGATGTTATAGAACTCAAACGTGTATCACAAAAGTATGTGTATATCCGAGTTTACATTCATGATTCAAGGGAAATTAACGTATTTAAGAAGATTGGCCTGTAAGATCGCAAGTAAAACTCTACATTAGTGTGAAAAGGAGAATTAAGACACACATTCTTTACAATTCTCAACACTGGTTTCTGGTTATATTCAGGCTTAATGTCGCTTCAATGTTTCAATGTGGCTTTGTTTAGTTTGTTGCTCTACTATGGAGTAATCCAATGATCCAGTTTGTGTCAAATGGACTTCATAGAGGCAGGAACAGGCCCTGTTTATCCAAAAGACTCAACATTCAACATGATTTGATCAATGCAGCAGCAAACTGAGTACAAATATATATATATTTGTACTCAGTTTGCTGCTGCAAACTGAGTACAATATAATATAAATATATATAAATATAATATAAATCATTATCTGAAATTTATGACATGATTAAGTGAAACCATGATCCTCAGGTGCCAGACCTGCGCGTCACTGACTGAATTACAGCACGGCACAAAAGAATCAGTCAGTTGTGGTGCTGAGAGTGATCCAGGATATGAAGAGCTGTCAGTTTACATCCCAGTGCTGCTCTGAGCAGCCGGACTGGAAAGACACCGGCACTGCTTTTACTTTCAGTCAGATGGAGCCTGCAAACTAGCTGTCTTGACGTATGACTGGTGTCACGTGTTTGCTGCACGACCCTTCAGATAAATCTCTTCTTAAATATGTGTAAATAATAACACAATAATAATTACTGACAAAATGCTTATGGTCAACAGAAACCTCACAATGCTGCCTTGCTCATTGCAACACTGAGCACATTGTGACACGTCATATCATATTTATTATTTGTTTATTACGTTAGTAGGTTTAATTAGTTTAATTTCATTAGAAGAACATTTTATATGTTTATCAAATGATTATATGACCTGAAAAACTTCATCCGTTCTTATAATAACATCATCATCTGATTGACATGTCTGTAATAACATAACAGACATACAGATGTCTTCTGTATATTAATAAAGCGGTGAAGGCCTAAGAAAAGCTCATAATCATAACTCATTGTTACTAAGCTCGCGTTGTTACGGCCGATAACTCTATGATTGAAGAACCTGACACAAGAAAAGGAGATGACGTGAACACTGGATGTGTACACGCGACACTCACATTTCCGTCCCATTTTTCTTCATTTACGCACGCGAGGTAAATAAGAAATATCTTATTTACCTCGCGTGCGAGAAGGCCCGAGCTGTGAACCTCCACCTTCAGGTGGAGGTTCACAGCTCGGGCCTTCTCGGCTCGACTCGTCGTCTTTGTTGTCGGGACTGTGGACTGAAGCCGATCCTCTGCTGCTCTTTAATTGCTTCATATAAATTGTTACTGTGAGGACATGGAAGAGTCCAAATTTCAGCATTTTGATAAATGGAAGTAGAAAAGTGGTGACTAAATGTCAGCGCTGACTTCACCGCGTAGAAATAAGTGTAAATCAAAAGTAAAGGAACTCATTTAACAAATATCCTTAATGCTGAATTACTGCACGTCATCAGTCTAATATATTTGATGATTTTGCCGTGTATTTGATGAAACCTCACAATCAAATTATCACGTGTACTGTAGAGGCTGCAGGCGACATTACGGCGACATATTTTATGAAGTTTGAAGTGTGGAAAAAGTAACGAGTCCAAACCCTGAAGGTCCCGTCTGAACACGAAACACTCCAGCAGCTTCGAGTCTACTCATGATCGTGCTGACAATAACTCACAGCGCTATGAATCTATATTTAAATTCATACAAATATGAATAAATAAAACGTTTATACATTTACAACTCGGCCTGTGGTCTTGAACCGTTACTCAGAATCTGCCAACGATAATAATAATAATGATAATAATAATAATAATACGTGTACACTCACTGTCAGTTAAGGTGCAGCGATTACAACCTTACAACAATACTTTAAACCGGAGTAAAGATGAACACATTCTCCTTGTGCGCACGTTTGTAGGTGAATTTGTGCAAAATATATATATATTAAAAAAAAACGTAGTCATATGTATAAAAGGTACAATAATGCTGTTTAATTGTATATTATATGAATATTTGTTGCATTTGGCTAAACACGGCTGCAGTAGGTCAGTCAGTCAGGCTCAACATTTGGGCTCAGAAAACATTATTATTATTATTATTATTATTATTATTATTATTATTATTATTATTATTATTATTATTATTAATATTAATCCCTCTTCCTTGATTTTGGTTAAAACTTTATTGATATAAAAAAAAAACGATCTGAGGTCTGTGGCGCTCGTGTCGATAAACGTGCTGCTGTGTGCGTAAACGGTGTGATGTCACATTATTACATTATGGACTAAACTAAATGAGCAGTCTCGGGCGGTATATGAAACATGTCAGGAAGAAAAGTGAAACTGTTTCCATGGTGAATTTTCGTGGCTTGTGCACGTGGATCCACAGCCATCATTTTCATTACAATATCACGTGTCTGCAGGTGGAGATCCCTAAGACAACTTCATCTTCATCATCCTCATCTTCATCATCCTCGTCAGCGGCCGATAAGAAGAGTAAAGGACGGACAGGATGGCCTCAACATGTCTGGGCTCTGGAACTCAAACAGTAGCCACCCCCCCTCACACACCCCACACCCACTCATAGAACTCCTCTGTCATCCGAGAGGGCGGTGACGGGACAGTAATGACGCGCTCTGATTACCTCTAATACTTCTTCACCACCACCATCGTCATCATCATCTCTGGAGAGATGGTCATCTCGCTGTTCACTTCTCACAGTCGCTGTGTTGAGACACGCAGAATGTTTGCAGTTGCTGTCAGAACATACCTTCAGATTAATCATCATCATCACCACCCCCCAAATCTGACCATGATCTTTTTTTAAAAGTTTGATTGACGTTTGAACTTGAGAAACATTTTAACCTAAAAAGCTTCAGCAAATGAAAATATTGGAATATTAGAAATGTCATTTCATGTGTGTTTGGCTTGTGATCTTTTCTAACATCTGACCTCGTGGATCAACAGGATCCGCCTGGTCACGCGTCCATCTTCCCTCATCTTCCCGCCGCCTCTCCTCTCTTTTTCTCTTTAACCTGTTCTTTCTAGAAGCAGACCCTCTAATGAAACAGGCCTCGTGATGTTTGGTGGGTGGGATCTATGCCGAATTATGAAGTGCGCCATAAAAACAAAGTTATGTACTACCAGATGTGTCGGCTGCTTCATACCACCGCTGGACTGTGAACAGAACGCGGCCAAGTCTCTCATCCTGTCAGGGGAACAGAAAGAGTTTCCCTCGTATCAACCACACACACACACACACACACACACACACACACACACACACACACACACACACACACACACAGAGATACACACACGGAGTGTCTGCTTTATTTAACGGAATATATTTATGTGCAATGTCGCCATTACAAGGACACAAACAGCAGACTGAGCTTCAAAGACACGGTGTAATTGAATCTCTCTCTCTCTCTCTCTCTCCCTCCCTCTCTCTCTGGCTCTTCCTCTCTTACAATTTGGGTTGTAAATGTAATGACGTCACGGTGATGACGAAGTGTCCATGTTATCCTGTGAAACTGGTGGGAGTCTAAATAATGCTTAATGTGGGATGTAAAGAGTGTCATGAATTTAATAAATCACCACCTGGTTAAATGGTGCAAATTCATTATTTGAGAAAAACAAAGGAAACATTAAAACACTTTTTGATATAATATATAATATATATTATATCAATATAATATATCAATATAAACCCGTCCGTATTTTATATATTATATATATATAAATATATATAAAATATGGACGGGTTTACCTCTGGAGTATACAAACCTTTCATGTTAACTTAATGAATTACAGATTAGGCTACAACAGGCTATATCTTTATTTATAATTTCATGTTTGCAATTGTGTGTGTGTGTGTGTCTGTGTGTAAATGGCCTGTACTTATATATTTCCTTTCTAGTCTTCCGACCACTCAAAGCGCTTTACAGGACATATCTCATTCAACCATTCACACACATTCATACACTGATGGGATTGGCTGCCATGCAAGGTGCCAACTGCTCATCAGTTTTAGGAGCTAACCATTCATACACATTCACACATCGATGGCACAGCCTTCAGGAGCAATTTGGGGTTCAGTATCTCGCCCAAGGACACTTCGACATGCAGACTGGAGGGGATCGAACCGGGGATCGAACTGCCGATCATGTGATTAGTGGACGACCCGCTCTACCTCCAAGCCAGAGGTGTGTGTGTGTGTGTGTGTGTGTGTGTGTGTGTGTGTGTGTGTGTGTGTGTGTGTGTGTGTGTGTGTGTGTGTGTGTGTGTGTGTGTGTGTGTGTGTGTGTGTGTGTTTAAAACAGTGAAGTTGTCAAGTCAATGTATTTATAGGGGGAAAAAAAATCAGATATTACAGTCTCTTACTCTTTTTGACAGTGGCCTTCATATTTATTATGGATGTGATACATGCAGTGTTTTCAGTGCGGTGGACAATAGCAGACATTTCATTTGTTTTTATGATAACTGCGTTAAATTGGGGATTTGTAAGAAACCTGTTTGAATATCTGGTTTTTGTTCCATTGGACTCTGTTGTAAAGCTTCTGTGTCATGGTGTGAGCGTATTTTGTATCACAAGCAATGAATGATCACTATGTGCACTCTTTCTATCTGTAGAGCATCAGTTATCAGCAGCTGTATAGAGCTGAAAGCTGAGATCATGCACACACACACACACACACACACACACACACACACACTTTGGAAGAAAGAGATAGACAGAACCACATCATGGTGCTCAGCTTTAGGAGAGTTGATGTATTAAACAATTTGTAAGACACAGATCAAAGATGGTTTATCATAAATTCAATAGTCATTCGAAAGATATTACTCTCACTTTATAAGCAGTATCATCTGTATTTGTGTGAATGTATTTGCTGCTATGATTTGTGACACCAAACATTCAATAATCACCACAAGGTTTAAACTTCTTTATTAAAGCAGTCAGGTGGTCAGCAAATAGAAAAGTTTTAAAAGTGATTTGAGTCTATTGGCTTCTGTCTGTGTCTGTGAACCTATCATCAGGCTCTGGGGTGATGTTTGCTGCTGCACCTGCTGTTCCAGACAAGAAGCTCAGATTCCCGTCAATCAAGCAAACCCTTCTTCCCCGCAAAGACCTAATCATGTTTCTGTGGCAAACTCTTGTGGCGCCTTTGCTGTGGCATATTGGGCATCCCACTGTGGGCTGATGCACCTCCTCAAAAATGTAAAATGTCACGTGGAGAGTTGTAATTGGTCAAAGTGGTGGTTTGTAGTCCTGGTAGCATTTATTGTTGTGAAGAAAATAGCATAAAGAAATACTAAGGGATCTCCCTGTTAACAGTACATTTACATTTTGTGAAGCCATTTCTCACATCTCATCTTTTCTGGATGACAATGAATACACAGCACTCTCTGATAATATATATTACGTTGGTAACTGCTGTAACACATCAGTAGTGAAATGTCATTCCACCTTAAGACATAATATCTCCTTCATGAAATAATAAAAAAAATATTCACTTTGTATTTTAAAAAATACATTTTCCACCAGCATAACTGCTCTGGTGTTAGATGGAAGCTGTGTATTTTGGCGTGATTTATGAATTAAATGAGTTTTAGAGTCCTTGAAGTGTTTCTCCACCTTGTCAAAATATTACAAATTAAATATATTTTTTGAGGTTTGTGGCAAATACATAATCCCAAACCGGGCAAACCCAGGAACAAATAAAACTTCCAGACTGTAGGTTTGTCAAGTTGACAGCTGAAACACTAACACACATTCAACTGACCCCATAGAACAGTTATTGACACACTTCCTGGTCTTCCTGTTACCACTGTATCTGATGGAGCTGTCAGACATTCATTGATAAGGCCTAATCTGACATCCCAGTTGGTATGTTATTAGTGGGAGACAGAAAAAAAGAGCTGGAGAGGATTATTCTCGTCCTGACAAAGACTAACAAGAAATGTAATGGCCTGAGTCTGGCCTCGGGTGAAGACAGGAGAACAGATAATTAGTGGGAGTGCTGGCGTCAGACAGAGATGACCCTGCAGTGACCGGGAGACACACACACACACACACACACACACACACACACATGCTCAGATTTAGCTGTAGGGAGCAATGAAGCTAATGACTACACATTTACAGAATAACTGACTACTGTTCTAATCCATATTATGGCAACTAAGTAAAGAGATACAAAAGTCCATCATTACTTTAAGACATAAAGGTCAGTCAAACGCTATGATAAAACTGGCTCACCAAACCACCCCAGGAAAAGAAGATCAAGAGTTACCTCTGCTGCAGAGGAGAACTTTATTAGAGTTACCAGCCTCAGAAATCACAATTACCAACACCTCAGATCAGAGTCCACATAAATGCTTCACAGTTTAAGTAGCAGACAAATATCAACATCAGCTGAGGAGACTGTGCGAATCAGGCCTTCATGGTCCAATTACTGCAAAGAAACCACAACTGAGGTAAACCAAGAAGAAGAAGAAGAGAACTGCTTGGGCCAAGAAACACAAGGAATGGACATTAGACTAGTGGAAATCTGGAATTTGGTCTGATGAGTCCAGATTTGAGAATTTTGGTTCTGCCCACCATGTTTTTGTGAGACGCAGAGAAGGTGAGCAGATGGTTTCTACATGCGTGGTTCCCACCATGAACCATGGAGGACGGGGTGTGGGGGAGGTTTACTGGTGACACTGTTGGTAATTCATTCCAAATTCAAGGCACACTTAACCAGCATGGCTACCACAACATTTGAGCTTAGTGGGACCACCTTTTTCAACAGAACAATGACCTAAAACACACCTCCAGACTATGTAAGGGATATTTAACCAAGAGGGAGAGTGATGGAGTGCTGTATCACATGACCTGGTCTCCACAATCACCTGACCTAAAGCAAACTGAGATAGTTTGGGGTTTGAGTTGGACTGCAGAGTGAAGACAAAGCAGCCAACAAGTGCTCAGCATATATGGGAACTCTTCAAGATGGATAGAAAACCATTCCAGGTGATGACCTCATGAATCTGTTTGAGAGAACGCCAAGAGTGTGCAAAGCTGTCATCAAAGCAAAAGGTGTATATATATATATATATATATATATATATATATATATATATATATATATATATATACACATATGTGTGTGTGTGTGTGTGTGTGAACTAAATGAAATAGATAAAGATAACAAAGGCTGATCTAAGATCAGAGTCATCAAATGTACAGCTGAAAAAAGATTGACTAAACTGATAATGATCATTACTGTGTTACACTTGTTCATCCAACTCCTGCCAGCCATCCACTCAGTTTAGCCTGCACATCATAAATAATACAAACTGAGGTATGTTAACATCAAACACTGAGCTGAGACTGTTTCTTTACAGCCTGTATTAAGGATATGATGCCAGAAAAGTGATGCAGTGTGGTTTTGTGGTCCTGTTATGTCCAGTAGCCTTGTTTCTTTAGCTCCAGTGTTTGTTCTGCTCCCTCACAGTTCTCACTGTGCTTTGGACCAGTGGCCACTACACCCCTTAATTTAATGCTATTGCTATTAGCCACAAGGAGATTCTAGGATACATACATGCACATACACAAAACCTCCTCCTCGATTCTCAGTGATTCTGTGCTTATAAAGGTCCTCAGACAGGTGGTGAACCTCTCCAAGTCCACAATGGTGGTGCAAATCATCAATAAGCAATGGTGACAGGACAGTACACCATGCAGATACATATAGTGTTAAACAGTTCAGTAAAATTATTGCCAGAAGCACAACAAAGGCGGGAGCTCTGAAAATACTCCTTCAGCACTGTCTTTGGGCCAGTCACTGATGAGGGTAGGGTCTCTCTCTCTCTCTCTCTCTCTCTCTCTATATATATATATATATACATATATATACACATATATATATATATATATATATATATATATATATATATATATATATATATATATATATACATATATATACATATATATATATATATATATATATAAATGAATAAACACACACATACACACACACACATACACACACACACACACACACACACACACACACACACACACACACACACATACACACTTATCTTTCTTCATGTCCCCTGTCTGTCTATCTGCCATCGATTGGCGAACATGATAGATGACTACAGCTGGAATAGAATTTTTCCTTGCGATAATACCAAAACATCTGGCAGCCATTACTTCATGCAGACCCCTCCCTTTCTTCCTCCCTTCTCCACCTCCTCCTTCCTCTCCCACCATTTTGTGTTGTTGTGTTTCCCTTCCACCAGGGGGCTCTATTTCTACCAGTGACCTGCACATTTTCTCTTTAAAAGTCCACTTGGCTTCTGAAAGACAAAGATAGGGGTGACGCTTAAGCAGTTACCGTCCCTAAATTTAAGGTAAGAGCTGTCCATTACTGATGGCAAAAGGCACTAGGCAATTAGATGTTAGGTACAGATGATGCTTCAGGGAATACATTAATGACTCTAGACAGTGATTTGCAAGGCCAGTGATTGTTTGGTGGCTACAGTAGTGCATTATTGGCCACAAAAGTGTACAGAAACCATGATTTAGTGGCTATTATTGTTAATATGAAGTGCATATAGCTACCAGATAAGTGTGTGATGGTGTTTTTCATGTGAAAGAGCAGTATGTTGAGGCTGGAATGGAAAAAGATGAAGGACAAAAAGAAAAGAGAGGTAAAGCAGAAAAGAGGGTGGGCCATTGGCAGCATTTGAAACAAACCCCTAGGTTACTTTATTCAGGCCATAACTGCAATGATGGTATGACGCAACACTTTACACACACACACCCTCACACATGCATAGACACCACATACAGACAGATAGGGATTTCCATCAAAAGAGACCGTGACAAAGTGCCTTTTTTTTTCTTCTAATCAGCCTTTGCCATAAAGGGGAAGTATTGGATTCATTAGCAGCCAAACCAAAGACAGCCAGTCCATTGTTCCCTTCTTAAAGAGGGTCAAAAAACAGAAAAGAGAAAAAGAAGGAACCAGGAAATAGAGAAAAAAATGATCTGGGGAATTTATAGCTTCTTACCATATGGAGCCTTCTTTCAATTAGGCCTATGGAGAGCAATCAACAGCGCAGCCTGATTTCAGCTCATGGCCTGGTACACAACATGGGTCATTTTGCTCTTTCCAGCTCCGCGCCGTCAATGAACGCACAGTAATGGACTCTTCATGTTTAATTCATTTTTGATTCTTTGGTGTGTTCTCAGTTGAGAATGACTTTTTGAATGAAGTTTGAATTTATGTGTCAGCCAAGAGGCACCGGCATTGGCTGTCCAATTTGAATAATAAACTCCACAATGTACAGTACATCTGTATCAGCCAACTAGAGCAAAATCACATGATATTCTGGATATATTCTGGGCAGGCTTGACAGAAAATGAATTGTGAATAATTTTGATAATGAGTCATTTAGTCTTGTATCAAGCTACCATAATATCATTATTATATGAAAATCTCGCCTTGGATTACAAAAAAGAAATATATTGAATTCTACACTTAAAGTTCTAGTTAAATACAAACAAAATCAGCCTTCAGTTTTAATAAAGCATTAGCAAGTGTTTTTTTTAACATCATTTGTGTTTGCAATATTTTCTTAGAATAAATAGCATTTAATAAATGTTCTAAACTGATTAATTTTCAATGAATCCAGCTTTAAAATAAGACTTTTCATTAACAAAAACAATTGATTAATAATAGAACTAAAGCACAGCTTAATTTCAGTACACATTCTCTAAAAGGCAGAAACAACATGACAATGCTAGAAACAATGAAAAACAAAAAAAGATCATCTGACAGATTTTTTTAACATTTTCCTGGTAGGCAAAATATCTAAATCATTTTGAAATCAAAGTATTTTATGAATGTGTCTACTGTTGTTTTATATATGAACTTGAACACTTGCTTCCACATATATAGTGTCCTCCATTTTCCACATTGATATATTTCCAGTACAATTGTTCACACAGTGTGTGAGCCAGCTGAAGCCAGAAGAATCCATGCTCTCCCGTAACTTAAATACTAGTCTTCATTCAAGTATCATTTTTAAACAAAGGAGGCATTCAAAGAGAACCATAAACCTTCCAAACACAAATGTTTTGATGTTAAAAAAAATAAAAAACTCTTTGAACTCTTGAATTTCTCTGGTTCGTTACTCAAAATAAATTCAAAAAATATTTTGTTCAGATGACTTGAAGGACTGATACGGACTTGAGAGGGACATAAAAAGATACATTAACTCTGGTACAACCAATACACTAATGTGGGAGATTTTCCTAAATAGTGTTAATGTTGTAGAATTGTATCCATCCTTGTACCTAAACCATGAAGTGGCTGTTAGGTCAAGATAAAATATAGTTTACATGACATTTTATGTTTTGCCTTTCAGACCCAGTCTTAAGAATTTTCATTTTCAGAATTCAGAATTTGGTTTCAAACCAGAAGTTTGAAAAAAGGTTCAAGAGTTTGCGAACAATAAGATTGTGGACCCTAATAAGATCAATAAGTCATTTTGGCTTCTTTGCACTGGATCCCTGTAAAACACATAATAGAATAGAATTTAAAATTCTTCTCCTCACCTACAAAACTCTTCATGGTCAGACACTATCATATGTCAAAGAGCTCATAGTAGCCTATCAACCCACTAGAACGCTGCACTCTCAGAATGCAGGGTTCCTGTGGTTCCTATGTCTCCAAAGGTAGACTGGGAGCCAGAGCTTCTGGCTTCAGTGGAACAAGCTCCCATGTTGGGTTCTGGAGGCTTAAACGATGTTAAACGACCTTGCTTTTTGATGGAGCTTATAAGTAGGGCCAGGTGAGTCCTGAACCGTCTCCTAGTTATGCTGCTATAGGACAGACTAGACTGCTGGGGGACTTCCCATGTTGCACTGACCAATTCTCTTCTCTTCTCTTCTCTTCTCTTCTCTTCTCTTCTCTTCTCTTCTCTTCTCTTCTCTTCTCTTCTCTTTCTCTTTCTCTTCATTAAAACATTTACCTTCTTCCCCAGAGTTTTTCTGCTTTCTCATCTCACATGTTTACATGGATCATGGCTATGCCTACATCCTGGATTGGTTGAACCAGCTGCTGTGGTCCTGCTTGTCCTGTTATTGCCAAGTGCTTGCTCCTGGTGGATATTGTTGGGTCTCTGAAATTATATTTAAAGAGTACGGCCTAGACCTGCTCTGTATGGAAATTGTCATGAGATAACTACTAACTTCTATTATGTTTTGGAGCGATATAATTAAAATTGAACTGAAACTGAATTCAGGGTGTATCCCGCCTCTCGTCCAATGCTAGCTGGGATTGGCTCCAGCCCCCATGGATGGATGAATTGATGAACTGAGTTGAATTGAATAGGAAACCTCATCATCGTCACCATGTGCTTGCTCATGGTGGAATTGTTGGTCTCTATAAATAATATTATAAAGAGTACAGTCTAGACCTGCTCTGTATGGAAAGTGTCATGAGATAACTTTAGTCATGAACTGGCGCTATATAAATAAAATTGAATTGAAATGAATTGCATAAACTGAAAACTTTAAAACACTTATATGTCACCATTAGACCTCACTTTAATTTCCATAGCTTGTTTTACCCCTCTTAAGGACTCATACATAGAAATATAATCTCGGTGTGTGACTGTGTGAATGAATGGTGAGCTCCTCAAACTGATGAGCAGTTGGCACCTTGCATGGCAGCCAATGCCATCAGTGTATGACTGTGTGTGAATGGGTGAATGAGATCAAATCAAATCAAATCAAATTTTATTTGTATAGCCCAAAGTCGCAAAATACATTTTGCCTCGGAGGGCTTCACAATCTGTACAGGGAGTGACACCCTCTGTCCTTAGACCCTCGGTTCGAGTGAGGAAAAACTTGCCCACAAAAAACCCTTTTAACAGGGAAAAAAGTGGAAGAAACCTCAGGAAGAGCCACAGAGGAGGGATCCCTCTCCCAGGACGGACAGACGTGCAATAGATGTCACGTGTACAGTCAACAAGTCAACAGAAACATTTTGTGTAATTACAATGAAAAATGACAATGGATTACAATGAATGATAAAATGATTACAGTAGCAGTGGAACCTGTGATAGAGATAGAGAGACACAGATGCACAGCAGCAGCAAATCATTAACTAAGTTACTATAAACTGTAATGGAGATCTGGTAACATTAATGACAGTAATAATATATGTAGTTGACGTCATGCAGGACCACAGCAGCAGTCACGATCCACGAGAACCTGCTGGACGAAAGAGCACAGAAACTCCGGGGAAGAAGTTTAGTTAGTAAGATGCATTAATGTACATGTATGAAAGACATGTATGTTTACAGATGGTGGTGGTGATGGTGAGAGAGAGAGAGAGAGAGAGAGAGAGAGAGAGAGAGAGAGAGAGGGTTTTCAGTAAAGGGAGATGTGACTGCATCTTCAACCAATACCGTGCCTGGCTAGGCATAACCCTGAAAGGAGGAGTCCCCCGGCAGTATAGTCCTATAGCAGCATAACTAAGGGATGACCTGAGCCAGCCCTAACTATAAGCTCTATCAAAATGGAAAGTCTTAAGTTTACTCTTAAAAGTGTTGACCGAGATATGTAGTGTAAAGCGCTTTGAGTGGTCAGAAGACTAGAAAGGAGATATATAAGTACAGTCCATTTACCATTTAAAGATTTAACTTAAGTAACTTAGCATCACAACTTTGGAGCCTTTCTTTTTTAAGGTTCACAGAGTCCGTCCTTAAATTGGCCTCTGGGTTCCTGTGTATGTAACTTTTCCAAACAATCCTAAAGTGCATTAGATTGGTGATGTCATAGCCCTTTAACTTCTCTACATTATTGATACTTGGTTTATTGTTTATTGACCTCTGTAAAGTTCACCGCTCACATTGAGTTAATCTACTACCAGATGAACTTCTGTCATGTGCCCATGCCGTGAGTTCAGAATTGGAATGAGCTTATGTTGCGTCTCTGCTGGATATCGATTACTCATATAAAAACTTTACATTGCCCAAGTCTCTGTTCTTGTTCCAACTGGATCTATTTATTTTTATTGCAAGACAAAAGACAGAATGGGGCAACATGGGGAAAACAAATTAATAAGTAAATGCAATACTAGTTGATAAATAAATACACAAAACAAAATAAAATAATAATAATAAAATAATTAAATTACTTTTTTATTACTACCACCATCACCACCGCCACCACTAGTAATCATAGCAATCAGTAATTATAATGGGGAGGGTGCCTCACATCCACCACAGCCGCCTGCAGTGATGCAAGGTTGGGGTGCCCCCCAGTGGCTGATGGAGAGGCGTGCCGGGTTGGGCAAGCTGGGTCAACCTTATTTTTATTTTTTTTCCAGATTATTACTATGAATATTATTCCTGTGTAATTGTTATTATGTTTACACTGTTTGTGGAAATTAAAATGTATTGCATCAGATGTTGTGGCCCCACTATGGGTCACACCCTAATCTATAAAGGAGCCCATTTGGGCTTAATCTATTCCAAAACCACTGTCAGACCCTGAGGACGGAGTCTGTTTTTGGGGAGATTTGGCAGTTGGATTTGGTTGTGGGGTTTGTTGAGAAGAGAAATGAGAGAAAAGTGGTGACTGAGCCCTGCCCCACATGCTTGCCACCCCAGTCAGTCCACCTAAGATGAAGATCCATTGATGAGCTAGCTTGTCAGATTATTGAATTTAGTGTAACAAGAAACCAAACTCTGAAAGTCTCAATATAGTTCATTATTAAAGGGTTTGACAAGTCCAAGTTAAATTTAAGTTTGTGCTTCTAGCTTAAGTTTTTATGGTCATCTCAAGTACACAGTTTGCAGCTTTGCTCTCGCTTATTATTTTTTCAAATCTGTGTCACCTTAAACCTTTAGCCTATCGCACGTGACACCACTGTTTATCAAACATCAAAACAACATTTATCTTCTATTAATACATATACAATCCAAAAACAAAAACTGTTACAAAATAAGCAGTTTTATATACAATAATTGAAATATTCCACATGTGAAGACCCGGCTCAGTCTGCAGTGCTTCATCCATATTTACAAAATCAATTTCTGTTCAGTATTGTGCAGTTCTCAATACAAAGAACAGATCTCAGATCTCACCTAGGCATATAAAGACCTCATCTTTAGTATATCACAGTAAATCATCAGTAAATCATTACATACCCACTGTTCTTTACTCTCAGCTAACACAGATGAATGTTGAAACAAAACTCTGAAAAGATAAACAGTTATACAGTTATACAGGTATAAGGGGGGGAAAGCTGTGCTGGAATTAATGAAAGGCTTTTTTGCAAAGATATGTTTTAAAGAGTAAAGATGTCCTTGATTTAGCAGCCGCAGAACTCAGCGAGTTCTAGGGCTGAGGGGTCTCAAAATCACAGTCACCTTTAGTCTTAAACCGGGACTCAGGAACAAACAGCAGAGGGTTTTCAGGCTGTGCTCTCCTGCTCAGAGGAGCAGTGATTGTGTAATGTAGTTTGGAGCTAAAGAAATGCTTCAGCATTAAGAGTTATTAGTAAAATCTTCAAAATCAATTTGAAACTGACTGCTAACCACTGAAGAGAGGTTAAAACATTGTTGATGCATTCTTTCTTTTAGTATTTGTTAAAAGCTGAACAGCTGCATTTTGTACCAGCTGAATGCGTGAGATGTGTTTTTAGCTCAATCCCAAAGGTACTGAATTACATTATTATCATCTAACTTAGAAGAAAATAAAACGATGGATGAGCTCAGTCTGAGAGAGAAAAGTCCTGATCTTTAAGATGCTCCTGGAGGGCTCATCTTGTCATTCCTCCTTCTATTAACAGAACTGCATTCCAGCTGTCCTATAGTATCAATAGGAACTCTAAATCAGTCTCACAAATATTTTACAAACTGTATTTTTAATAAAATGTAACAGAACTGACCTGACTGACTGGACATGGGATCATTTTACATGGATTTTCTTTTTTTTGTGCAATCTGAGAGTATTTATAAAATACTGTAACACAATGAAGGGACGGAGAAATAATAAAACCTGGAGAAAGCTGAAAAAGCAGCCATGCTGTGAGATCAGGCAACACGTATTCCTGAATGGAAAGTCAAATTAAATAGCAGTTCAGTGTTTGCTTGTGTACTTCATTATCATTCTACAAAATTCTATTCTTTTTTTTTACACATTTGACTTAAAGGAAATGATTCTGTCTTTCATTTGTGCATGTTTTGTTTGATTTTTCATTTTACAGAATTATGTATCATTTTGTTTCACATCATTTAGAAGACATGACATGATATTCAGATATACAGTTAAAAAATAATGACGACATATTTTTCAGGTTTGGAATTATTTGTGTATTTTTTTAATCTGCAAATACACTTTATATTCTGAAGTCTGTTTTTGAAAATTAAGTCATCAGTTATTTGGCTACCACCTCATCTTTTCTTTTATGCACATTTGAAAACTGTGAATGGTGCTATTTTAATTTTATTTATATTATATTAAATTACATAAAGTCAGATACAAAAAAGCAACGTTTTGTTTTGTTGAAACTGAAAGATATGGAGCCCTCAGAGATCTGTTAGGAACTTCAGTACCTTAGACTGCAGTCTCTTGGTTGTTCCTCACAGTTTAAAACTTCTGGATGACAGATTTTGCTCTCTTTGCTCCTAGGGAATAGAGACGTTCCCTCTTGTTTCAAATCTTTCAAATCAAAATTGAATTCATAAATTTTTTTTCTTGTCTTTTATTCAGCAAATTCACATTTTTCCCTTGTAATTAACTGTGAAGTGCATTGTCACCCTAATTTTGTAAAACAACATAAAAAATGTTGCCCACTTATTTATTTGTTTTTGTATGTTTGAATTTAGTTATTTAATTTGTTGAGTTTTAGTTGTTTTTGGTTTCAAACTTTGTGTATAGGAGTGAATTAAGAGAAGTTGCTACTCTTGAGGCTATGAAAAGATAATTAGACCAGGTCCAGTTGAGATGTGTTGACTGAGTGATTGTGTGTTTATGTGCTAATAGGAATGTCTGACATCCTAGACTTCCCAGTCAACTAGCTAAATTGCATACATATGTCATTGTTGTTCGTGAATCCAAAGCAATCAGTGTAAAGCAATAAAGCACTACAATATTCAAATATGGAATTTAATCTTAGTTAAAATATCATTATTTACGATTTCCTTGTTTCATTTCATACACCACCCACAAAGATCTTGATAATAAACATAAAGTAGAATTATTACCTACGTGATGAAAATGTAGAGCTTTGTTATAGTGGAAGTGATGAGGAAGATAATGAAGTGACATAAACAACTGAAACATTAAGTTTGTATTGCCAGAGGTAGTATCCATATCGCACATTTCATACTCAGTGGCAACCCAAAGTGATAAAAAAACAAACAATAAAAGCAACTGATTTGTTTTGTTTGGTGGATTATTACAGACTTTTTTCTTGAAGGATTTTTTGCTTCAATTTGACTTGCTTCGATGATACAGTCAGAGTTCATCTACCAGAACTACTGCAGCTGAAGATGCCTGAGCACTGGTGGTGATGGGACACACTTCAAAAATCTGTTGTCTCATTTTGACATAATTACAAATGTAGATTCTGTAAGGATGTATTTCTAATATGAAACCATCTTTGAAAAGAGCCATAACATGAATACATTACCACCTTACTGTTCTCTCCTCCCGTGTCTCTCTTTTATTCTCTTTTGATTTACTGCAGTGTGAGTAGGTCAGTTGCACTGGCAATTTATTGGTCATTAGTTGCGATGTTGGCAGGTCTCACACCTCTTAATCCTGGGTGGCCCTTTCCCTACCACTGCCTCGCTAAAAGTCAGATCCAGGACTTTCAAATAGAGTAACTAAGATGTTTTTACCTCAAACAATAATTTTTACATTTTTTTTAAATAAATTGAAAAAGAAAAAAATCTTTCAGTGTCAGTGGCACAAATTGTGTGTTAGTGTGGCAACAAAAAAATGTTCTTTTTAATGTTGTATCGATTTACTTTGCTTTTACAAAATGTAATGGGGAAAGTGCAATACATTTGATTATTGTATGCTACTGTAGTAGGACTTTTAACATTACTATATGACAAAAACATTATCATATTTTACATTTTATTCTATTTTATAAGACTGTCAGACTGCACTAAAAAACCAAAAACAAACAAAGAACCAGGTCAAGTAGTAAGTAATGGTCACTGGTAAGTAATTAACCAGTGACCTTTTAATGTATGGATTGTGTCTTAGACATATTCACAAGATCCAGGTTTATCATTGGGCACATATATTAATCACAATATTCATAATGTCTTTTGTAATTATACCCTTTATTTATAAGGAGATTGTTCAAAAGCTAATCTAATCTTTTTATGTACCTGTTTCTTTTTATGTTGACAACATGTGCTTCCTGAACTCACTGCTTTTTTGTACCAAGCTGATGTATGGAGCATTCATGAAACTGTGACTTCATGGACATTAGTGACTTAATTATTTAAAACAGAAGTCTTGGACAGTCTAAAGACTTACAGTGGTCCTTAAAATCTAATCTAATCTAATTTCTTTCAGGATATTGTTTTTATTGCTTTATTGTAATGTTTTTTTTTTCTCTACTCTTAATTCACTTTGTGGGGCAATTCAAAAGGGGAGCACTGACTCTTTCTGAAGACCCGAGGGTGCTGATGGCAAAACTTCAGTCACCTGAAGTCTTTATCCTGGATTTGAGAACAGCAGACGGTTCCTGTTTGCCTCTAGCGGGTAGATCAGTGCTGCACAGGGTTATACCTGGCTTTATTTCATCTGTCTGCCTGAGATCCGCAAACAGTGCTGGACTTAATCTCACTGTGTGGAAATAACACCACTCCAGGTGATTCGCTCATTTTCACTTGAAATGAAAGGAGACATGATCACCCATGTGTCTATGACACCCATTCAGCACACTTGATCTAGAAATGAGACTATTGTAAAGAGATACAAATTATCCAACAACTCTGGTAACAACACCCCCCAGAACACACACGCACACACACACACACACACACACGCTTGATGTAAATCATGAGACCACCCGAGTCTGGGCAGACCACCAGACCGACCAGTCCACTGCTGCATGTTTTTGATCAGCAGGTCTGGGAACATGCATAAAACCTGGTAAAAGGTGGACTCACACACACATATGCATAGCTATAACACTGTCACACACACACCTACACACAGACACACACATGGACAATAATGGAGCCCGAGGTTTTATGTTTTAAGTTATGTCCAGCTGTGAGTGCATGTGTGTGTGTGTGTGTGTGTGTGTGTGTGTGTGTGTGTGTGCGTGTGTGTATGTGTACGTGTATGTGAGAGACATAATGAGAACTAATGGGTAGTGGGGGAGTGAGTGTGTGGGTGAGGATTAACATAGGGGACACCAGAAACACATCCAGGACTAATTAATTAGAGTTAATTTGGTACAGACTGAAGGCCAATGTTGTGAGATATTTTTGTGTTGAAGTTGACACTGATACTGAAACTTCATGTTGCACATGACAATAATAATGGTAAGTCAATTTAAGTCAGTTCATTCGGGCACTTGGTAATACTAATTCTAAACAAAATTATTATTACCTATTTCTGAAGGAAGGAAGGAAGGAAGGAAGGAAGGAAGGAAGGAAGGAAGGAAGGAAGGAAGAAAACAGAATGAAGTGTGTGTGTGAATTGAAGAACTGAATGTACAAAATAAGTAAGGACTAGAAAAAAAGGCAGGAAGGGGACAAAATTAAAAATTAAAAAAAAAAGTCTGTTGACAAAAATTAAAAAAGGAAAATGTTTGATAACATTAAAAAAAAACCCAACAGTATAATCCAGACAGCACATGCATTGTTTACATATGAAATAGTTTTAGCCCCAAAAGAAGAATAATGAAATGATTATTATATTCAGTTGATGTGCCTGCAGTGTTGCATGATAGGAGAATCTTTTTTTTAACCATTTTTAATGACTTTGCAAAAACTGCAGCTAAGTCATTGAAGCTATTTATGAGGTGTCCACTGGACAAAGAAAGAAGTAAAATACTACAGCTCAAAAATACATGTGTCATGTATCATTAATCACACATTGATTTGTAAATTGTAATACCCAAGCAATGACCACGGACAGGCAGAATGTGTAAATATAGACATGAATTCAATATATTGTTGAAATGGTACTTATTGTTCTTAAGATATCTCAGGCTGTTAATCAATAATCTGTTTGTAAATGTGTTATTCATTATGAAGATTTTGAATTCAGTTTTTCAAATCAGTTTTATTCATATATCACCATATAGAGCAGGTCTAGATCGCAAAATTATATAATATTATTTACAGACACTCAACAGACAGCAATTTCCACCATGAGCAAGGAAGGCTTGATTGTGGCAAGGAAAAACTTCTTTTAAGATGCAGAAATGTCAAACAAAATTCTTGATTCTTAACAGGGTAATTGGTGACTCTAAATTGTCCGTAGGTGTGAATGTGAGTGTGAATGGTTGTTTGTCTCTATGTGCCCTGTGATGAACTGGTGATTTGTCCAGGGTGTACCCCACCTCTCACCCAAAATCAGGTGAGAAAGGCTCCAGCCCCACTGTGACCCTGATTGAGGATAAGCGGTTACAGATAATGAATGGATAATTGACAATAATTCTATTCCCCATAACCTCTTATCCTTTCTCAAGTGGGGGCTGTTCGCCTCCTTCTTTCCTAGTGTTTTCCTGTTGTTTCCTCTTACCTTTAGTTGCTGGCAGTAAAACTAGCTGTGGTGGAGAGGAGACACTGGTTGAAGGATTCTGAGCAGCCGTTTGTGGTATGGACCACAACCAGGTTGTGAAAAGTATTTGGTATTGTTTGATATTTGCCTTGCCTTGTGATCTCCCTGTGATCTCCCTGTGTTCCAGAAAAACCCCTCCATACCACTCATCTGCCACGTCCAGCCCTGTCTCCACACCTGCACTATTGGACTCATGGCCTGAACACCAGCCCTGCACCACTCTGGAAACCCTGTCACTGGATTTTTTCCACCTACACATCTTCCCTTTGTGAATTCAGTTCAATTCAATTCAATTTTCTTTTTTTATATAGTGCTAAATCATAACAAAAGTTATCTCATGGGACTTTCTATATAGAGCAGGTCTACACTGTACTGTTTATATTATTTACAGAGACCCAACAGTTCCCAACAAGAGCACTTGGCAATGGTGGTGAGGAAAAGATCCCTTTAACAAAATAACTGTAACAATAAACTTTAATGGAGAAATGAGTAGTAATAATGATAATCATAATAAAAGTATATGTAGTGGACATCAAGCAGTACCACAGCAGCAGGCTCGACCAATCGCTGATCTATGTGTAGCCACGATCCATGAGAACCTGGGAGATAAATAATAATACTAATAAATGCAATAAACAGCTTAAACTTGATTCAGCCTCATGTTTGCACTTTGAGTCTGCTACCATTCTTCTTAACATTAGGGTCATGGACCGCTGCAGCCAATCCCAGCTGACATTGGAGAAGCAGGGCGCACCCTGGACAAATCACTAGTTCATCACAGGGCTGACATATAGAGACAAACAACCACTGACACTCACATTCACATGGGCAATTTAGAATCACCAATTAACCCTGTATGTCTAATCTTGTGGTGGAACACCGTTTGCTTTCAAATTTCCACACTTTGGGTTATACCATGGCACTAACCTCCTTTGTTTAATTATCTTCTTTTTCAGGGGGGTACATTTTTAAATACTACCAATAAGAATTTTTGGTGAACAATATGGTGGAGGGAATGAAGCAGACTTCATGATATGTTTCACTAGAGTTAAGAATTGTAATTACTGTATAACTGTGTTTATTAATTATCTAAACACAGGTACTCCGACCCAGCCAGGTGTGTGTCAGTCTAGCAGTGTCAGACAAGAGGGTGTGGTTTTATACCAGTTTTGACCACTATTACTTGTCTGTGTAACTTTTAGTAGTTGTGAAAATTATGGGACCATTTTTTTCTGAATGAAATACAGTGTTTTTTAAAACACCAGACACTTGTGAGTTCAAGGCTTCACCTTCAGATGCTATAACAGCAGTGGAAGGAATAAAATAGACTTTATGATATATTTTCTTATTATTATGCTCATTATCCATAAGTTGCTGGAAAGCCAAATGCACAGCCGTTCAGCCACAATAAGATAAGATAGATCTGATCCTGCATCAGGGAAATTTGCTATTTACAGCAGCTCACATTACATAAGGTAGATAAGAAAGTCCTCAAATAACAATTAAATAGAAAAATGTAAGATGTACTAGAATTAGAAAAATCTAATCAAATTAAAGTAAAATAAATAAAATAAAATAGTATACATATAATTGTACAGCATAAATAAGTAGTGAATAAAAAGTGAGAGTATTACCTCTATAGAAGGCTAGATATATGGACAGATATAAAAAATAAACTAACTAGAACTTTACTGCTGTAGCACAGTTTGTGTTTTGGAGGGTGAATGCAGATATATTGGGGACTGCGTGGAACAACACTGACACCGAGAGGAGCTGAAGTGCTATTACAGAAAATGGATCACTTTTCTAGATCCAGAATTATGAGTTTTTCTCTCTTCTCTGCCGGCATACAGTATTTGTCAGAGTTGCATCACATCAGTCCTCAATCCCTCTGAAAGACTACCCAGTATTCCTTGTATCCAACATTATATATAATTCAATATATTTAACACAGATATTCCCCAACAGTTATGTAGTTATAAATACTCTACTTCCTGCTTTGCTTGAGTGCAGACGCTTCACTCTTTTGCTCTCCGCTTTTACTCTCTTTTTTTTCTTTTTTTCCATTGCAATCCTTTCCTTCTGCAAAAATATTTACGGAAAGTGGGTCCTAGATACCTACACTGGGAGCTTAATTTTTGATAGTTACCAAAGGCTACCACTATTATTTTAAACTATTTTACTTTGTGAGTGTGGCTTATCAGTAGCACAAGCCTCCGCTATCGTGACTGGGAGCTTCAGCTAACAGAAGCTAATTAGCAGCAAGATGCCTCCCTTTTCCATGGATGATTACCACAAACTGCTCCAGAAGATAGCAGTACTGGAAACAAAAATTCATCGGCTCGAATGAACGTGGAGATTAATGGACATTATGGGAATGAAACTACTCTGCCGATATCCCAAAACACTGAAAGGGAACAGGCTAACAGAAAGCTAACTGGCACCACCAAGACGCGGCAGGAGCCAGGTGTAAATGGCAGTAAAGCAACCTGTCCTCCCTGGAACTCTCTTGGTGCAAAGTCAAAGCACTACAAATCGCCTCCCTCAGATATGGGAAGACGGTTATCAGGCAGAACCCAGCACCCGGAGACTCATGATGACACCGAGTGGCCTGCACTGCCATCACACAGGAATGTCTCTTCAACCCCAGTACCAAGGAGACAGCAACCATGGACCGAGGCTACTACAAAAGCGAAGAGCAAATTGTCCCAAGACGCAGGGATTCTACTAGAGAACAGATTTGCTCCACTTTCACATAACGATGACTCCCCAAAAGAAGGCTCATCTCCCAGCACCAGAGAAAGGTATGAGGCTAAATCTTATACTAAAAGGCTACTGAAAGAGCTAACCACTGGGCCTCAAACTCTGATAGTGGGTGATGGAGCTGTGAATGAAATAAAACGATTTTGCACCAAGAAAAGCACCAAAGTACTCTGTTTTACCAACGACATGGTGTCTGATATCTCAAAGAAGATCCTAAACATTGCTGCTGAGCATCCGACACTGAAATCTCTCATCATACACACAGGAGCCCTTGATGTTGTGAAGCAACAATCGGAGGTATTAAAACAAGACTTTATTGATCTGATGAACAAAGTTCAGTGTTTAAATACTGAGGTGTTTTTCAGTGGACCCCTACCGACAGTTCGGCGAGGAGATGAGAGATTCAGCAGGCTGATGATGCTAAACAGATGGCTCAAAGACACGAGTGCCGCTCAATCACTGAACAATGACAATTTCAACATATTTTGGGGACAGAGGCACCTCTTCAAGGCAGATGGATTTTGCCTTAACAAGTCAGGAGTACAGCTGCTAAGCTCGAACATTTTTTATTCTCTGCGTCAGACACCAGCAGCCCCTGTCAAGGACAAGAGGCAAGACAAGCCAAAACAACAGATAAAACGGCGCTCTGGCGAGGGCGCTGAGATAAGGACTGACCACGGAGGACAGCGGATCCAGAAAGAACCTGCAACATCATCATCCTCACCCCAACAAGAGGAGTCTCCCTCAACCCCAACAGCACAACAAGTGGAGCCTCCCCCAATCCCAACAGCCCAACAAGTGGAGTCTCCCCCAGCCCCAACAGGAGACTCCCAACCTTCACCCCCCCAGACCCCACCCAGCCCCCAACTCTCTCCACTCAGTCTGGACTCCCCACTTCTGGATTTCACCGACAGGATGAAGAGCCTTGTCAATATTGGAATCCAACTAACACCATGCCAAAATCCCATATTTTCCCGCATTAACCTCCCCCATCGTCCAGCCCCTCCCACTCCACCACCTCGGACACCACTCTCGACCAAAAGTCACCGAGCCCCCCCACCTCCTCTGAATCATATCTGTGAGTCTGACTGATATGTGCTGGGTCCAGGCTGCAATACTGATATCAACAATGTTCTTCCCCAGGAACAGTCAGGGCCCTATGGAGTTCAGGCAGTCTTCTCAATCCCTGTGATGACAGGTAACAGAAAAGTGGTTAAACTGCTGAGAAATAAAAAGGGTTCAATTAAATCTACCAATCTATTGAGTATAGCTTGTCAACCCCGAAACTCACCAGTGTCTCCTGTTATCTCCACAAAGTTAGCCCTACTCAATATCAGATCACTAGCCAACAAATCTCTGTTAGTAAATGACATCATTTTGACCTACAATCTAGACTTTTTACTTCTTAGTGAAACATGGCTGACTGAATGTAGTTGTACTACCATTCTCAATGAGGCAGCACCAACAAATTTGAGTTTTATGAATAAGTGTCGAAGTGGTAAGAAGGGCGGTGGGGTTGCTGCCATTTTTAAATCAGTATTTCAGTGCAAGGAAACTTTATTTGGTGATTTTAGCTCTTTCGAATATCTCTGTTTTTTAGTAAAGGGGGATCCAAAAGTTATTTTTCTAATCATTTATAGACCACCAAAATACCCAGGAAAATCTTTTGATGAGTTTGCTGAACTGCTGTCAGTTATCTGCACTGACTACAACTTTTTTATCATAACGGGGGATTTTAACATTCACATAGACAATAACATGGACACAAATGCCAAAGAACTTTGTTCTCTACTTGACACTTTTGGCCTCTTCCAACATGTGAAAGGGCCCACACACACTCGGGGCCACACTCTGGATCTGGTTATCTCTAAAGGTGTTGACATTTTTTCTGTTGATATTAAGGACTTGGCTCTTTCTGATCATTTCTGTGTGTTCTTTGACTTACAAATAACTCCAAACATTCAGTTAACCTCTGTGCCTGTTAGAAAAAGGTACATAAATGAGAATACCAGTGCTAAGTTTATGGAGGCTATAGCTATGTTATGAAGGTATATTTGGTGCAAAAGTCCTGAGCAGTTGTGACAGTGAATTTGTACCTGTAGAAAAAGAGTCACAAATGTGTATCAGTAAAGTTGAAGTCACAGAGTAGGAGTTGCACACCTGTAGAATTTTTTTGTGTCTCACAAATACAACTCAACAGTTACACCTTCTCAAATTCTTCATTACAAGTGCACAAATCCTCTGTTACAAGTCACAAATTAAGACATTCCTGCTCTCACATGTTTTGCTCCAATTATTGCAGTAAAAATGGTGCAAAACACATTTGCACACCTGTATCAAAGAATGTGAAGACGTGGACAAAATTTGAACATCTGTAAATCAGTATCTGAGTTCATGTAATGAGAGTTGCACACCTGTAGAATATTTTTGTGTCCCACAAGTACAACTCAACAGTTACACCTTCTCAGATTCTTCATTACAAGTGCACAGATCCTCTGTTACAAGTCACAAATTGAGAAATTCCTGCTCTCACACTTTTTGCTCCAATTATTGCAGCAAAAATGGTGCAAAACACATTTGCACACCTGTATCAAATAATGTGAAGATGTAAACAAAATTTGAACATCTGTAAATCAATATTTGAGTTCATGTAATGAGAGTTGCGCACCTGTAGAATATTTTCTCACAAATAGATTTTTTTTCTTGGATATTTTTCCAGCTCACACACAAGTCAGTAACTACAAGTGCTTGAATCTGCTGCTGCGGGTCACAAATCAGTAACTACAAGTGCTCGAATCTGCTGCTGCGGGTCACAAATGCCGTTCTCCTCTTTCAAATCACAAGTCTCCCGCGCTCTGACTTTTGCACCAAATATCTCAGCGTAGGTGGTGCAAAAGTGATTTGTGTACTTGCAAACGTGATTCGTATCTGTAGAGAATGGGGCGGGCTTTGTTCGGGGATCAGAGAACCCCAATTGGCCAGTTCTTCTTCTGCTTTGAGTCGTAATGGTGGTAGGCAAAGTTGCTTATATGCCATTGCCGTCACCTATTGGACTGGAGCGTGGAGCCGACCGTGGCATCGCAACAGCGCAACATCCCGCCTAGCCATCAGCCAGAGCTGCTGTCACGCATTGAATAGACCGCCTCGACTCATCAGAGGAGTTGGTGTCTGATATTTAAGGTACATATGTTTTCTGCCACCACCGTTATACTTTTGTGTATCGTTTTATTATGCACTCCTACGGAAGCGTATTGCTGCCACACTACGAAAAAAAAAAATAGGCTCAGTATCACGTAATTACGTGAAAAGTTTATTGTTATAACAATATCTTTTTCACGTTTTAACAATATATTTATCACGTTATAACGTGAAACTATCACGTTATTTCAAGATACGACATTTTCACGTTATAACGTGAAAACATCTTATGCCGAAAGAAAGTATGTGCAAAGTATGTGGCAACTCTCAATACATGAACTCAGATACTGACTTACAGATGTTCAAATTTTGTCCACGTCTTCACATTCTTTGATACAGGTGTGCAAATGTGTTTTGCACCATTTTTACTGCAATAATTGGAGCAAAACATGTGAGAGCAGGAATGTCTTAATTTGTGACTTGTAACAGAGGATTTGTGCACTTGTAATGAAGAATTTGAGAAGGTGTAACTGTTGAGTTGTATTTGTGAGACACAAAAAAAATTCTACAGGTGTGCAACTCCTACTCTGTGACTTCAACTTTACTGATACACATTTGTGACTCTTTTTCTACAGGTACAAATTCACTGTCACAACTGCTCAGGACTTTTGCACCAAATATACCTTCATACTATGTCACCAACCGTGAGTGCAGAGACAGTTGATGAAGTCTTGGATAATTTCAACTCGAAAATCTCAAATGTCATGGATACTGTTGCACCTATTAAAATTAAGATGACCTTGAGCAGATGATGGTAAAGGCTTTGAAAACGGAATGCAGGAAAGCAGAGCGTAAATGGAGAAAAACTAAATTTCAAATTCACCATGACCTCTACAAACAAAGTATTTTAATTTTAACCACGGGTTACTCAAGGCTAGACAGCAACACTTATCTGAAATGATTAATAAGAACATCAACAACACTCGCACTCTGTTTGCTATGGTTGATAAGCTTACAACCCCCCCAAAAGAGATAGTTTCAGAACTTTCTTCCACAGAAAAATGCAATGAATTTGCCTGCTTTTTCAATGAAAAAATCTAATCTATAAGGCTAAATATCAACACTAATCAGCAAAATAATAAAATGACGCAATCCTTAAAACCACCTAGGAATAAATCAGCTTTGATGTCAGAATTTATTACAGTTGACCAAAAAAACATAGAGCAAACAGTTCAGCATCTTAAACCATCGACATACTGTCTTGACACAATCCCATCTGACTTTTTTAAAACTATTGTAAGCTCTGTACAAACAGATCTGCAGCAAATAATAAATTGCTCACTTCAATCAGGCATGTTTCCTAAAGCCCTAAAAGTAGCTGCCATAAAGCCACTCTTAAAAAAGAGAACCCTGGATGCTTCCATGTTAACCAACTACAGACCAATCTCAAATCTTCCTTTTATAGCCAAGATCATTGAGAAAGTGTTTTTTAATCAACTCAGCAACTTCTTGAACTCCAGTGGACTCTTTGACAAATTTCAATCAGGCTTCTGACCTCACCACAGTACAGAAACAGCTCTCATTAGAGTGTTGAATGACATAAGGTTGAACACTGACTCAGGCAAGGTGTCAGTTCTGGTCCTGTTGGATCTCAGTGCTGCGTTCGACACTGTGGATCACAGTATACTGCTGAACAGGTTGGAAACCTGGGCAGGACTCAGTGAAACAGTCCTAGAATGGTTCAGGTCCTACTTGGAGGAGCGGAGTTATTTTGTGACCATTGGAAGTTATCAATCCGATCGAGTGGCTATGACATATGGAGTTCCTCAGTCAGTCCTTGGACCCCTTCTGTTCAGCCTATATATGCTGCCTTTGGGTCAAATTCTGCAGAATTCTAATGTCAACTATCATAGTTATGCAGATGACACACAGATATATCTTGCACTGTCTCCAGATGACTGCAGTCAAATAGAGTCATTGTGTCACTGTTTAGAGCAAGTCAAAAATTGGATGAACCAAAATTTCCTTCAGTTAAATCAAGAAAAATCTGAGGTCATTGTTTTTGGCAATAAAGAGAAGAGGGTTACTGTCAGTAAACACTTTGAGTCACTGTCTCTAGAAACTAAAGACCAAGTCCGAAACCTTGGCGTGCTGATAGACTCAGATCTGACCTTCAACAGTCATATAAAATCAATCACCAAAACAGCCTTTTATCAACTTAAGAACATATCCAGAATTAAGGGTTTTATGTCCCAAACAGATCAGGAGAAGCTGATTCATGCCTTCATTTCCAATAGACTAGACTACTGTAACGGTCTTCTGACTGGACTCCCCCAAAAAGTATCAAACAGCTGCAGCTCATCCAGAATGCTGCAGCTCGAGTTTTAACCAAAACAAAGAAATCAGAGCATATCACCCCAGTTCTCAAGTCTTTACATTGGCTCCCAGTCAGCTACAGAATAGATTTTAAAGTTCTGCTACTGGTTTACAAATCACTGAATGGTTTAGGTCCAGAATACATGAATGACATGTTAGCAGTGTATAAACCCAGTCGAGCTCTGAGATCTACTGACTCAGGTCAGATAGTCACAGAGTTCAAACCAGACACGGTGAAGCAGCATTTAGCTGTTACGCGGCACACAAATGGAACAAACTACCAGCAGAACTCAAATCGGCCCCAACTGTAAACACTTTTAAATCCAGGTTAAAAACATTTCTTTTTTCCATGTGCTTATGGCTGAGCCCTTTTAATAATTTTAAGTCGTAATCTTGGAATTGCACTGTATGTCCTCTTAATCGTTTTAATATATATATATATATATATATATATATATATATATATATATATATATATATATATATATATATATATACTTTTTATGTAAAGCACATTGAGTTGCCTCTTGGTATGAAATGCGCTATATAAATAAAAATGCCTTGCCTTGCCTTATTTGTAAAATTCTTAGAACAGCTATAGTACAGAATAAATGACCTTTAAAAGTGATTAGTATCTGTGAAGATCCTAATTTTTGTATCTTAAAGTGAGTGAGGCTAGAAAAGCAGAATAAGTTACTGGTAACTCAATGCCACAAACAAAAATGGTAGGATGCTGAACTCAGATGAGATTAGCCAAATTAACTACCCAGTGCTAGTAACAATATCAAGTTACTGAAGGTCAAAGAATATGTGGGCTTAATCAAGGAAAAAAAATCTGATATTTTAAGAACAGATTTTGAGAAAATTGAAGCAGTTATTATTGTTATTATCCCACTCAGACAAATACAGTGATCTGATCTACACACAGCTCTCAGTGGAGGTGAAAAAATACAGCAGCAAAAGCCAGATACCACCGGCTGCAAAACCAGATACCACTGGGTCTCCGGGTGTTTGTATGCTTCATGGACTGGAGCCACTGGAGGGGAGCACGGTCCAAACAGAGGGTGCATGAGCACTCCATCAGGTAATACTGCAGAGCATCAACCACCTAACAGATAGCCAAGCACTCTCTGCTCTTCTCTGTGATACCAAGGCTCGCTCTCAGATAGCTTCCGGCACCAGGCGGTCGAGACCCTGTATCTGCTGGGACAGAACAGCCACCAGCCCGCTGCCTGAACCACTTTTTTTTCTGTTCAGGTAACTGACTGGGTGAGTCTGTGCGTCCTTCAAGTTGGAAACTGTTACAAGCAAACATTTGTTGTTCATCTTCTGTGGCAACTTTCATTGCAGTGGAAAGGCAATGATTATTATTCTTATTATATTATTGGATGATGACAGATAGACCAAGATGGCGGCACAACGCAAGGCTCAGCGTCTCTTCAGATTCTGCAAATTAATAGTGATCTGCCTTTTTGTTTCAAGTCTGTTCACTCACACACACACACATATCACCTACAGCCGACAAGAGCTTTTGGACATTCATGCTCATAATGTGGACACTTTTATTGGCGATCTCCGGCTCATACCAGTGTAGACCTTTCTATCTGCCCAGAGAGTTTGCATCTACTGTTGTGACTGCAGCATATATCCCCCCAGATGCTAATGCTTAACATGCCATGAAAGAAAGGCATGCTGCCATTAGCAAACAACAAACAATCTTGAGGCAGCCTTTGTTGTTTCTGGTGATTTCAACCACACCAGCTGAAGACTGTACTCCCCAAATTCCACCAGCATGTCTCCCGGCCCACCAGAGGAGACACGACCCTGGACCATGTTTACACCAACATGGCTGAGGCCTACAAATACACTCCACCCTCTCCCACCTGGACAACAACAACACCTATGTGAGGGCTGTGTGCTGAGCTCTCTCTTCTCTTCTTCTTGAGGAGACTAAAGAAGGCCCACCTGTCTCCTCAGATCCTGGTGAACTTCTACCGTTGCACCATTGAGAGCATCCTTAGCAGCTGCATCACAGTCTGGTATAGAAACTGCGCTGCAGAGGGTGGTGAAAGCGCATCACTGGTTCACCATTCCCCACCATTGAGGCTGTTCAGAGCAAGCGGTGTCTGCAGAGGACGCATAGCATTGCCAGAGACAGCTCTCACCCAGGCCACTAACTGTTTACCCTCCTCCCCTCCAGGTGGTGCTACAGGTCCCTCTGTTCCAGAATCAGCAGGTTCAGGACCAGCTTCTTCCCTACAGCTGTCACCCTGCTAAACTTTATATATTTATATTTTATAAAAAACAGAAATGTAGAAATTTTTGCAAATTTATTAAAAAAGAAAAACTGAAATATCACATGGTCATAAGTATTCAGACCCTTTGCTCAGTATTGAGTAGAAGCACCCTTTTGAGCTAGTACAGCCATGAGTCTTCTTGGGAATGATGCAACAAGTTTTTCACACCTGGATTTGGGGATCCTCTGCCATTCTTCCTTACAGATCCTCTCCAGTTCTGTCAGGTTGGATGGTGAACGTTGGTGGACAGCCATTTTCAGGTCTCTCCAAAGATGCTTCGTTATTTTAGCTGTGTGCTTAGGGTCATTGTCTTGTTGGAAGGTGAACCTTCGGCCCAGTCTGAGGTCCTGAGCACTCTGGAAGAGGTTTTCTTCCAGGATATCTCTGTACTTGGCCGCATTCATCTTTCCTTCAATTGCAACCAGTCGTCCTGTCCCTGCAGCTGAAAAACACCCCCATAGCATGATGCTGCCACCACCATGTTTCACTGTTGGGATTGTATTGGGCAGGTGATGAGCAGTGCCTGGTTTTCTCCACACATACCGCTTAGAATTAACGCCGAAAAGTTCAATCTTGGTCTCATCAGACCAGAGAATCTTATTTCTCTTAGTCTGGGAGTCCTTCATGTGTTTTTTGGCAAACTCTATGCGGGCTTTCATATGTCTTGCACTGAGGAGAGGCTTCAGTCGGGCCACTCTGCCATAAGCCCCGACTGGTGGAGGGCTGCAGTGATAGTTGACTTTGTGGAACTTTCTCCCATCTCCCTACTGCATCTCTGGAGCTCAGCCACAGTGATCTTTGGGTTCTTCTTTACCTCTCTCACCAAGGCTCTTCTCCCACGATTGCTCAGTTTGGCTGGACGGCCAGGTCTAGGAAGAGTTCTGGTCGTCCCAAACTTCTTCCATTTAAGGATTATGGAGGCCACTGTGCTCTTAGGAACCTTGAGTGCTGCAGAAATTCTTTTGTAACCGTGGCCAGATCTCTGCCTTGCCACAATTCTGTCTCTGAGCTCCTTGGGCAGTTCCTTCGACCTCATGATTCTCATTTGCTCTGACATGCACTGTGAGCTGTAAGGTCTTATATAGACAGGTGTGTGCCTTTCCTAATCAAGTCCAATCAGTTTAATTAAACACAGCTGGACTCCAATGAAGGAGCAGAACCATCTCAAGGAGGATCAGAAGAAATGGACAGCATGTGAGTTAAATATGACTTATGACCATGTGATATTTCAGTTTTTCTTTTTTAATAAATTTGCAAAAATGTCTACATTTCTGTTTTTTTTTCTGTCAAGATGGGGTGCTGAGTGTACATTAATGAGAAATAAAATGAACTTTTTTGATTTTAGCAAATGGCTGCAATGAAACAAAGAGTGAAAAATTTAAAGGGGTCTGAATACTTTCCGTACCCACTGTATATATATATATATATATATATACACACACACACACACACACACACATATATACAGTATATATATATATATGTATATGTATATACACATACATACTTACATACATACATACTGCTCTCTGTCTTCTCCCTTTTAAACCTCTTTCCTTAGTCACATGACTAATTAGGTTAAACCATTGATAGGTGTTTTTGGATATTTACATAAATAATAATAAACCATAAATATTTATATAAATCCATATACAATATAAACACCTATTTATAAACCCATATACCATCAGTAAACACCCAAAAAATACCTATACATGAATAAACATATTTACATAATTAAGCAAACTCCCCTGCTCCCACTTCCTAGGGCTGCAGGGACAGGTACCACCCTGTGAGGCGTGTATTGGTGTCCTTCATTCTATTCAGCCACTGCAAAGCCTGATGATCCGTTTCAAGGCAGAACTGGCGTCCCAGCAAGTTCCACCGTGGAGTACCTTGTCTCCCGGTCCAGGAGCTTTTGCGGCTAAGAAAGAGCAGTGGCCGTCTTTCTCCTCCCGTCTCCTGCAGTAACACTGCTCCGAGGCCAACCCCAGAGGCATCAGTCTGCAGTATGAATGGTTTTGAAAAGTCTGGGCTGTGGAGCACTGAGTCCTTTGTGATGGTATTCTTCAGATCAGTGAATGCTCTGTTACAGTCCTCAGTCCATCTGATTTTATTCGGTGTGGAGGCCTTAGTAAGGTCTGTGAGGATGGCTGCCCTTTCAGAAAAGTGTGGGATAAATTTGTTGTACCATCCCACCAGCCCCACAAAGGCCCACACCTTCTTTTTGGTTTTTGGCTCCACTTTGACCACTTGTGGTTTCACCAACCCCTGTCTGACAACATGCCCCAGGTACTGGACCTGCTTTTGTGCGAATGCACATTTGCGAGGGTTAATAGTCAGGCCAGCTTGCTTGACTAGACGGAGTACTTGTTGGAGGTGATCCAAATGTTCCTCCCAGGTCTGGCTGTAGATCACCACGTCGTCCAGGTATGCTGCTGCAAATGCTGGCACGTCCCTCAGCACTTGGTCCATCAGTCACTGGAACGTTGCTGGCGCCCAAACTTTCACAAACTTTCGCAGCATGTTCTTGAGAGTTTGGTTGAATCTCTCAACCAGACCGTCCGTCTGGGGGTGGTATGGAGTGGTCTTAACACCCTTAACCCTTAACAACTGATAAACCTACTGTAGCAGTTTGGACAGGAAGTTTGTACCACAGTTTGTAAGGACTGTGGTACAAACTTCTATGCCTACCCTCGAAAACAGCTGGAACAAACAATTTGCAACCTGTCTGGCCTTAACTGATCTGAGGGGAAAGGCTTCTGGATATCGGGTGGCATAATCACAGATTACCAAAATGTACCGATTGCCTGAGGAACTTCTCTCCAGCGGCCCCACAATATCCATGGCTATCCTGTCAAATGGTGTGTCAATGATGGGTAATGGCTGAAGCTGGGCACGTGCTACTCCCCTAGGTGATGTTAGCTGACATCAGCTGGTTTTACACGATTCACAGAAGGATTTCACCTGGGTGTACATGCCTGGCCAAACAAACCTACTGGCAATTCTGTTCAAGGACTTCTGAAATCCTAGATGGCCTGCCCAAGGGATAGAGTGACCTAGCTCCATAACCTTGTGTCTCAAGTTATGTGGCAAAGCTAAGGCCTCTACCTTACCCTGCCGCTGGTAAAAAATGCCATTCTTGATCACATAGCTGGCATCAGCTATGCAGTCAGTCTTGCCCTGTTTCACACCCTCAACTTCTGAGACCTTCTGAAACCAGGGTTTCAGTGCTTGATCAGCTTCCTGTAGTGTTGCTATGTCTGAAGGAACGTGAAAGTCTAGTGGCTGGGTGGGCTTCACTGTTTCCTCACACTGTCCCCTTGGTGTTGCCAAAACCTTCTCTCTTCGTCTCTGAGCTCTGGTCTTTGGCTGCTTAGCTCTGCCTGCTTCCAGTTCAGTGTCATAAAAAGGTAACTCCTGAAGAGTGTTCCTTTTCCTCTGAGCCATAGTTCAAATCAAATCAAATCAAATCAAATTTTATTTGTATAGCCCAAAGTCACAAAATACATTTTGCCTCGGAGGGCTTTACAATCTGTACAGGGAGTGACACCCTCTGTCCTTAGACCCTCGGTTCGAGTGAGGAAAAACTTGACCACAAAAAACCCTTTTAACAGGGAAAAAAGTGGAAGAAACCTCAGGAAGAGCCACAGAGGAGGGATCCCTCTCCCAGGACGGACAGACGTGCAATAGATGTCACGTGTACAGAACAAATCAACACAAACGTATTGTACAATTACAATGAATGATAAAATGACAATGAATTACAATGAATGATAAAATGATTACAGTAGCAGTGGAACCTGTGATAGAGATAGAGAGACACAGATGCACAGCAGCAGTAAATCATTAACTAACTATACACTGTAATGGAGATATCAAATCAAATCAAATTTTATTTGTATAGCCCAAAGTCACAAAATACATTTGCCTCGGAGGGCTTTACAATCTGTACAGGGAGTGACACCCTCTGTCCTTAAACCCTCGGTTCGAGTGAGGAAAAACTTGCCCACAAAAAACCCTTCTAACAGGGAAAAAAGGTGGAAGAAACCTCAGGAAGAGCCACAGAGGAGGGATCCCTCTCCCAGCACGGACAGATGTGCAATAGATGTCACGTGTACAGAACAAATCAACACAAACATATTGTACAATTACAATGAATGATAAAATGACAATGAATTACAATGAATGATAAAATGATTACAGTAGCAGTGGAGCTATTTGATTTGATTTGAGTCTAGCTGCTGCGGTCGCTGCTGAACCTCCGGAACTGGTGCCTCAACAGTGTCCTTTATCTGACCCTCACAGGTACCCTGGTTGTTATCTCTTGACTGCTGTATCAGGTCTAGCAGAGTTGGAACATCAGTCCCCAGGATCACTGGGTATGGCAACCTAGGCACCAAAGCTACTGGCAGGAGATAAGTCTGACCACCTACAGTAAGATACACCTCAACTGTGGGATACACTTTCTCATCCCCATGAACACAGCCTATCTTAGTAGTAGATTCACTCCACAGCTCCCTAGGGACGATGCTGGATAGCACAACAAACTGGACACTACCAGAGTCTAAGAGGGCCTCCTCACGCTGGCCATTCACCAAGACCGATACTGTGTGCACCTCATTCAGAACTGGGGCTGGGCGGGTGGGCCTGGGGACTGTACACAAGAGTGAGGGTTTACTCTGCCTGGTGGCAGGGCATGTGTACTGGATGTGACCTATTTTGTTACACAGATAACAGCGGGTATCCTGTCTGGAGCCAGAAAATGACTGCTTGCTTGGTCTACTGGGAGGGTAGTGCCTGGTACTAGACTGAGGTCTAACCTGAGCTTGACCACCCCTCTCACCCCCATTGGACTTACTACGTCTGGTGAAGTGGTCATCACAGCCGAAGGTGCCTCGTCTGCTCCCAGTTCTGGCTGACATGAAGACCTCTGCGAGCCGGGCGGCTTCCTCTGCCGTCTTCGGGTCCCGTTCATGGATTCAGACCTCCAAGTCTGGGCTCACCATCCTCAGAAACTGCTCCAAAATCAGCATCTCACAAATGTCTTTCACTGTGGAGGTGGTCTGACCCATCTGCTGAAAAGGTCCTTCAGCTGCACATACAGTTCTCGAGGGGTTTCCCCCTGATGAGTGTCCAGTGACCGGAACCGTCGTCTGTAGGTGTCAGCCATGATCTCATATTTAACCAGGATACACTCCGTCACTTTATCATAGTCCTCTGTATCTGTCAAGTCCATGAGAACATAGGCACTACGTGCCTTACCTGTGAGCAGCGGGACAAGCTGGATGGCCCACTCTTCTTTCGGCCAACGGCAGATGGTTGCCATTCTCTTGAACGTCGTGAGGTAATGCTCGATGTCATCCTCAGGAGTGAGTGGTATCAGCTTTGGGTCCCTGTGCCTGTGTGGTGACCTCTGTGGTGGTAGTGGTGGTGGTGGTGGTTGCTCAGCCTGCCGGCTGGCTTGACTAGACCCTGGCCCAGGGTCTTCCCCATCACTGCCATCGTCATCCTCACGCTCAGATCTCAAACAGCGACACATCATGCCGTGATCTCAAGAAGTTCAACAAAAGATGAAAAAACAAAATCATTGACAGCTGTCAGTCTGGGAAGAGTTACAGAGCCCTTTCTAAAGCTTTGGGACTCCAGCGAACCATGATGAGAGCCAAATGCAGAAATCTTAGAACAGTGCTTTTGTTGAACTTGAACTGAAATCACGGCGTGATGTGTTGCTGTTTGAGATCTCTCAGCCTACTTCACTTCACTCAAACAGGTTCTATTGAAGTGATTTCTGGATTTAACAGGTCTGGCAGTGATCAGGCCTGGGTGTGGACAGTGTAATTGAACTCAGCTTTCAAAAAAATTAGTTTTTACAGTTAGTTCATGATTTAACAAGAGAGGCAATTACTTTTTCACACAGGGCCAGGTAGGTTTGGATAGCTTTTTTCTCTTAATAAATGAAATCATCATTTAAAAACTGCATTTAATATTTACTTGGGTTATCTAATATTAACATTTGTTTGATGATTTTAAACATTTAAGTGTGATAAATATGCAAAAAAATTAGAAATCAGGAAGGGGGGCAAATACTTTTTCACAACACTGTATATTCCTTTAGGGAACATTATTGGGAATCACTCCATTAACTTTCATTGTAATGCCTGATGAAACCAATCAGTTAACTAAACTTCAAACTGCCTTAAGGACATAAAAAATTGGATGACCTGCAACTTTCTGATGTTAAATTCAGACAAAACTGAAGTTATTGTAATTGGACCCAAACACCTCAGAAACTCTCTTTCTAGAGACTTAGTTACTTTAGATGGGATCACCCTGGCCTCCTTGTTTTTGATGAGGATTTGTCCTTTAATGTTCACATAAAACAAATTTCAAGGACTGCTTTCTTTCACTTACGTAACATCGCAAAAATCAGTCTTGTCTCAAGCAGATGCAGAAAAACTAGTCCATGCATTTGTTACTTCTAGACTGGAATAGAATAGAATATCTTTATTTGTCATTATGCAATGCATAACAAAGTGCAATACTCAGTGCAGGAGTACAAAACAAATGTGTACTATGTAGAAAAACATAGTATAAAACATAAATAAAACGGGGTGTCGTTTAGCTCAGTTGGTGGAGTGTCCGCCCCATGTGCATTGGCTTTATTTCCCAGCCACAGAGGCTGCTGCTTGCTCTTATGTAACGTTATGTAAAGCCCTGACTCAGGTACAGTAGGGGGCGATGTCCATCTACACACGTTGGTTTGCGATCCGCCATTAAATCAAAGAAGAAGACAAAGTAGTAGTAGTAGTAGTAGTAGTAGTAGTAGTAGTAGTAGTAGTCATAGACATAATAAATAGTAGACTGCTGGGGCACAAGAAATGCGGCCGCCATCTTGAACCGGTCATCCTACCCGTAAACCACCAAAGCAGCAAGATGCCTGAGCACTGTGTGGCGTATTGCTGTCAAAATCGGCGGACTATTCAAGACAGGGCTCGGGGGATTACTTTTCACAAGTAAGATTGAACATTATTATTGGTTGTACTTTGTGAATAGAATATTACTGTAGTGTATTTATGTCCACCAGCGAAATCGACAACAGCGACAACAGAACATCTGACTGTAGAATAGTTTGCAAACAAGTTTACTCACAATTTCAGCAGCTTTGGTTCATTATCAACATCAGAATAGGAGTTTTGTTGAAGAAAGGTTCTAAGACATTTGAAGGAAGAAAATAGGAAGAAGAAGTAAATAGGAAGATAGGAAATAGAAAAATAGGAAGAAGAAGGTAGAAAATAAGCTTGACCTCCTTTGTAAAATGTTTCTCCCAAATCTCCCTCTCATTTTTAAGGTTTCCCAAAGACAGAGATGTTAGGAAGAAGTGGGAAGTGGCTTTGAGGAGGGAAGGATTCACTGCAAGTGATTCATCCGTTCTTTGCAGTGAGCATTTTAAGCAGGACGATTTTGATAGGACAGGTCAGATTGTCCGACTCAGAGATGGTGTTATTCCATCCATCTTCAGCTTCCCGGTTCATCTCCAAAGAGTAGGTGTATCATCATAAGGCTATTAGCATTCATAAATGTAAATATTCTATTATCAATCACAGGGCAGGGTGAGATACTTATCCCTGTATACTATATATATATATATATATATATATATATATATTTCTTTTCAAGTATTATGCTTCTTCATTTTAGCCGGAAAAGGGCAGGACTACTACGTCTACCTACAGAAGAGCTGAAGAGAGCCTGTCTGACTCACAAATCTCACTTATTTGCTGCCAATCATATTAAACACACTCACAAATAAACCCATACACACGCACACACACACACACACAGTGCTAGTGTAACGGTCATATGTAGCAATACCTTGGGGTTCCAGCAGGGGGGATCGCGCTCCTTTTCATTGCTAAATACAGAAGAATGAAGACACAAGCTGCTTCTTTATTCCTCTCGCTTTTCTGACCCTTATATCAGGTTTTTTATGTTCATTAAGTAGTATTAAAATATGTTCAGGTTAGTTTTAATTAAGTTACCATCGTCTTGTGCATCAAGGGTTTCAAAAGTGTTTTGTGATGATTTGTTTTACGTTTTGGAGAGTTTCAGGCTGAGTTGAGATATGTTAAGCTAGCGGTCAGAAAACTAGTGGACATTTGTCAGCATTTTTTTGATACACATCTGTGTAAGTCTTGTATCTTTTGTTTTGAGTCTTTATTTTGATGTAGTGGAACTCAGTTCATTAATTCATGTACAGATGAGTTAAAAACAAGTAAAGAAAATGTAATTAGTATGTTGCTGTTTGAACTGGAAAATCTGTATATGTCTGTTTGAGATTGCTAGAAGAATGAAGACACAAGCTGCTTCTTTATTCCTCTCGCTTTTCTGACCCTTATATCAGGGCATAACACTTGGAGGCACCACTGGGATGTTTGGCTTGAGGACCATCCATGAGCTCTGACTGAAATCTTCTCGTTGATCATCCCTTCAACTTACTCAGGCATCAGAAGAAGGAGCCCGGCAAAGCGGTCGAGGTAGTCGTCAGACAAACATTGGCAACTTGTATCCTGAAGTGAGCAAAAGTGATCACTAGGGAGCAGTATAAAGCCAATTAAGTCAGACAAATCCCTGTTTTACTGCTTTGGCTCACATCTGTTAACTTTGATAAAATGGAGTCTGAATTGGAGAAGCTGCAGCTGGAGATTAAAGGAGCATTATACAAACTGACTGTAGGACAACTGATTAAAGCATGTAACGCACTTCTGATCTCAGGAGCAGGAAAAGAACATGTGACGGGTAAAACCCGCAGTCAGTTGATTTCACATATTATAAAGTATCTTGAGCGGGAAGAATTGGCTGAACTAGAGGATGAGGGCATGTCAGACCTCCTTAATGTTCAGGACATAATAGACAAAATCCAGATGGCAGCAAGCTTAAGTGAATGTGACACCCTAAGTCACTAAAACTGACGCTGCAAGAAAAAGAGAATGCAATGAATGGCCTAATGAGTATGAGCATGAACCCCCGTGCCAGTTCCACCCCACCATCAAAGACGGTGGCCCTAGCACCCCCTACTGGGTCCATGTGGCGCAAAGATTTTAAGATATCAGGCCAGATAGGCGAGCCAGGGCAAAAAGATAGGCTAACCTTTTCTAGTCTGGCCAGACAAATTGAAAGTGGGCTTAGCAAAGGCTGTCCAGAATCAGAGATCGTTGATGCTGTGATCCGCACCATGATACCAGGTCTGCAGTTACGTAGCTATCTTGAAGGAAAAGACAAGCTTACACTGACTGCCCTCCACTGGATTCTCAGGTCTCACTACCAGGAGAGAGGTGCAACGGAGTTATATAAGCAACTCACCTCTGAGGTCCACAACATTAAAGAGACCCCTCAAAATTTTCTGATAAGGGCAATGGACTTGAGACAGAAAACTCTTTTTGCTTCTCAGGAAGCTGATTCGAGTTTAAAATACGACCCAGCGCTAGTTCATTGTCTATTCATGCATACTGTCCTAACTGGCCTGCAGAACGACAATATTAAAAGTGACCTGCAGCCTTACCTCCTGCAGACAAACACCTCAGGTGAGCTGCTGCTGGAGAAACTGAATATTGCTTGCACCAATGAAAAGAGACAGGAGAAAAAGAAACATGCTTGTCCATCACGTGCAACTAATACAGTCCAGTCAAATGAAGGTCTGGTGGAAAAGAAAAGTGCCACACCACACAACATAGTCACTCTGCCCCCTGATCTGATGTCAGAAATCAAAGAAATGCGCTCTGACATGGTGCTGTTGAAAGATTTGAGAGCTGAAGTTTCACAAATTAGAGAAACCATCCAAAGGTCCACACCTGCACCCCCACAGTTCCACCAAACAGCGGACCAGCAAATGTATCTGCCTCTTATCCAGTGTTTTCACCCCCACTGTCCCCACCTTATAAGACTGAATCAAATACCATGCCTTCTTACCACCAGCAGTCATCAGCAGCAGTGCAGGAGTACCAACCAGCATTCGGCCCTGGACAGATGAGAGGAACAGCTCAGTTCCAACAGGGGTTTGCACCACAGTGATATCGCCCAGCACCACGCCCCCGCCCAAGGTGTTTCTCTTGCATGCAAGCGGGTGAAGACTACTGTCAGCATTGTTTTAGGTGTGGAAGCAGTGAACACTTCAGAGCAGGTTGTAAGGCACAGGGACCAGTGGAACCTGCTAGGAAGGGCTCTTTAAACTAGGAGGGGTTGCTCTCATGGGACGTGGAGCAACCGGCAAGACAGATATGTCTCAGTTTTGTGCAAGAAGGCTCTCCGTAGTGCCGGAGCAGCCTACTACTCTTCATTAATAGAGGAAAATAAGAACAACCCCAGGTTTCTCTTCAGCACTGTAGCCAGGCTAACAGAGAGCCACAGCTCTATTGAGCCATCCATTCCTTTAGGTCTAAGTAGCAATGACTTCATGAGCTTCTTTAATGATAAAATTATAACTATTAGAGACAAAATTCATCACCTCTTGCCCTCAACAGGCACTGATCTGCATTCTGATACAGCAAGTTTGGAAACAGCTGTAAAACCTGATATATATTTAGACTGTTTTTCTCCCATCGACCTTCATCAAATAACTTCAATAATTTCTTCATCTAAGTCGTCAACCTGTCTCTTAGATCCCATCCCAACCAGGCTGGTCAAGGATGTTTTACCTCTAGTTAGCCCTTCTTTATTGGATATGATTAATCTGTCTTTATTATCAGGATATGTACCACAGTCCTTTAAAGTAGCTGTAATTAAACCTCTTCTTAAAAAGCCCACTCTAGATCCAGAGGTTTTAGCCAATTACAGACCGATATCAAACCTTCCCTTTCTCTCTAAGATACTTGAGAAAGCTGTAGCCAATCAGCTGTGCGACTTTCTCCATAAGAACAGTTTATATGAGGATTTTCAGTCAGGATTTAGAGTGCATCATAGCACAGAGACCGCACTAGTCAAAGTTACAAACGACCTCCTAATGGCATCAGACAAAGGACTCATCTCTGTACTTGTCCTGTTAGATCTTAGTGCCGCATTTGACACCATTGACCATCAAATTCTTTTACAGAGACTGGAACATCAAATTGGCATCAAAGGAACCGCCCTAAGCTGGTTTAAGTCTTATTTTTTAGATCGTTCTCAGTTTGTTCTTGTCAATGATGAATCCTCCATGCATACCAAAGTTTGTCATGGAGTCCCACAAGGTTCTGTACTCAGACCACTTCTATTCATTTTATATATGCTTCCTCTAGGGAACATTATTAGGAATCACTCTGTTAATTTTCATTGTTATGCCGACGACACACAATTATATTTATCGATCAAGCCTGATGAAACCAATCAATTAACTAAACTCCAAGCATGCCTTAAAGATATAAAAAGTTGGATGACCTTCAATTTTCTGATGTTAAATTCAGACAAAACTGAAGTTCTTGTAATTGGACCCAAAAACATCAGAGACTCTCTCTCTAGAGACTTAGTTACCTTAGATGGGATCACCCTGGCCTCCAGCTCCACCGTAAAGAATCTTGGAGTTGTTTTTGATCAGGATTTGTCCTTTAATGTCCACATAAAACAAATTTCAAGGACTGCATTCTTCCATTTACGTAACACATTATTATATGTTAATAATATATCTAAAAGAGCTCATAGTACCTTACTACCCCTCTAGAACACTGCGCTCTCAGAATGCTGGGTTCCTTGTAATTCCTATAGTTTCCAAAAGTAGATTGGGAGCCAGAGCTTTCAGCTATCAAGCTCCTCTTCTGTGGAACAAACTACCATTTTGGGTTCGGGAGGCAGACACGGTCAACACTTTTAAGAGTAAACTTAAGACTTTCCTTTTTGATAGAGCTTATAGTTAGGGCTGGCTCAGGTCATCCCTTAGTTATGGGACTATACTGCCGGGGGACTCCTCCTTTCAGGGTTATGCCTAGCCAGGCATGGTATTGGTTGAAGATGCAGTCACATCTCCCTTTACTGAAAACCCTCTCTCTCTCTCTCTCTCTCTCTCTCTCTCTCTCTCTCTCTCTCTCTCCCTCTCTCTCTCACCATCACCACCACCATCTGTAAACATACATGTCTGTCATACATGTACATTAATGCATCTTACTAACTAAACTTCTTCCCCGGAGTTTCTGTGCTCTTTCGTCCAGCAGGTTCTCGTGGATCGTGACTGCTGCTGTGGTCCTGCATGACGTCCACTACATATATTATTACTGTCATTAATGTTACCAGATCTCCATTACAGTTTATAGTAACTTAGTTAATGATTTGCTGCTGCTGTGCATCTGTGTCTCTCTATCTCTATCACAGGTTCCACTGCTACTGTAATCATTTTATCATTCATTGTAATCCATTGTCATTTTTCATTGTAATTACACAAAATGTTTCTGTTGACTTGTTGACTGTACACGTGACATCTATTGCACGTCTGTCCGTCCTGGGAGAGGGATCCCTCCTCTGTGGCTCTTCCTGAGGTTTCTTCCACTTTTTTCCCTGTTAAAAGGGTTTTTTGTGGGCAAGTTTTTCCTCACTCGAACCGAGGGTCTAAGGACAGAGGGTGTCACTCCCTGTACAGATTGTGAAGCCCTCCGAGGCAAAATGTATTTTGCGACTTTGGGCTATACAAATAAAATTTGATTTGATTTGATTTGATTTGAAGATGTGAAAAGGAAGGAAGTAAGATGCTAAAATGTTGCTCAGCTTGTAAAACCACGCTGTACTGTTCAAGAGAATGCCAGGGAACTCATTGACCTGTACACAAAAGACATTGTAAGCCATATGCCCGTTCAGGTATTGAGAAACAAGCGATACAGTCAGGTGAGAAGATCAAATGCAAAGAAAATAGTGCTCCAGAGAAAACACCTACTGTAAGGGAGTTGGTAGGGAAGAAGTGCACCATCCGGTGTTTCCTACACAAACAGAAGATTCAGGCACTTTGGGATACAGGTTCACAAGTTTGTGCTATAGATGAGGTGTGGAAAGAAAGTCACTTACCTGATGTGCCACTCAGAGATGTAGCAGAGCTAGTTGACCCGCTTGACCCATTACAAATTGAAGCAGCCAGTGGAACGGAGATGCCATACGTTGGTTGGCTTGAAGTGTCCTTTAAGCTCACTGCGAGTGATGATGAGTTGCTAATACCCATGCTAGGTCTAAAAGGTAACCAACAACATTGTCCTATTATCGGCTTTAATGTCATTGAATGCCTTGTGCTAGACAGTCAGCAAAACCAGGGAAAATGTGAGGATAAAGAGAAACTTGTGAAAGCAATAACAATGGCTTTTCCTCATCTCGGGAAAAACAAGGCACAAGCATTTATCAGTGCAGTGAGTGTGGGACAGACGCGTGACTACAGTGTGAGAACAGTAAACGAGAGGGTCAGTGTGCCAAAGCGTAGCTCCGTTCAGATTGAATGTCGAGTACAGGCCCCGCCTTACAGAGAAGATAAGACTCTGATTTTTGAACCTCATGAAAACCCGCAATGGCCTGAAGGATTGGAGCTTTGTGATACTCTTGTGTCAGTGAAGGCAGGCACGGTCCCAAAAATCATTGATAGTGTGCAAAATCCTACAAGTCATGACATTATGCTCGCAGGGAGGACTGTTATCGGAACTGTACAGTCAGTCAGGTGCGTTTATCCTGCCAACATATTTAAAAGATATCACCCATCAACTGCATCCATCCATAATGTTCAAGCTCAGAGCTCCAGTGACAGCACCCCTGCCCACAAACAATGGGATCCTCCTGTTGATTTGACACACCTCGATGAACACCAGAAACAAATAGTCAGTAAGATGCTGAGAGAAGAGTCAGAGTCATTCTTCAGGTTTAATGATGATATAGGCTGTGTGGAAAACCTGCAAATGAACATTTCACTCAAAGATGCTGAGCCGGTGTCAAAAACATATCTCTCTGTTCCAAAGCCTTTGTACAAAGAGATGAAGGATTATTTACAGGACTTGATAGCGCAAGGGTGGATTGAAAAGTCTAGATCTTCCTACTCCTCCCCAGTTGTCTGTGCCAGAAAAAAGGATGGTACACTGCGTTTGTGTATTGACTATAGGGAGCTCAATAAGAAAACTCATCCAGACCGCCACCCCATTCCTATAGTACAGGACATTATGGACACTCTGAGAGGAAACACTCTCTTCTCACTACTGGACCAGGGTAAGGCATATCACCAAGGGTTCGCGGCCAAGGATCGTAGGCATCTAACAGCCTTTGTGACCCCCTGGGGCCTATATGAGTGGGTTTGAATCCCGTTTGGACTTATGGATGCACCTGCCGCATTCCAGCACTGTATGGAAGAGTGCTTAGAAGAGGTCTATGAGATGAAATATGTGTGCATTATTTTGACGATGTTCTTGTGTTTAGCAGAAGATTTGAGGACCATGTCAATGATGTCAGACGGGTGCTGCAACGGCTGAGGGAACATGGCATAAAACTGAAACCGAGAAAGTGTGACCTGTTTAAAGCAGAGGTACGTTACCTCGGGCGGATCGTGTCTGCTGATGGAAACAGGATGGACCCTGCTGATACTGCTGCAGTAAGGGCCCTGAAAAGCAAACAGCCAGGTACTGTCGGTGAGGTAAGAGCAATCTTGGGACTGTTGAGTTATTACCGGCAGTATATCAAAGATCTTTCACGTATTGCCAGCCCCTTATATGACCTTCTTAAAGCACCAGTAGAAACTGAGATCCCGCAAAACAAAAAGAGAAAGTGGAAAACAAGGAAAAATAGCAGAGGTGTCCCATCCAACACACCCAATGAGTGGACTGACGTGCACCAGTCAATCTTGGAAAAGTTAATAGATTGTCTCATTGAACCTCCTGTTTTAGGTTTCCCAGACTTTTCACAGCCATTTATACTTCATACTGATGCTTCCAACCAGGGATTAGGTGCAGTGTTGTACCAGAGACAGAATGGAAAGCTCCATGTGATTGCTTATGGCTCCCATACTCAAACTGCAGCAGAGAAAAACTACCATTTACACTCAGGCAAGTTAGAGTTCCTAGCGCTCAAATGGGTGATCACAGAGAAATTTCGGGATTATCTCTACTATGCACCATTCTTTACTGTCTACAGTGACAATGATCCACTGACGTACGTACTGTCGACTGCCAAACTGAATGCAACAGGGTGCCGGTGGGTCGCAGAACTAGCTGATTTCCATTTTGCATTTAAATATCGCCCTGGCAAGGAAAATATTGATGCAGACAGCCTGTCCAGAATGCCGTTAGATGAGGAAACGTTCATGAAAGAGTGTACAGAGGAAATGTTATATGATGTGATTGGAGCAGCCACACAAGCAGTGGAAAATCAGGATGAATCCAGTGTGTCTTGGTCCATGGGTGTTTCAGTCAAATGTGCGGCAGTAACTACAGGCACCTCCCTCATCCCACTAACAGCAGAACAAATCAGACATGATCAGAAGGATGACCCACTATTGCACCGGTGGTTCGGTACAAAATGTCTGAAAAAAAGCCATCAGGTCAGGAACTAAAAGGACTCAGTTCACAGATCACCTATCTCCTAAGAGAGTGGGACAAGTTGGAGATAAATGAGAGTGGGGTGTGCAAACAGAAAACAGTTGGTGCTCCCAGAAAAACATAAAAGTACAGTACTGAAGAAACTTCACAATGGAATGGGCCATCAAGGTGTGGACAGGACAACATCACTGATACAGGACCGTTTTTACTGGCCCTATATGCAACGAGAGATAGAGGATTATGTCACAAGGAGATGTGTGTGCCTCAAACATAAGAAGCCAAGTCGTGAGAGAAGAGCGCCACTGACAAACATTGTAACCACTCAACCTTTCGAGCTTGTTTCAGTTGATTTCTTGCACCTTGACAAATGTAAGGGTGGCTATGAATATATCCTTGTAATCATTGACCACTTTACCCGTTTTGCTCAGGCCTACGCCACTGCTTTAGTGATGGGAATTACGGCTCTTTTTAGTGAGCCGGATCATTTGGCTCAGTCTACCAAGAAGAGCTGGCTCTTTCGGCTCCCAAACGGCTCTTCATTTTACCACTTAAACCTTTTATAATTCAGCCAAATTTAGCGCTGTTTTGACTTGTGATTTGTATTTGAACACATATATCACTTAAATTTCAATAAATTGCTGTAGCCAATTGCATTTACAGTTGTAAAATCCCTTGTAACTCTCTGAAACCACCCAATGATTGCACTAACTTGCTTGAAGAACCACTCTGCTACACAAAGCAGATAGAAACGAGAAGGGTTGGAAATCACTTGCAATCATTTTAGCCAATCCTTCATCAATTCTGTTCTGTCTTGCTGGGGTTATTGCCTTTGACATAAATTGGCTTATAGAGCTCTGTGTTGTTGTTGGTTGTCGTGTACCTGATGCATGGGGGGTAGCAACAGCAGCAGCAGCAGCAACAGGTGGAGTAGTGGCACTGGCAGAAGCAGGCATGCTAGCCTGCCTTTTTTCTTCCAACTGAACTGCTGGATGCACAGTTCTCATATGTCTGTGTAGGTTGTTTGTGGACCCTGCTCGATATGAGAGCTTGACTTTACAAATGCATCTGCATTGTGCCTTCATGTTTTCATGTTGAACTGTCAAAATGCGTCCTACTACTACTTCTTTTTCTGTTGTCACTCATCTTTGCACCGCACTCCTCTCTCGTCTTCACTCCTTTCTCTCCTTCAGCACGTCTCCCTCCTCTTGTCTCCCGTCACCGTCTCAGTGCTGCTATCCCCGCCCCTCCCTGCTTGGTGGTATGATCCTTGTCAATCCTCACATGGTTGGTTGCACAGCATGGTGACACCTGTAGTCAACGCCCGCAGCGCCCGCAGGTACTTTTCCTAAAGAGAAAAGTAAAAAACAAAAAAAAAAACAGAGAACAGAGCCGGCTCCCATCGTTCACTTAAAAGAGCTGGCTCTTTGAACCGGCTCATTCGCGACCGACACATCACTACGCTACTTCCAAATCAGGCAAAACAGCTGCAGACAAAATCTTTAATGATTGCGCACTGAGATTTGGCTTCCCAACTAGAATACACCATGATCAGGGTGGTGAATTTGAAAACCAATTATTCACACAACTGAAAAAGTACTGTGGAGTTACCGGGTCCAGAACTACTCCCTACCACCCCAAGGGAACAAACAGGTAGAGCAGTTTAACCGAACACTACTCCAGATGTTAAAGACCCTCACAGAGAGACAAAAGAGTAACTGGACAGATTCACTAAACAAATTGATGTATGCATACAATTGTACTCGCAGTGAAGTGACTGGGTTCTCACCCTTCTACTTGTTGTATGGGCGCTCTCCAAGGTTGCCAGTCGACATGTTGTTCAACTTGACCTCAGAACAAGGAGATGGTAATCATCACAACTACATGGAAAAGTGGAAGCAAGGCATGGAAGAAGCGTATGAGATCACTAGAGAAAATGCCCACAAAGCTGCCATGAGAAGTAAGAGACATTATGACAGTAAGGTGAAAAGCTCTGTATTACAGCCTAGTGATCGTGTTTTAATCAGTAACTTGACACCACGTGGTGGTCCAGGTAAACTGAGAAACCACTGGGAGGACACTGTTCACACAGTTGTGCGCCAAGTGAGTAAAGATATCCCTGTTTATGAACTCAGACCTGAAAAAGGGAAAGGAAGATCGAGGATCTTGCATCGTAATCTTCTCCTCCCATGTTACCACTTGCCCCTGGAAACAGCACAGCCACGAGTAAGGAAAAGAAGGGTGGAAGGAGTTGAGGAAGCAGATGAGTCGGAGGAAGAGGACGAGGGTGATGAGTATTATCCAGTGCCACTTCAGCAGCAATCCGAACCAGGCCCACCTGAGACAGTGAATCCTGTGTGTGCTAGTACATCTCCACAGCTGGTGTTGTCTCACAGTCTTCAACTTGTCTAATTTTCGGGTCCATATTAAGCCAAATAGTGTTACTCAATACTCAATAACACACAGGATTAATCAGGATTGGCAGCAGATAGAGCTTTTATTATCTTGACAGACAACACAAAGCCAGAGTCATGATGGAAATGACTGAAGTCACTGGCTTGGGGCTTTTTCTTATATACTCTTTACATGTCCAGCCTATTTTGTTTGTCCTGCCCAGTATCATACTCTCGCTATAACACAATGGTGTAGTAGTCTGTCATGCACCTGGACTCTTGGGCTGTGCCAGGCTTTGAGGCTATCTACTCAAATGGCGTCTTCCTCATGCTCACTGACCTTGGTCTATTGAGGCCCAGATATTATCTTTGGTTTTATTCCTTACAGGATGACACTCTAGATTCTGTTTTGTGAAAAACCGTTTATTACCTTTTCTTACACCATTATGTCACAGATCTCTTCAACTGCATTTTTAAAAAAGTTTTATTCACAAGTTCCACATCATTATAGTTTCACACAGTTATATGGTGCATAGGTTTCACACAGCTATATGGTGCATAGGTTTCACACAGTTATATGGTGCATCAAATCAAACTAAATAATCAAGTGCTCATTACCTCATTAATCTTGTGTGTTCACACATCCAATATTAAAACTCAAGTGCTCTCTATCTGACTTACTGCTGAGTTCACACGTGCATCCCAGTTTTCAAACAGTGTCCTTGAAAGTTTAAGATATCTCCCGCTACCAGTGTGTGTACGCCATCCCCCTAACTGCTTACTGAGCTACTACTTACATGTCGGCTATATACTTTACCCATGGCACTACGAACCCCTGAATGTCCCAGAGCACATCCAGCATTCCTCTAAAAACACCAGGTGTTTCGCTGCACCCACTGCGCTTCAGTCGACATGTCGGTTGCATACTCCACTCACAACTCAAAGATAACACAGAAGAACAGTCCACATGTCGAGTGTGCTCAACTCATAACTCAGTGTTGACGGAAAAGACCATTCTACATGTTGGTTGTCCTTGACTCATATCTCAGAGTGAACAGAAAAGACCATTCTACATGTTGGTTGTCCTTGACTCATAACTCAGAGTGGACAGAAAAGAAAAAGAAAAAGAATAGTTTAAAAAACAGTTGAAACACTTTGACACTCAGTCGATTTAAACAGTACTCACTAAATTTTACACATCACTGGAATGCATACAGTCAGAGGAAAACATGCCACCCGAGCCAGTGACAGAGCAAGGACCAACAAACCAAATAAAGGACTCACTAGAGAGAGAGGACAGTTGTGTTGAGGATCTGCCTGTGGAGAATGCTGTCCCCCCACCTGTGCAAAGTGTTCCTGACTGTGAGGAACATCTGCGGCCTAGAGGACAACACAGACGGCCAAAGCTCTTCACATATGATAGGCTTGGCACACCAGCATGTTACCACATAGGGACACTACAGCAGCAAACAAACTGTAAGGTGCCTTGTGTCAGGACCCGTTAGGGTTGTTTAGTGTTAGGTTCTGTCCTGTCTTGTTTATTTCCTGTTTTATTTTTGTGAGCTGTCTATCATCCCCCTCTCCCTGTTGGGTTTCCTGTCTATGATTACCTTGATGTCTCTCACCTGTGTGTCATTGTCTCCCCAGCCCTTGTGTTCTTAAGCTGTGCTTTCCCACCCCTCTGTGCCAGATCGTCTCGTCTGTTTCAGTGAGCGTTTCCAGCATTTTCTCCTTGTGATTCCTAGACTTCCCGAGTAATCGACCCAGTTTTGTTTGACCACGAGTTTAGCCTAGTGATTGTGATACCTCTGCCTGTGAATTGACTGATCCTCTGGTTTTGACCCTGGAATAAATTGACCTCCCTTTTTGCCACTCGATTGTCTGTGCCTCTGCTTTGTGGGTCCTCCTGCACTGATCGTTACAGAACGATCTGGCCAAGACATGGACCCCGCAGAGCCGGATCAGGTACGTGCTGCCCTGAGAGCCCAGGGACAGAAGCTCCACCAGCAGGATGAACAGCTGGCTGGTGTACAGTAGCAGTGGAACCAGCAGCCCCTTCTCCCCAACCTCCGGAGCCCCAGTGTCTGCGTTTATCTAGCCCAGAACGTTTCTCCGGAGAGTCCGGTGACTGTCGCCCCTTTTTGTCTCAGTGTGAATTACAGTTTGAATTCCAAGCCGCTGCCTTCCCATCTGACAGAGCAAGAGTTGCATACATCATTTCCTACCTGTCGGGTCGGGCTAAGGCTTGGGCGACAGCGGAGTGGAGCCGCAGGTCTGCCATATGTTACTCATTGCCGCAGTTTGTAGAGACTTTTAAGACAATTTTCCAGTCCGCCACCCCAGGGCGTGAGGCTGCTAAAGCTTTGGTGGCATTAAAACAAGGCAGACGGTCCGTATTAGATTACGCCATTGAATTCCGAACACTAGCCGCCGATAGCAGCCGGCGTTGGTAGATGCCTTTTACAATGGGTTGACAGAGACGATCAAGGATCACCTTACACCACTGGACCTACCCGCTGAGCTGGATGCCCTGGTCGCCCTGGCGTCCAGGATTGACAAGCGTCTGACGGAGCGCCATCGGTCTTCCTTCTCCTCGTCCCGACGCTTTCCGGGTCAGCACCAAGCGCCTCCTCGGGGGTCTCCACCACCTGGTTATCCTCACTCACCTGCTGTGCTGCCCTCATTACCCGAGGCTCCAGAGCCGATGCAAATCGGCCACACCCGCCTGTCTCCAGCAGAGCGCCAGCGTCGAATGCTTGAGGGAAGATGCATCTATTGTGCTCAGTTCGGCCACTTCATCGCCTCCTGCCCCATGAAGCTATCTCCCCCCAGTGTTTCAACTCAGCCACGGGTGAGTCCCTCCACTTTTTCTCATGTTTCTAAGAGACAATTATCCCAAGTGATTCTAAGTTCAAAGACACTGACTGTTAATCACCCGGTCTTAGTGGACTCTGGAGCAGATGCCAACCTGATGAGCTATAAGCTGGCAGAGCAGCTACAGCTAGATAATGAGCCTATGTCCCAGCTGCTCTCAGCGACAGCCCTAGATGGTCGCCTCATGTGTCATGTAACCCACCAAACCATTCCAGTGACGATCAGTTTTAGAGATGGCCATACAGAGTTGCTGAGTTTTTACTTGTATCACTCGACTCACCACCCTCTCATTCTAGGATACCCTTGGCTGAGACTCCATAACCCTCACATTGACTGGTCCACAGGAAGGGTGCTGAGCTGGGGGAAGGATTGTAGGGGGAATTGTTTTCCTCAGCTTCACGCCTTAAAGGCCCCAACAGACACATCCCGTGTTCCTGGCAACCCTGACCTTATTGGGGTCCCAGAGTGTTACTGGGAACTAAGAGAAGTTTTCAGTAAGTCCAGAGCAACCTCTCTACCTCCCCATAGACCATATGACTGTGCAATTGATCTGCTTCCAGGAGCTGCAATTCCCAAGGGAAGATTATACTCCCTTTCCAGCCCGGAGCAGCAGGCTATGGAGGAGTATATCACCTCCTCCCTCAAGGCTGGAATCATCAGGCCCTCCTCCTCTCCTGCAGGAGCGGGTTTCTTCTTTGTGGAGAAAAAAGATAAGACACTCCGTCCGTGCATAGATTACACTGGCCTTAATGACATCACAGTCAAAAACAAATACCCCCTCCCTTTAATCGCCTCCGCCTTTGACCAGTTACAAGGAGCTAAAGTTTTCACTAAGCTCGATCTGAGGAATGCCTATCATCTGGTAAGAATAAGGGAGGGGGATGAATGGAAGACTGCATTTAACACTCCCATAGGCCATTATGAATACCTGGTTATGCCTTTTGGGCTGACAAATGCCCCTGCAGTTTTTCAAGCCTTAATAAATGATGTTCTGAGAGATATGTTGAATCGAACTGTCTTTGTTTATTTGGACGATATATTGATTTTCTCCCCTAATCTCCACTCCCATATACTAACCATAAAGAAGGTCCTCCGCCGGCTCCTAGAGCACAAGCTCTTTGTGAAAGCAGAAAAATGTGAGTTCCACCGCCCCTCAGTGTCTTTCCTGGGCTACATAATCTCAGAGGGCCGATTACAGATGGACCCGGGGAAAGTGAAGGCAGTGTTGGATTGGCCAACCCCATCATCACGAAAAGAGGTGCAACGCTTCCTAGGTTTCGCCAACTTTTACAGGAAGTTCATAAGAAATTTCAGTGCTGTTGCTGCTCCTCTCCATGCTCTCACTTCCTCCAAGGTCTCTTTCTCCTGGACCCCTCCGGCAGATGCAGCGTTCCAACGCCTGAAACAGAAGTTCTCCTCAGCTCCCGTCCTCACTCTTCCAGACCGGTCACGCCAGTTCCTGGTTGAAGTTGACGCCTCTGACACTGGGATCGGGGCAGTCCTTTCTCAACGTTCTGGTAAAGACAATAAGATTCACCCCTGTGCATTTCTGTCAAAGAAATTGTCTCCTGCAGAACACAACTATGCTGTGGGGGATCGGGAGTTGCTTGCAGTAAAGACCGCCCTAGAGGAATGGAGACACTGGCTGGAGGGAGCAGAGCAACCATTTGTGGTATGGACTGATCACAAAAATTTAGAATATTTAAAGAGTGCTAAGAGATTGAATCCCCGTCAGGCCCGGTGGGCCTTGTTCTTTTCAAGATTTCACTTTACTCTGTCCTACCGTCCAGGAACTAAGAACGTCAAGCCTGACATTCTGTCCCGCCTTCATGCCTCTGAGACTGACACGGATAGAACCAGCCCTATTCTGCCGGTCACCTGTTTTATGGGTGCAGTCTCATGGGAAGTGGAGGCTAGAGTTAAAGAGGCTAACCAAGCTGCTGACATTCCTCCTGGTGGTCCCCCTAACAGACTGTATGTGCCCTCAGAGTTGAGGGGTCCAGTGATTCACTGGGCCCATACATCCAAGGTATCCTGCCACCCCGGTGTTCGCAGAACGCTTTTCAGGATCCAGGAGAGGTTCTGGTGGCCGGCAATCCGGAAGGATGTGGAGGATTACGTGGCAGCGTGCTCCATATGTTCAAAGAACAAGCATTCCAACGCCCCTCCTGCGGGTCTCCTCCAGCCACTCCCTGTCCCACGGCGCCCCTGGTCAGACATCTCCCTGGACTTTGTGACCGGACTCCCTCCATCTGAAGGTAACACCACCATATTGACCGTTGTAGATCGATTCTCCAAGATGGTGAAGTTCATTGCTCTGCCTAAGTTGCCCTCTGCTAAGGAAACCGCAGAGGTAATCCTTAATCATGTGTTTCGAGTTCATGGTTTCCCCAGAAATGTGTTGTCTGACCGGGGGCCCCAGTTCGTGGCATGCTTCTGGAAAGCTTTCTGTCAGCTGCTAGGAGCTACAGTGAGCCTGACGTCGGGCTACCACCCCCAGACAAATGGCCAAGCGGAGAGACTCAACCAGGAGCTGGAGACTGGGCTCCGGTGCCTCTCATCCCAGAATCCCTCCTCCTGGTCCAGGATGCTCACCTGGATAGAGTATGCCCACAATACTCTACCTTCAGCGTCCACGGGTCTGACGCCTTTCCAATGTGTCTTCGGCTACCAGTCCCCTCTGTTCCCAGACCTGGAACAGGAGGTAAATGTCCCATCAGCCACTGCTATGGTGCGGCAGTGTCGGCGGATGTGGACTCGTGCCAGACAGGTCCTTCTCCGCTCATCTGCTGCGTACAAGAAGTCAGCTGACCGCCAACGCCGAGTGGCTCCGGCCTACAGCCCAGGCCAGAAGGTTTGGCTCTCCACCAGGGATCTACCTCTTCGCACAGAGTCTCGTAAGTTGGCGCCTAAGTTCATAGGTCCATTCCCTGTATCAAAGGTTATTAATGACTCTGCCGTGAGACTCAGCCTCCTCAGGTCCTCCCGCATCCACCCTACATTCCATGTCAGCCGGGTGAAGCCGATTCGTGAGAGTGCTCTGGTCCCACCCGCCAAGCCCCCCCCGCCTCCTCGGTTCATCGATGGTGGTCCGGTCTATACGGTGCGGCGGCTGTTGGCAGTCAGGCGGCGGGGCAGGGGACTGCAGTATTTGGTCGACTGGGAGGGCTACGGGCCGGAAGAACGGTCCTGGGTCCCTTCTAAGAACATTATGGACCCTCAGTTGATTAGAGACTTTCGGCGGGCCCACCCTCACGATCCTGGGCCGTCGGGTGTCGGCCGTAGGGGGAGGGGGTACTGTCAGGACCCGTTAGGGTTGTTTAGTGTTAGGTTCTGTCCTGTCTTGTTTATTTCCTGTTTTATTTTTGTGAGCTGTCTATCATCCCCCTCTCCCTGTTGAGTTTCCTGTCTATGATTACCTTGATGTCTCTCACCTGTGTGTCATTGTCTCCCCAGCCCTTGTGTTCTTAAGCTGTGCTTTCCCACCCCTCTGTGCCAGATCGTCTCGTCTGTTTCAGTGAGCGTTTCCAGCATTTTCTCCTTGTGATTCCTAGACTTCCCGAGTAATCGACCCAGTTTTGTTTGACCACGAGTTTAGCCTAGTGATTGTGATACCTCTGCCTGTGAATTGACTGATCCTCTGGTTTTGACCCTGGAATAAATTGACCTCCCTTTTTGCCACTCGATTGTCTGTGCCTCTGCTTTGTGGGTCCTCCTGCACTGATCGTTACACCTTGGGCATATACTGTGTAGCCATACCACTTCCAGTACTTTCGGCACTAGAGACATGGACAGTAGGAACACTTAACTCACTGAACTGAGTAGATGTATAGACATTACACTCAAAGAATAAAACAAATGGACTGTTTACCACTCAGTACGTTTACATGCAGCAAAAAAATCGAATTTCTGATCGTATCAGACATAGTTTGGACTTTTAAAATGCTTGTAAACACCTTAGTCCGACCTACTTCGGACCATAACGGACATCTCAAAATCGGATAAGAACACCTAGATAATTCGTTCATAGTCGGCATTTTAACGCCATGTATACTCAGCAATCGGATCTAAATCGGATTTTGTATTCTGCGCATGCTCAAGAATTTCCACCGGGGCTTTCACCTGGAAGTGAAAGGAGATGTCATAGCGTTCGTTCTTTTTATATGCATTATTAGGAGGAAAATAATGCACGAAATGTACGCTACTGTAGCATCGTCCATCTCCTCGTACGCCATCTTTGTTTGAATGCCGTCAGATATACTGGATCAATTATAAATTTAGAGGATCTCGATCAAATAATTTTATGAAAAAACAACAGCTAATAACAAATAGAATACTTTATCGGGCTTCAAGTTAACCCCCCTTTCCAGATTAGGGTCTACATGCTGCAGCACCAGAGGTGCAGGCAGGGAGTGACTTCTATGTCTGTGTAATCTTTAGCTCTGTCTGACACTCACACATGCGCAGTTCAGTGTCAGGGTAATTTTCAAAGAGAACAGAGCTCCTGCTCTGAGGTGGGGCTGGTTACACACTCCACTTCTTTCTAACAGACAAACCACACTTACCACACAGACAAACACAGAACAGTAACACAGAACAAAAGTGACTAACACAAAGCATAGTCCTAATTTGAAGCTTCTTATTATTATTATTTTGCTGTAATCCAATTTCTTCTTTTCTTTACTTTTATAGGCTTTAGGCTTTTAGGCTTTACTCTTTAATCTCTATTTTACTTCTTCACTTTATTTTCACTTCTTCACTTTATTTAATTCATAGTCTGCAGACTTTCTCTTCTCTATTACTTCTTTATCTTCACTTTATCGACAGTCTATTCCTTTCATGCCCACTCGAGTTCTTCAGTGACTTATAGGAGGCGTCCCCCACATGCACTGTCACAGTCCGCATGCATTACTCAGGAAATGTGTGTTTTTCATTCATCCCTCCATTCATTCTCAAGCAATTCTTTATGCTTATTACTTGCAATCATCAAGCAATTCTTTATGCTTTTTGATGCACATTCATTCTCTAGCACTTCTTATGCTTTATTTTTCCCCCATTCACTTTTGTCCCCGGTCATTGTACAATTTCCAATCACACATATTTCACTGTCCTTGGGCTACCAGTACAATGACGGTACACTACTTAATACCTATGCCTCTTCTTTTTAGCCTATTTTAACTTATTACTTTATTACTTTTATTTGTTTTATCAAATTTAGAACAGACTTCTCTTCTCAATCATCCACCAGCCTTTCCTCCACAGGATTCTTTTTCTTGCGAACCCACCACTTTGCAAAGAAAACAGCTATACACAGTACTAAAACCCAAATTTGAGGCTAACTCACCTCCATTTTTTGAGCTCTGGTTTTGGACTTTACACTGTGTCGAGTTGATTCCCGCAGGCGGTTTTGCGCAGTCAATTCATCCTGTTCGTGACGCCAATAATGTCGTGACTTTTCCATGGCTGCTGATGTCGGTCCATGGATGCTTGAAAAGAAAAGAACTGCAACTCGTCTTGACTTGAATAATTAGGACTTTATTCAAAGAAACAAGTGAGTTTGAGATGCATCTCTTGATCAAAAATACTTCAACTCTTCAGGCCAAATGTTCTACATCGTTCCAAAAAATCTCGTGCCCCTTTTCTCCTGGGCTAGCTCTTATATTCACAGGAGAAACATGGATAAACATTCTTAAACCTTGACCATTTAAGGAACTAACTTCCGTCATTATCTTTCATAACTTACTTTGCCACATCTATTTCATTACCTAAGAAAGAGATGGCCAAAGGTCATCTCACAAACCCTATAACCCAGAGAGAGAAAGGTAAAAAGTTCAGCAGAACCTCTCACCATTTTCCCCAGAGAAATCGTAAATCCTATAGAATGTTTATTCTTCATGCAGAGAGACAGAGAAAGAGATCATAAATACTAACGAATGTTCAGTCTTCACAGAGGGAAAGGTCATAGTAGGTTATTTCAAGTATGCACTTCATATGCACTCCATAGTCAGCTGTAATCTTTAGAGAGATCAATGAAATACTATAAAAGGCCTATAAGAAATATACCACAATAGTTTGTTGTTGCTGATAAGCAGAGGTCAACCGGAAGTGGCTCTTTGTTGAGAGGGCTACAGCGCCACATAGCGTAACAGAGTCAGCCATGCTCTGGCCCTTTATCCGATTCTCTGAACGGCATGTATACTCAGACAAGTGATCCGGTTTTATGCATGTCTTTATCTGATACGATCAGAAATTCAAATTTTTTGCTGCATGTAAACGTACTGACAGAGTTGACATGCTAATGGACTGTTGTATGTGAAAGAGAATGTTATTACATAGAGAAAATCTAGTTAACATGTACAGCGGTATGCAAAAGTTTGGGCACCCCTTAGGAAAATCATTGCATCAGTTTGTCACTTGCTGAGCTTTTGAAGCAGCAACTTTATTTTAACATATGTTATACCTTATGGAAACAGAAACATCTCAGTAGTGAAATCATTTTCATTGGTCAAACAGAAACATTTTTATGTGTATTTAAACAAAAATAGGCATGTGCATAAATTTGGGTACCCCAAAGAAATTATTCCATTAATATTTAGTAGAGCGTCCTTTTGCTGCAAGAACAGCCTGTAGACGCCTCCTAAAGCCACAGACAAGTCCCTGAAGTCTGGCAGGTGGTAGTTTGGCCCATTCCTCCATACAAAACGCCTCCAGTTCAGTCAGGTTTCTTGGCTTCCGTGCGTAAACAACCTGCTTCAAATCAATCAACACATTTTCAATGATGTTAAGGTCTGGGGACTGGGATGGCCATTCCAGAAGATTGTACTTGTGCTTCTGCATGAATTCCTTGGTGGATTTTGAACAGTGCTTAGGATCATTGTCCTGCTGAAAAATCCAACCCCGGCGTAGCTTCAACTTTGTGACAGATTCTTGAACATTCTTGTCAAGAATCTGCTGATACTGAGAGGAATTTATGTGGCCCTCAACTATAACAAGGTTTCCAGTCCCTGTGCTAGCCACACAGCCCCATAACATGATGGACCCTCCACCAAATTTCACATTAGGCAATAAGTTATTCTCATGGAATTCAGTGTGTTTTTTTCGCCATGCATACCTCCTCTTGTTCTGACCAAATAACTCTATCTTAGTCTCATCTGACCACAGTATTTTTTTCCAAAATGCTTCTGGCTTGTCCAGATGTGCTTTTGCATACCTCATGCGACTCTTCTTGTGACGAACACTCAGGAAAGGCTTTTTGCGCATCAGCCTTCCAAAGAGCTTTTCCTGGTGCAAAGTACGCTGGATTGTGGAACGATGAACAACTACACCATCAGTAGCCAGATGTTCTTGTAGTTCTCTGGAGGTGGTCTGTGGCTTGTCTGTGACCATTCTAACCATCCTTCGCCTGTGCCTTTCCAGTATTTTTTTTGGCCTACCACATCTTTCCTTCACAAGGACTGTTCTTGTGGCCCTCCATTTCTGCACCACATTTCTGACTGTGGAGACAGACAGTCCAAACCTTCTTGATAATTTCTTGTACCCTTCTCCTAATTCATGATAATGAATTATCTTAGTTTTTTGGTCAGTGGAGAGTTGTTTCGATGCCCCCATGTTGCCACACTCTAAAAAAGAACCTAGGACAAGCACAGCCAGCAATTGCCTCTGTTAAATAGCCGTTTTCATGATTGGTTCCACCTGTCTTTGTAATTGAAGGTCTCACAAGCTAGTCAAAGCAATTTTTTGCTGCAACCTGTCAGCTATAAATCCCTACAGGTCTTGAAATCAATGTGATTAAAAGGGTGCCCAAACTTTTGCACATACCATTTTTTACATTTTAATTTATCATAATAAAACTATGTAATGCTACTCTGAGAATTTTGGTCTGGAAAACACTCAAATGTCTACATCTCTGTAGGAAATCAAATCTTGTTGCTGTGATCTTCTTTTATAAAGTTAGAGCAAATTATCATGAAATCTTAGAGGGGTGCCCAAACTTTTTCATACAACTGTAAGTGCTACACAGACAGAACTGGTAACAAGGCAGCTATGGACTGTGGACACTGTGTTGAAGCTATGCGTTGCTAAATGGACAGTGTAAGTTAAAAGAATGGACCCAAAAAAAAGGACACTGGGTGTTTGCCTATCTATGAATAAATGTATAAAAAGAGTTCCAGTCTGTAACATTGCACCATATAAGGTCAAATGTAGCAGAAGAATTCATCTAAAAATGTTGCATTGTGTGTTTGTTAATGGTGTTGAGTTTAACCCCTTATTTGCACTAAAGGTCAAAGGTTAGGATGTTGGGGACAACATCTATTCTGAGGGGGAGTATGTAACGGCCATATGTAGCAATACCTTGGGGTTCCAGCAGGGGGGATCGCGCTCCTCTTCATTGCTAAATACAGAAGAATGAAGCCACGAGCTGCTTCTTTATTCCTCTCGCTTTTCTGACCCTTATATCAGGTATTTTATGTTCATTAAGTAGTATTAAAATATGTTCAGGTTCGTTTTAATTAAGTTACCATCGTCTTGTGTGTCAAGGGTAAGTGTTTTGTGATGATTTGTTGTACGTTTTGCTGAGTTGAGATATGTTAAGCTAGCGGTCAGAAAACTAGTGGACATTTGTCAGCATTTTTTGATACACATCTGTGTAAGTCTTGTATCTTTTGTTTTGAGTCTTTATTTTGATGTAGTGGAACTCAGTTCATTAATTCATGTACAGATGAGTTAAAAACAAGTAAAGAAAATGTAATTAGTATGTTGCTGTTTGAACTGGAAAATCTGTATATGTCTGTTTGAGATTGCTAAATACAGAAGAATGAAGACACGAGCTGCTTCTTTATTCCTCTCGCTTTTCTGACCCTTATGTCAGGGCATAACACCGGCAGTGGCTTTGACAGGTGATGACTATAAGAAAGAATGTGGGTCATACTCTAGTGGTGTCAAATTGATGTGTGTGAAGTGAGACAATCAAACCATGTTCATCCCTCTTTCTACTAGGATCATGGCTTTGCCTTGCCTGCTTCTTCTACCTCACTTAAGGCCAGACTTAATGAAGCCTTAGCAAGAGTGGAAAGTCTGGAGCGAGAGAAGAAGAACGCCATGGCCAGAGAAAAGAGGGCAAAGACCACAGTGAAGAGTCTTTTGGGAGATTTGAGGGAAAATAACCTTATTAATGAAGAGCTCAAAGAGAGGCTTGAATTCTACTCAGGTAAGACGAAATTAGCACTTTGAAATTCATCTACATCTTATTCTTACACTCTTTATTAAACTCCTTAGTTGTTATCTGAAGGGGACTTTTGCTCATAGACTTTTTGCTCATAAAATTTCAGATCTTCAGATAGACTTCATGGCAAAGCATGGCCATGAGTATACAAAGGCCTACAGAGAGTTTGCCCTCACACTCCATCTGCATGGTCCAAAGGCATACAAATACCTCAGAGAGACTCGACATTTTCCCCTCCCACATCCACATACATTACAAAGGTAGTCTTAATGTTGTCCGATTGAATTTTTGGAAATTACTGATGCAAATACGTTAAATAGCTACTTCTCTTTTTTTTTTTTTTTTTTTTTTACAGGTGGCTGTGTTCGGTGGATGACAAGCCAGGCTTAAATAAAATGATGCTGGATATGCTGGAGAGGAGATGCCAGGAAGAGATGTCATCTGCTGAAACTGCTGAAGAGCACTCATCTCCATTTGCTAACATTTCGACCGTTGTGTGTGACCACAGCTATCTTCCCACTCGGTTTGGAGGTCTGGTGGAAAACGCTCTGGTCTACATAGCAGGATTTGTAGTCTGGCAGATTCTGCAAAAGCTGTCCTATGATGTGTGCCGTGCGAGCTTGGTCAGAGATGCTGTACCATCATCATTTGACGAGAGCTACCACCATCTAGCCTTGAAAAACAACGGTGGCCTAGTGATTCCATCACAAGGCACAGTGAAGGTGCTGAGAGCTGCAGAGAGGGTGATTCGCCGAGCTTCAACAAAGCAAGCTCCAAAGCTGTCGACAGTCACGCACATTGTCCAGGAGGAGATTGGAATGGAGGATGTTTTTCTGCTTGGGGAACACATTGAGGAGACACAGTTTGGCATCGACAACCATCATTCCAGCTTGTTGTCATTGGTTGTGTCTGTGTTTCTTAAGATAAGGCTGCACCACATTGCCAAACTCACCTCTCTTGACCTGCAGAAAGGGAGCACGAGAAAGAAGCTCTGCAAAACAGTCCTCTTTCAGGGGTTTTAGCTCATGTAAAACTTTCATGAGCAACTTTGTAAATGTGTAAATATGGTTTGGGGCGGGGGGGTGTCATGTTCTTGTGTTTAACTTGAGAATTTACATTTTTATTCTCTCTCCACTTTGTTATGCAAGTCTGAAAAGCAAGATGAGAGCGTGTAGAGGCATTTCCACTTCCTTCCCCTCCCTATTTGTTATCCAGGCTTTGTTCTAGTCACTCATGGTTGTCACTCTTTTTTATTCTGTTGTGTAACCCTATCTATCTATCTATCTATCTATCTATCTATCTATCTATCTATCTATCTATCTATCTATCTATCTATCATCTATCTATCTATCTATCTCTATATATCATCTATCTATCTATCTATCTATATACATACATATATAAATAATGTATTCATATATTGTTTCTTCATTTTTCAACTCATTAAAAAAGCTGAGTAGTACTTTTACTGCCACTATCTGCTTCTGCATCTCTATCATATACAGTATATATATATATATATATATATATATATATATATATATATATATATATTACTGTTAAGCCCACTATGAATATTAATATACGCCAAACCATGTGTCCTGTATCATAGCTACATGTATGACGTTTGCAGCAAAAAAACGATTGATTAAATGCGCTGACACTTCACTGCGCCTGCCAAACAGATTACACTGAGTGGAGCGGGTGACCGGTCCAAGATGGCGGCCCCACGGCTCGTCAGCGCCAATAGGCAGTAGCGGTTGATGCGGCGTCTACTCTTTATTATGTCAATGGTAGTCGTAGTAGTAGAAGAAGAAGAAGAAGAAGATGATGATGCTGCTGCCTCACATTTCACAATCGTGGGTGACGGAAATGCAAGTTACATGAAACGCTGCGGCAGTTTCCACTCGACAGAAGAAGGAGGGCGTGTGTGGTGCATCAATACTCGCTGAGGACAGACAGCCCGAGAGAAAAGGTATGTGTCCCACTGTGTTTGTATGAGGTTGAAAACAGTCTACATGTAGCTTTGTCTTTTCCGCCTCCTCGCTGCTTCGTTAGCGCGGATATGTTATGCTCTGCCGCTACAGTGTCAAGTGAACCCTGTGCTCGACGTGTGCTGGAATGTGTATAGTTTAGATTGAGTTTGTCGACGTGGTGATGTATTTGATAAAGGATACATTCGGGCTGTGCACAAACATAGTTGAACGTTGTTAATTAGTGGCCATGAAGCTCGAAATGACCACAAGACATTGTCATGTTGATATTAGTCGCGAACGAGCCGGTTCAAAGAGCCGGCTCTTTTAAGTGAAGGATGGGAGCCGGCTCGTTTCTTTCCTTTTTTTTTTTTTTTTTGTTAAGTAATACAGTGAGTGCGCTACGAGCAGAGGTGGGTAGAGTAGCCAAAAATTATACTCAAGTAAAAGTACTGTTACTTCAGAATAATATGACTCAAGTAAAAGTAAAAAGTAGTCATCCAAATAATTACTTGAGTAAGAGTAAAAAAGTGCTTGGTGAAAAAACTACTCAAGTACTGAGTAACGTCTGATTCATTTGTTAACACAAGCATTCAATCAGACAGACAAAAATACAAAATAATCATCTTAAGGCAAATTAGAGTTCATCCAATCAATAAAATAAATTACAATTAATTACAGAATAGCTTAAATTAAAATAATCTAGGTAAATTCAAGTACTTCAAAAAAAATAAAATCAATAAAATAATAATAAATAAAAAATAAATTAAGCACAAGTAACACAAATTTCCAAACTAAAAATAATGACGCGTAGAATACCAAAGAGGTAAAAAGAAAAGTAACGAGCTCATTGTAGTCTAATGTAGCGCAGTAAGAGTACAGTTTCTTCTTCACAAATCTACTCAAGTAAAAGTAAAAAGTATAGTGATTTAAAACTACTCCTAGGAGTATAACTTTTTCAAAAACTTACTCAAATAAATGTAACAGAGTAATTGTAACTCGTTACTACCCACCTCTGGCTACGAGTGCTCCATGCATGCATGAATTATATATGCATGTTGTGCAACCAAACACATAATGTTAGACAGGGATACCACCAAGCAGGTAGGGGCGGGGGTCTAGCATAGCAGCGCTCATAGGTTCAGAGACTGTTGTTTGTAAATGCAATGACATTTGGCTACAGCAATTTATTGATACTAGAAAATGTAATTTTTACTTTTGAATACTTAAGTACAAAGGATGTTTTGAATAATTGAAGTGATATATGTGTACACATACAAATCATAAGTCAAAATAGTGCTAAATTTGGCTGAATTATAAAAAGTATAAGTGGTAACATGAAGAGCCGTTTGGGAGTCAAAAGAGCCGGCTCATCTTGGTGAGCTAAGTCAAATGATCTGGCTTACTTAAAAGAACTGAACTTCCCATCACTGGTTGATATGAGAGTAATGAGCTTTATAACTGATCTCAAAGAATATTCCATGCAGAAATCTAATACATATGTATGTAATAAAACAGCAGGCGTCAAATAACTCAGACCGGATAATATCAACTTTGAATCTCCAGATTATCAGTAACATTAGACATTAAGTGAGAGCTACATAGTTAAGTAAAGTAACTAATGAAAAATGGACAATTCAGAGAATCTGATATGGAAGTTGACATTTTATAATAAGGTAATAATAAATGTCCTAGTTAACAGACAAACACAATTATTTGATGCTTTCATCAAAGAGTGTTTTACACTTTCATGCAATGCTAGTCTAAAATCTTTTGATACCACTGTGTCCTCTGCACACAAACTTGTACATTGTATATTGATGTGGTTATGTGTACATAGGGGTGTGCGATATGGACAAAAAATAATATCTCAATATTTTGCGGGATTTTGACAATAACGATAATTAGACGATATTCTTTAAATGTGTGTTTTTTACAGCCTGAGTTATAGCTCATTAATTGTTTCTCATGGATGATATTAATGGACACAACGTTTTAAAGGAAAAATGCTCCTTTTTATTTGTATTTGTCTGTAAGAGCAAATGAAAGTAATAAACACCATTGGTATACCATACCAAAATATTGCACATAAACAAATCTAACTTACAGTCATATAGAACAATGACTTCAAATTCAAAGTGCTCCAGCATGTTCTGCAAAATATTGCACACAAACAAATCTAGCTTATAGTCATATAGAACAATGACTAACTTCAAGTTCTGTCCAGTATTGCACAAAAATCAAAAAACAAAAGAGGAATATTTGTCAAAAATGTTCACTTCAAATCAGATTCTTAAATACTGTACAAAAACGAGAGAGAGATTTGTAAACAAATGTAATAAAACTAGTGCTGTCAATCGATTAAAATATTTAATCGCGATTAATCTCATGAATGTCATAGTTAACTCGCGATTAATCGCAAATTAATCGCACATTTTTATCTATTCTAAATGTCCCTTGAATTATCATTTTAATACTCTTATCAACATGGAAAAGTGGATAGGCTTGCTTTGTGCAAATGTTTTTTTATTGCAAACCACAACAACAACATGTAGTGTTACAGCCATTCACGTCTGAAGCAAAATCTCAAACAAAGCAACACTATCAATAAACAGATGACAAAAAAATAAATACCTAGTCACAAAAACAGCCCCCTCAACAACCTTCAAAACAGGGTGATACAAAATAAATCCATCCATTGTCGCCTGGTTATGACGCGGAGGAGGCGGAGAATTTGAATTGCCGGTGTGTTTGGCCATCAAGTGGTATTTCAGACTGGATGTGCTACGATGATAACTCAGTTCACACCGACAATACACACAGATAACTTTTATCTAACGAACTTTTCCATTCATAATTTTGTTAGCAGCGTCCATTTCAGCATCTCGTGCTCGACATCCACACAATACGGTAGCGTGGGGCGCGCTTATTGTTTTGCTTCCGGTTTACAGCTGGATCCTGTAGTTTTTCTAACGTTACTAGCAGTGGCCACAGCTTATGAAAAAACTACAAGTTCACTAGGTCACAAAGAGTGTTAATCTCGCGATAAAAAAATTAACGGCGTTAAAATTGTTTTGCGTTAACGCGTTAATAACGCGATATTTTTGACAGCACTAAATAAAACAAATGTGATTTTCAGACAAATAAAAAAAGAGTCATTATTATTACAGGAAACACTTGCATGAACCGATGCTGGAACTTTACAGAGAATATTGTAGGCCAAATGTTGACTCTTCTTCACATGTACAGGTCATTTACTTCAAATTGTGAGCCAAAAACACCAGTCTGTCCACAGCGTCAGGCTTAAGTGCAGCCCGGTGACACGTAACAACATTCCCTCCAGTGCTGAATGCCCTTTCTGAAGGGCTGCTTGAGGCAGGGATGCATAGATATTTTTTAGCAAGTTTCCCCAGTCTGGGGTAATTTACCTCTTGTGATTTCCACCACTCAAGTGGATTGATATCACTGTCCACCTCAGGTATCATCAGGTAGCTTTTCAGTTCCTTTTCAATGGCAGTGGCCAGTGAGTCCCCTTCTCTGACTTCTTGCTTTTTGAAGTAACTCCCAAAAGACTTTTTTGCCTTTTTGGCTGCCTCCCTGGTGTCATCATCGCCACTTGCTCCACCTTCTGCAGCTGTACCCTGAGCTGCAGCTGTTGAGGGGCCTGGGGTAGGACTGTCTTCCTCTGTTGCCATTGTCATTAGTTCAGTGGTAATTTTTGACGTTATGGCTGTAATCTGGTTATCATCATTGTAGCGGTTTTTGAAGCGGGGGTCAAGGGTTGATGTCAAACTTAACAGGTCGCCCACATTGTCTTCTTTGTACTTGGTGTTCAGGTACTGCAGAATGGTTTCTTTGATTTTTTTGGTTAGGTGTCATTAGGCTTCACTGCCAGGACTTCCGAGTTGAACAATGCCAGGACAGGTTTTAGGTAGGAGACTAATACAAGTTGCTCACCTGAAAGAGCATCTGTGAACTCTAACAGAGGACCAAGCGCTTTGCTCACTGATTCCAGCACGTCAACATCTTGCCATGTTGGGATAAGATGCCTGCGTTTTTTGTCTTCACCCAGCACATGACAAATGGCCTTTTCTTGCTCAACAAATCGCTCTATCATGCGCTGTCTAGAGCCCCATCTTGTTGGCGATTCTGTGATCAGTTTATGCTGTGGAAGCTTGAACTGATCTTGAGCCTCACAAAGTGCTCTCTTCATTTTCCAGCTGTTGGAAAATGCTCCAACAACCTTCTTGCAAACTCCAATGGCTCTGTCTACTCTAGGATCCCGCATGCTCCTCTCTGGAAAACATTTAATATATAGACAGAACAACATCATTTATTGTGAGTCAGTTTAGTGATGTAATGTCATTATCAGGTATGTAGCAGAGTTATTATAGTTTTGTGTTTTTCCCATTAGTTTTTATTTTTATTTAGTTTTTAATGTGTTTTCAATTCAGTTTAGTTTCCAAAGTCTGTTTTCTCACTTCAGTTTAGTTATATATGTTTGAAAACCTGCATGTTTGTCAGCATACACAAAATTGTTTGTTTGTTTTGTTCTTTTCGAAAGTCTAGTCTAGAAAATTTAATTTCAGTTAACTGAAATGTCTTTTCACACCTAGTTTTAGTTTTTAGTTTAGTTTTAGTGAACTATAATAACCTTGGTATGTAGGCCTTAGAGTACCATCACACTGTTAATGTATTCATTAGTTTATTGCAGTTCAGATTTACTTAATTTATTGTAGTATTTGTTAAATTGTCAATTTAATATGCCTATAGCAAAAGTTTTGCTTATTTTCATTGTTTCTCTTTATATTTTTGTTGTTCCAATAAACAATATAACTATTTAACATCAACTGCATTTAATACTCAAATTAGGCTACTCACCAATGGCAATGTGCAGCCTGTGTCCAAAACACGGTAGTCTCATCCAGTTGTTGATTCGGAGTGCACTGACAACGTTTGCTCCGCTGTCTGTCGTCATGCAAACCACTCGTTGTTCACTCAGCGACCATGACGCGAGGGCATCCTTCAGACCTTGGGCAATAATGTGGCCTGTATGGTCATCTGGGAAGTACGAAGTTTGCAAACAGTTGCTCTTAAGTTGCCAGGATTCGTCGATGAAATGCACCGTCAAGGAGAGGTATGGCTCAGATGTCCTGCTGGACCATAAATCCATCGTTGTTGCAAAGTGTGGCACCTTCTGCTGTTCATTCATCAGAGTTTGGCGACATGAATCATACAGGTTGGGCAGATCAGTTTCGCTGAAATATTTCCGACCAGGCACTGTATATCTCGGGTCCAGCGTATTCACAAGTTGTTTAAAGCCTTCTCTCTCCACCACCTGAATCGGCACCATTTCTTTTGCTATATAATTGGTGATAGCATTTGTTACGTCTCGCCATCGGTTGCTTTTTTTGTCATAAGGCAGTTTTCTGTTGAATGAGTCCGCTAACGTTTGTTGGCTGTGTTGTGCAGCAGGTAACGTTACCTTCGCCGAGTTAGGTTTTTCTTTGGCAGCTAGCTTTTGACATTCTTCGTATTCCTTAGTGTGGTTAGTCCACAAGTGGTGAAACAGGTTGGTTGTCGAGCTGCTTGTCGGGTTTTCGACAAACTTTGCAGATTACTGCCTTTTGGGTAACATCAGTCTTTTCAAAGCCAAAGTATTTCCATGCGATCCACGTCTTGGAATTAAATCTTCTGAACCTGGAGCATCCGCGGGCGGTGTGTCCATGTTGTCTTTCAAATGTTTATGTTTAGAGGCACGCTAACCTGCCGGGAACACGCCATTGAGAGATCATGTGACCACCTAGGCCTGCTGCGGTGTGCTGCTGCACGCAAGTTACGTAACTCTTGTTCAGAGAATGTGTGGGGTTTCAACGTGTGTTTTCAGTTCTTTTAGTGAAGTAATTTGCATACTCGATAACGTAAATTTGCACATCGTTAAAACAACAATGACGATACTATCGTAAACGGTATATATCGTCCACCCCTATGTGTACATCTTTGTTAACATCGTGCACACAGTCCTGGTACAGAAAAAGTCACTGAACACATATTGAGGACCAGCTCCAGTGTTTTTTCCACAGAATGACAGTAAAGCAGTAAAATATGGAGGACTAAAAGTGCCAAAATTAAATAAATAAATACACCATTAAGTAATTACTTAAATGTGTCATTAATTAATTAAAATCATCTATCTCTATATATCTATTTATATATAAATAATGTATTCATATATTGTTTCTTCATTTTTCAACTCATTAAAATAATAATAATACCTTTATTTATATAGCACCTTTAAAAACAGCGTTTACAAAGTGCTTTGACAGACAAGCATGAACAAAATACTCAGGCAAAATAAGAACCAACAACATTTAGAAGACAATAAAAAGCAATTAAAAAAATAATAACAATTTAAAGTTAAGAAATGCATAAATTACATAAAGGCAGGGCATTCCAAAGTCGAGGGGCCCTGATGGCAAACGCCCAGTCACCTTTAGTTTTGAGCCTCGACTTTGGAACAGCCAGAAGGGAGCCACCTGAGGATCTAAGGCTGCGGGCTGGCTCGTAAGGTGTCAATATCTCTGATATGTAACTTGGAGCCAGCCCCTTACATGCCTTAAAAGTGATCAGTAAAATCTTAAAATCAATTCTAAAACGAACAGGGAGTCAGTGAAGGGAAGCTAAAATCGGTGTAATGTGCTGTCGTCTGTTAACACCAGTAAGCCCAGCTGCTGCATTTTGCACAAGTTGGAGGCGAGAAAGTGATTTCTGAGTTATGCCAGAGAGAAGTGAGTTACAATAGTCTAGTCTGGAGAATATTAGTGCATGTATAACTTTTTCTAAATCGGAGTGGGAAATTATTTTTTTGATTCTGGAGATGGTTTTGAATTGAAGGAAACAAGACTGAACTAATTTATTGATATGTTTTTCGAAGCTGAGGTTTGAATCAAAAATGACTCCCAAATTACGGGCAGTGGGCGTTACACAGTTGGCATGGGGACCAAGAGAGGTTAGAATGGCGCTGGTTAGGATAGGGGGATTAAGCAATATGATTTCAGATTTTGAGTTGTTGAGTTTCAGGAGATTTTGTGCCATCCAGCAGTTCACATCACTAAGACAGTCTAACACTACAGCTAGGCTTCTTACCCCTAACCCTAACCTCAGGGGGAGGTATATCTGTATGTCATCTGCATAGCAATGAAAAGAAACATTGTGGCGTTCAATGATATGGCCAAGAAGGAGCATATAAATAGAAAATAAAATTGGACCTAAAATTGAACCTTGCGGTACACCACAGGTAATGTGAGCTGACGAAGAAGAATAATTACCTGTGGTGACCGAGAAGGTTCTTTCTAAAAGATAAGAGTAAAACCAACCAAGTGCAGAGTCCTTGATGCCCACCCAGGTTTTAAGACGGTTAATCAAAATGGAGTGATCTATAGTGTCAAAAGCTGCACTGAGGAGGAAAAGAATTAAAATTGCACTCTCACCCGTCAGCTGCTAAAAGGAGATCATTTGTTACTTTGAGGAGGGCAGTTTCCGTGCTATGAAGAGCTTTAAAACCTGATATTCTCAAAGATGTTATTATGACTCATAAAAGTTAAGAGTTGTGAGGAAACCACTTTCTCTAAAATCTTCGATAAAAATCTTAAGATAAAAACGAACATCGGCATCGCCTCCTTAACTGCCATCGGCCATCAGCAGATGACATTCACCGATGGCAGTGGCCGATGATTATATGTTGATTTACATGTCTCATGAACACTGTGCTGAGGAGAAACCTTTCTTTTTTCCTTGGGCTCCGAAACCCCACTGCACACGTCTCTGACACGTACGCGCCACCACCCCACCAGGAGTGTTTCAGAAGCAGAGCGTTTAGCCCGCCAGACTTTGTTTACTTGCTCAGATTTGGTCATTTTCCCAGTGTATGTTCTTCTAAATATACTTCTACATGTGTAAATATGCTACGTAGTTACTTAGTTTTGCTTTTGTCTGTTTTTACGACCGGCAGTTTGCATGGGGTATTTTATTTTGAAAATCCACTGGATTCTCTATGCTTTTTCTGTGTCTGGCTTCCGCCCGCTCAAGGTGCTCTATGTAGATTGATGCGTGCTGCTCGCGTCAAGCGTCAAAAATAGAACAGACGCATATTCAACGCGTAGCTGAGCTTAGATGCATGTAACATCGGCATCGGCCAAGTTGTTATTTTAAACATCGGTATCGGCCCAGAATTTCACAATTGGTGCATCCCTAAGAAGGATAAATACCGTCTTCTAAGGATCTGTTAATAATCGATAAAAAAATACTGGGTCCAACTGTGATAAAAACATCTTTGAGATTTTTTTGGGGGATAAAATCAAGACTGCATGTGGTTGATTTCATATGGGCTATGGTTTCTGCTAAAAAAGACAACGATACTGGTTGAAAAGTGGTAAAATAATTATTAACGTCTTTGGCCTATAAAACACGGTCGGGGGGAGTTATCTGTTGTCTAATATTATCAACCCTTTTTATAAAAATTTTTTAAAACTCCTCACACAAGTCTTGTGACGCATCGTTAAAAGGACATGTGGAGGGGGTGATGAGTGAATCTATTACCTTAAACAAAGTTCTGGGGTTTGAGTGATCTGCTAAAATGATGTTAGAAAAGAAGGATGCTCTTGCTTCTTTGACTGCAGTTTGGTAGTTCCATTTTCTTTCCTTTCTCCTAGTTTGTTTTTAAATCTTGGATGGATTCGTTGAGCCAAGGCTGTGGTGTTTTATTTGACTTTTTGTCTTTAAAAGGGGCAACAGAGTCGAGGATGTTTTGACAGGTGAGCTTAAAAAGAGAGACAAGCTCTTCTAAATCAGAATGGGGATTAAAAGCAGTTAAAGAAGACACACAGATATCCTCCACCTTAAAATAGTTAGGACTGAGACCGCTGTACAGATCGAGATCCAGTGTGTGCTCCTTCACATAAGTTGGCTCTTGTATTGCCTGAGTAAGATTAAAAGACTCTAAAGTATCCATAAAATCCTGAACGAATGGCTGAGACGGACAACAAACATGAATGTTAAAATCGCCTAAAATGAGAATTTTGTTATAAATAGATATAAAGTGGGATAAAAGCTCCACAAACTCTCTCTCCTATAAAAACACTGTTGGGTTTGGGAGGTCTGTAGATTATTAAAATAAAAACAGGATCTTTAGAGTTAAGTCTAAAACCAAGGTGCTCAAAGGATGTGAAATTGTTACATAAAATTGGAGTGCATTTAAAATCTTTTCTGTGGATAACCGCAACCCCCCCCCGCCAGGAGGCGGGGTCGGTGGAGGTGTGTGTAATCGGGGGGGGTCACCTCAATGAGAGGGCTGCAGTCTCCCTGAGAGAGCCATGTCTCTGTCAATATAAAAAAGTCTAACTTATTAGAGGTGATAAAACCATGGCCGCAGGCGTGGCCTCTCTCATATTGTTTAAACATCTGTGGTGATATATTAACCGGTAACATCATACATACATGCAGATTTGTGCTCCCTACCCCCTGCCTGCCCACCTTTATTGCCCACATTCTCACTAGTGATGTGTCGTTCGTGAACGTTTCGTTCAATATGAACTAATCTTTTATATGACTCGGGAGTAACGAGTCGTCTCAGTGAGTGATTCGTTCATTTTCATGCAGTACCTTCCCTCGCCACATGGCAGGCAGCTGCTAAGCTCAGTCAGCAGGACAGGAAACAGAAATGATTAGTTCACGACTCACTCAACTGTGTGGCTGTCCTCAGGTCCTCGTTCATTTGTCACATCACACCCGACATACATTATTTATTCATGAAATCATAATTAATTAGTGGTCTTCGGTTCTTGTAGATGTGTATAGTGTTATTGTGTATATAATGTAAAGTGTGTTTGTAAGTAAATACTTTTGAAAATTATATCAACATATTGATTTTGTGTTATACTCTGCCATAAAATAATAAAATACAATAATAATTACCAGGTTCCCTGGCTCGGTCCTTAATAACAAATGCAATAATAATAATGCCACGTTTTGGACACAGTAAATGCACCATGTAAACATGTTAAGGAACTTTTTAATTGTTACTTTTTGTCTTAATTGTCTTACTACTACTTAGCTCACGCTGAACGGTTCGTTCTCGTTCGTTCTCGTTCATCCGGATCGTTCATTTGTCACGTGACAGGCAGCTCACGCTGAACGGTTCGTTCTCATTCGTTCTCGTTCATCCGGATCGTTCATTTGTCACGTGACAGGCGGCTCATGCTGAACGGTTCGTTCTCGTTCATCCGGATCGTTCATTTGTCATGGGACAGGCAGCTCACGCTGAACGGTTCGTTCTCGTTCGTTCTCGTTCATTTTGTTTTCATATGGTTTTAATTGCTTGTGGCATTTTGTTTATTATGCTTTGTCAGCTGAAGCAAACCATGTTGCCTTCAGTGTTAAGTGTTTGAGAACAGCGTTTATTTACAACTCCCACAAGAGGGCTACAGCGCCACCCGCTGTAAAAATAAACGAAATGAACGAAATGACTCAAAAAAAGATTCGTTGAATTTACTGTCCGAGAGTAAAAGATCCGAGTCAGTAAAAAGAGTCGAACTTCTCAACACTAATTCTCACCCCAGCTCTGATTTCTATAACTAATGGTTCAAGTTCAACCATAGTAAAGAGCAATGGAGAGAGAGCACATCCCTGCCTTGTCCCCCTGGAAAGGCAGAAAGTTCAGCTTGTTTGTTAGATGGGTCTGAGGCAATGAGCCCTTCTCAAATGCCTCCATGACACCTTGTATGTAATATGAGGGCTGGGATATCAAAATATTTCTTCTAATATTCAACCAGATATACATCCAAACCAGGTGACTTCCTGGTTTTCATGGTTGAGATAGTAGCCCTGATCACTTCCTCTGTTATTGGGGCATCCAGTGTTTATCTAGTTTAAATTTCAAAAACCTGATTAATTTCTTTTGATGAGGTTACTACCTCGTTATCCTTCTTAATCGTTGGAATCCACATGTTTCTTTGTCTCTGATGTAGGATGTGTTTGCTGGCTTTTATTTATTATATCATTTTATAATTGTATAGCCACATTGTATTCATGCATTTTCTGTTTTGCTAGATTCAATTCATTGTTGTCTATTTCTGTTTTTAATTTGCTCTGTGTAGCACTTTGGGCTGCATGTTTGCATGAAAGGTGCTATATAAATAACTAGTGTAGTTTTTAGTTTTACATAATCCTTGTTCAAAATATATTTGTATACATTACAAAACAGATCTGTAAACCTAATGTCCTCAAATGGTCATTGATCTACATACAAGGAAATATGTTTAACTTTAATGGTCCAACAATGTTTTCGGTCTCTGTAGAGACTTCTACATTATGTACCTATATGTTGTGTCCAGGGAGTGAGATAACCCTATCCCCTGGCCAATGTACTTAGTTATAAAACTTCCTTATTGGAGAACTTTGACATAGGAATTTACAGTATTTTAATTTTTTAAAACATCATTTGTGCACTTGAGGGTCTTTGTAAGACTTTTTTGTATGACATTTTGAATAGTGAATGTTTTTTCAAGATATCAAAACATTTAAATTATTCAATGAATACTCAATTAATATCCTAAGTGAAATAATAGCTGGATTGATTATATGCATTATACAACATAGATGGCAAACCTCAGGCAGTTAAAGGAGTATACTTAAAATGCTCATATTTAACTGCTAACTAAATACTGTAAATATAATATAGTGTTTCCTATATAAGGCAAATTCACAGGACATTATTATTACTATTACTTTCTACAGTAGTGATTTGTTGCTTAATGTAATTTTTGGTTGAATACATAGTATCCTAACATGAAATAGTATACAGCAATTCACTGTGCAGAAACACAATAAACCATGAATTTCAAAGGGTCAGTGAACATTTAGGTAAATATAACTAAAACTATCCGATTGTATTGGCAGATACCCAATTTTAAAAGACTCAAAACATGTGTGTACTAGCATGATTTGTGACATTACAACTTTTATGTACTTTTCAGTGAAGTAGGAAACATCCAATGACTAGTATTAAAACTTTTGAACAATATGAAAGAACAATATTTTCAGGTGTTTGAATGTGTATGAATGGTTAGCTCCTAAAACTGATGAGCAGTTGGCACCTTGCATAGCAGCTAATGCCATCAGTGTATGAATGTGTGTGAATGGGTGAATGAGATATGTAGTGTAAAAGCGCCTTGTGTGGTCAAAAAAAATAGAAAGACGCTATATAAGCACAGTCCATTTACCAATATTGAGATAAGCTGATCAGAAGGCAGAGTCCTTTTAATCTTACACCTCCACACTGGAGAGAAAAGTGCAGCGAATTTTGGCCAATCCTCTCCATGCTATAAATAACTCTCGAATAGCCATATAAATTCCAGACCCTCTGCTCCGCCATCTTACCGAAGCGAACCATGTCAATACGCAATCCAGTGCACCTCCTCTTTGTTTGTTTGTTTTTTTTTTGTTTTGTTTTTTTTTTGTTGTGTACCACCAGGCCTGAAAAAGATTCCAGGGGAAACACTAAAGTGAGTATTTGATTACAATGAATTCCAACATCAGAGATCCATCTCCAGGCTTCATAGTACCAATAGTGTACTTTTTGTCATAGGCCATGTTGACTTATCTTCAAATGACTATAAAGCTCAGTTTTGGTCTTATTACACTGGTGTATTTGTTTCTGAAGTTGAGGCTTGTGTAGATGCTGTCTGGCATATTTTAAGCAGGTTTTCTTGTGCCATTGGGTCAGGAACGACAGCCCATTTTTGTATAATAAGTGCCTTCTTATTGTGCACCTTGGAACAGCCACACCAATTTTTTTGCAGAGAAGCTTGTATTTGAGCTGAAGTTGCATGTCAATTTTCCTGGCACTTGCTGATATCTTTGTTAGTCTTCCTGATCGTGTTTTTTGAATCAACAAAACCCCTAATTGCACTTATTTATCAGAGTTTAAACATTGCTGACTGGCATTTTGAAATCTTTGGATCTCTTTTTCTCGCAAGTTCTTTGACAATTCTTTTCCCTATGGAGTTAGAGAGGGAGAGGGGGAGACCGATGAACAGCAGCAATAAAAATAATGACAACTATAAACTTTAATGGAGATATGACAAATAGCAGCCTAATAATAATTATAAAAATAAAAATGAAAATGGGGTTTATTAAGTAGGTGTTTGTTTTGTGTATAACAAACATAGGTAAAAAGTAAGTTAAAAAATCAAGTACTAAAAAATTTAAACAATATTAATATGTACAGTACTTTTTTTAATATGAAAAGAACTGTACAGTTTTGTGCAGGTATTTGTGAGGTAGTGTGCAAACCTGTTCACAGTATGCACATTATTTTAAATGTGCAAGATAGTGTTGGTTCTCAGTCAAAACTTTTCTTGATCAGAAGATTATATCCAACATGTCAGATTATTAAATCCAAATTAGGTCAGATAGTATTATTCTTCAGGTGAAAAGAATAACACGCAGGATTCATCAGAGTTGGCAGCAGATAGAGCTTTATTATCTTGACAGACAAACAAAGCCCGAGTCATCCATGGAAAGACTGATTTCTCTGTCTCAAAGCATCTCCTTTTATACTCTTCAGTGTTATATAGCATTGTCATAAGTCATGCCCACCTTTCACCTTTTATTCACCTATGACATAAGGGTGTAAACTTAACATGTCCGGACATGTCAGGACATGCCTGGACATCTTCACCAACCTGGGGATTTTCTACTCTAATGGTGTCCTATCCACTTCTAGTTTAGCCGTCCTACACCCGTTCTGTGCAGCTGGACCTGTGCCAGTCCCGGCCCTAACCAATTTGGCGCCCTAGGCAAGATTTAAGGTGGTGCCCCCCTTGCATCGCAGCACTGCCAATTTACATACAAACACACAAGAAACTGAATAGCTTTGTCTTTGACATTTTATTTTATTTTTACTACACAAATTGCCCAATCAAAACAGTAAACACGAAGATAATAAAATGAAAATACAATAAATAAATAAATAAATAAAAACAAAAAGAAAAAAACAAAATTAGTATATATATATATATATATAAAGTGGTGGAAAAAAGTTTTCAGACACCCTTAAAATTTTACACAATCTCAAATATTATCATGAAATATTTGTGGAAAAATATTTTTTTGTGTTTCAAAAGGTGTGGTTGCATTAGACAGACACAAACAAATACAAATTATATTTTTTTGTTTATTGTTTACTAGAAAAACTAACAAAACTAAATTCTTGACAGTTTCAATATGTCAGTTCCCAACATTGTCGGTATTAAAGTCAACAAATAACAGAATGTGTTCAAAACTGAACAAAAAATAAATAAACCATCACATCATCAAATTAATATTTAGTTGTCCTGCCATTAGCGCGCAGTAGAGCTCTAATCCTCGCTGGCATGTTCTCCACGAGCCTTCCACACTGTTGAGGGGTAATCTTGTCCCATTCTTCTTGAATTACTGCTTTTAATTCTTCTAAATTCTTTGGTTTACGTTTTGAAACAGAACTTTTGATAATCCACCACAGATTTTCAATGGGGCTCATATCCGGGGATTGAGCTGGCCAATCTAAGACCTGGATACTGTGCTCCTGCAGCCAAGTTCTACTGGCCCTGGATGTGTGGCAAGGGGCATTATCTTGCTGAAACTTCCAATTTTGACCTCGGAACAGAACACGTGCAGAAGGGAGCATGTGGGATTCAAGAATGGCACAATACTTGGTAGAGTTCAGTGTACCTTCACAGACAGTGAGATGACCAACACCTGCAGCACTCATGCATCCCCAAACCATGATACTGCCTCCACCATGCTTGACAGTAGGTACTGTACATGCTGGGGATAATGCTTCACCTGGCCTTCTGCGTACCCTCACATTAGCAGGAGGAAGATAAAGCTGGAAACTGGACTCATCTGACCACAGAATCTTCTTCCAGTTCCTGGCTGTCCAGTTCTTGTGTGCCTGGGCCCAACGACGCTGGGCTAACCTCTGTCTCTCATTGATGAGGGGCTTCTTGACAGCCTTGTAGGATCTTAAGCCATGTTCTAAAAGTCGGCCACGTACAGTGCGGGTGGAACACTGGACACCAGTTTGGTTTGACCACTGCTGCTGAAGCTCCTGTGATGTCATTCGGCGGTTTTCCCTACACATGCGGATCAGGATGCGGTCATTTCTTGCTGAAGAAACCCTTGGACGCCCAGATCTTGGTTTGTCTTCCAAGCTGTTGGTTTGCCTGTATTTCTGCAGAGTGTATCCAACTGCTGAAGGACTGCATCTGCACATCCTGGCAATCTGGCGGCAGCTGTACCCTTCCTGGCTGAGAATCTGTATCTTCAGGCGTGTTTCCTGCGTTAGGTTCCTTGTTTTAGCCATTTTTGTCTCTGAAGAACTTTCAAATGTGCTGGCTTTATATAGGCATGAAGCACGGCAACAAATATTGTGTCTTTTAATAAAAAGCACGACCTTCATTAGAGGATCACTGGTTACCCAATAACCCAATACTCAAAATGTCTTATGTATTTTTTATGGAACCAATCAATTTTAAGTTTTTATGGCTTTTTTAGGATTTGTTTAGTATTTTGGCTGTGACTGAACTAAAAGAAATTACACTTGAAGACCTAAAAGTGATTCTTAATGCAATATTTCACAAATGCATGGGGTGCCCGAAAACTTTTTTCCACCACTGTGTGTGTGTATATATATATATATATATATATGTATATATATATATATATATATATATATATATATATATATATATATATATATACTATAAATAGCCACACCATACCATAATACCACAATGCTGATTCAGAATGCAAATAAGCAGTAAACTGCAGTATAATATAACATATGGGAATGCTAAGTTATGAAGTATTAACATTTATGTGCACTTTAAAACTATAAACACACTTTAGACAATATGAACTGTAACACAACAAACAACCAGCCTTACAACTCTAATATATGAAGGTGTGGAAAATGAAAAAAATTTCACTGACTATTACAAGCAGAGCAAACGTTAGTTAAACACATGTCAATAAAAATGTAGATAGATGTAAACACCTGCTGAAAAGATCTAATCTTTACAAATGAGCCTGAGAAGTGTAAGGTGGGAGTAGTTACCTACATTATTATTTTCCATAACAGCTGTTAGGCCCCTCCATAATATTAACTGACGTTAAAACGAGCTAACTCTATTTATTGATTATCAAACCGTGTTAAACTAAAAGTTACTATCGTTCTGCAACAGACAAATAATTTAATGACATCATCTTTACTGTACCTCTGTCTTTGTCGCGTTTTTCCTCCTCTTCTTTTCTTTTCTTTTCTTCCTTCCCCCGAGCACCAGAGTTCTGGTCGTTTTCACATTATTATTGTCAATAACGAGGTGACGTCAGAAAACTAAGAGTAGGCACAGTCTAATCAGTCAGAGGAGGGGGGGCATAGGAAAGTATTATTATTATTATTATTATTATTATTATTATTATTATTATTATTATTATTATAATGAATAGCAAAGTAAATACTTTGCTATTCAGTTAAATTAACGTGGGCTTATTTGGGACGTGGGACTTTTTCATATCAAGAAATAATAGTACCAACTAGTTTTAGTGGGTAAGTGTAAAAGTGAAAAGTTACTCTTTTTTTTTTCTTCCCCCATTTGTGGCGCCCCTTGGATGGACGGCGCCTTTAGCATTTGCCTATACTGCCTATGCCACGGGCCAGCTCTGGCCTGTGCCTTCTTATCAGTAAACTCACAGTCTTCTTGGCCTACTGCTGTAGGCCAAGACATTTTCTTTTTACTCTGCTTTCTTCAAGATTACACCATTAGAACCTAACTTGTCATACTTCTGTTTTTAAAAACCTTTTATTACTGTTTTCTTACACCATTATATCATAGATGTCTCTTACTGTATTTTTTAAAAACTTTATAAGTTTTACAACATGACAAGAAGTTTGTGTTACAATCGTTCACATACTCCTCCTGGTACAAACACTACTTGTGTCTTGTTACAATTACACATTCAATATTTTCCACACATTAAATCAAACTTTCACTAAAAACCATGGTGCTCACTATTTCATTAACAGTATTGTGTGCTCACATAAAATCAACTCTACTTAAACCATAGTGCTCAAATCAGCTTTACTTAAAACATAGTGCTCTTTACTTGATTTCCAGCATTTTGTGTGATTATTTGATTTCCAGCATTTAGTGTTCACATAACATATTAACTTCAACATACTTCTCCCTTTGATTACACTTGTTTCTTAAGAAAAGAATTAAACTTTGAAACACCCATCGCTGAGGCCTCTGATTAAAGTTAAAGCATGCATTAAATTTTATACTACAATAGTTAACAAAACATAGGAGTCCAGAGGATGTTCAATAAGAGGTAAAAGGTTGTGTTAATGTAACACAGAGTCAGTAGATCCTACATTGATGTCACATGGGTGGGTGGGTGGATGGCTGGGTAGGTAGATATTTGTAGTGAAGCAGGACCACACCAGCAGGCCTTTTGACTTCATGAGCACTAACTGTACTTTTTGTTTGATCATATCTCAAAAGTTTATGCATGTTTGAAAAAATAAATAAATAAATAAATATATATATATATATATATACAGTTAGGCCCAGAAATATTTGGACAGTGACACAAGTTTTGTTATTTTAGCTGTTTACGAAAACATATTCAGGATACAATTATATAATCAATATGGGCTTAAAGTGCAGACTCTCAGCTGTAATTTGAGAGTATTCACATCCAAATTGGAGCAAGGGTTTAGGAATTACAGCTCTTTAATACGTAGCCGCCTCTTTTTCAAGGGACCAAATGTAATTGGACAATTGACTCAGAAGGCTGCAAAAAAAAATTAATAAGGCTGCATGGGCTCTTCCCTTTGTTAACCTGTCATCAATTAAGCAGTTAAAAGGTCTGGAGTTGATTCCAGGTGTGGCGTTTGCATTTGGAAGCTGTTGCTGTGAACACACAACATGCGGTCAAAGGAGCTCTCAATGGAGGTGAAACAGACCATCCTGAGGCTTAAAAAAAAGAAGAAATTCATCAGAGAGATAGCAGAAATGTTAGGAGTGGCCAAATGAACAGTTTGGTACATTCTGAGAAAAAAGAGTGCACTGGTGAGCTTGAGAACTCAAAAAGGCCTGGACGTCCACGGAAGACAACAGTGGTGGATGATTGCAGAATCCTTTCCATGGTGAAGAAAAACCCCTTCACAACATCCACTCAAGTTAAGAACACTGTCCAGGAAGTAGGTGTATCAGTATCTAAGTCTACCATAAAGAGAAGACTTCATGAGAGTAAATACAAAGGATTCACCACAAGGTGCAAACCATTAATCAGCCTCAAAAATAGAAAGGCCAGAATTGACTTTGCCAAAAAAACACCTGAAGAAGCCAGCCCAGTTCTGGAACAGCATTCTTTGGACAGATGAGACTAAGATCAACCTGTACCAGAATGATGGGAAGAAGAAAGTTTGGAGAAGAATTGGAACAGCTCATGATCCAAAGCACACCACCTCTTCTGTAAAACATGGTGGAGGCAGTGTGATGGCATGGGCATGCATGGCTTCCAATGGCACTGGGTCACTTGTGTTTATTGATGATGTGACAAAAGACAGAAGCAGCTGGATGAATTCTGAAGTGTATAGGGATATACTTTCTGCTCAGATTCAGCAAAGTTGATTGGACGGCGCTTCACAGTACAGATGGACAATGATCCAAAACATACTGCAAGAGCAACCCAAGAGTTTTTTAAAGCAAAGAAGTGGAATATTCTGCAATGGCCGAGTCAATCACCAGATCTCAACCCAATCGAGCATGCATTTCACTTGCTCAAGACAAAATTCCGTTGTAGTTGTTTCATTTCAAATCCAATGTGGTGGCATGCAGAGCCCAAATCATGAAGATTGTGTCACTGTCCAAATATTTCTGGGCCTAACTGTGTGTGTATGTGTATGTATGTATGTATATATATATATATATTTTTTTTTTGCCCTTTTCAAGCTCCATTGTATAGAGACAGCTGAAGAGCGACAGGAATGTACTGATGGCGAAGCCTTCTGGAGCAATTTGGGGTTCAGTATCTTGCCATCTTGACATGCAGATTGGAGGAGCCGGGGATTGAACCACAGATCATGTGATTAGTGGACAACCTGCTGTACTTCCGAGCCACAGCCGCCCCTATTTACACAACATTGATGACAGGCGACCCATAAATGCTTGTGCAATCATGAGCTAGCATGGCTGGCCACCCCACAAGTTATTGCAAGTCAAGTTTAATATGGAACACAATTTTATACTATACATGTAGTACAGGGTTAAGGTAGAGACGCAAGCAGAGGACATAAACATGACATGAATGATAACACTTCTCCGTAACAACTGGATGTGTAAATAAACAACTGTTTGGTAATAAGAAGAAGATAGTTCTTAATGACATTGGCTATATATGCAGAATAAATTTGGGGCCTGTATTTTTCAGCTTTGAGGACACAATTAATACTGACCAAATCTCCAACTCCATTTGCAGAAATGCAGCCCCAACTTGCAAGGGACCTCCACCATGCTTCACTGTTGCCTGCTTGCCATTTTTCTGCACCCCATTTCCCATGTTTTCGTGCATAGTTGAGTTGCTTGGTCTTGTTTCCATGTGGGAGGTATGGCTTTTGGCATGAAGAACACTTCTGGCCAGACTTCTCTGGACAGTAGATTGGTGTACCTGTGTCTTTTTTTTTGACACAGGTACACCAATTTTTCTTTTGTTCGCTTACTTTGCACAGGCTTAGCAGATTTTAACTTCTGCGTGTAGGTCGGAATAAGATAAACCATGCAGTGATCAGAGGGTCCTAAGGCTGCATGCTGGACAGAGCCATATGACTCCTTTTAAAAAGGTGTAACAGTGGTCCAGAATTTTAGTTTCCCTGGTGGAACCCGTAATATGCTGTTTGTATCCTGGCAGTTCGTGGCTGAGGTTTGCTTTGTTAGAGTCCCCATAACAATAAGCAGAGTGTTATGGAATTTTCTATCCTTAGGTTACATAGGGTCAGGCCCTTGACGTCATGGACAGTAACAGCACTAAATCATATCAGAGAAGACACTCTCTCTTTGGTATGCGAGGCTGCTGTTTGGATTGCTGGAGGAGTGCAGGTGCCAGCTTATCTCAACATTGTGGTCACCAGGGTCAAAGGAACTGAATGTTGTCTTCCTAGACATAATAGATAGCTAACTGTTGACATTCCTTTAACATCAACAGACAACAGTGGCTCCAGACTAGAATGTGCTGATGGTAACACTAACATGGGTCAATACATTCCCTTTGACTATTTTTGGGCATATAGTATCTGTGGCATCAACTGTTTTTGGCATTACATGTTTGTTTGTTTCTGTTTTGTTCATTGCATATGTTTATTGTGTTATTGTGTATAAGGAAATTTGAAAAATAAAGTATTCAAAAAAAAAGAAGACTGTACTATGAATATTACTGTATAGCACATAATACAATTACAATATTTAAATATATAGAGAATTGTGCTCTGAACAGATGAAAAATACATTTGTATTTGTTCAGACATTCTTTTTTCTGATAAGTTGGCCTATCAATTATCAATCAATCAATCGATCAGACTTTATTTGTATAGCACTTTTCATACAAAACATGTGACACAATGTTATGCTTCAACATAAAAACATAAAACACCCCAACACCCACCGCCAACCCTCCAGGATCCAGGAAACCTAAGACATTGAAGGCTTTGTGTGTCACAAGATGGACAGCACAAATTGACAGCTGCAAAATCCTTCTTATTACCATGGATTATGTGGTGGAGACATTGAATCGGATTCAGGCGGACAGGGGCACATCAGGAACTCCAATAGCACTGAGAAAAGCCAATGATTTAGAGGTCTGTCTCCATCTTGTGGAAATTGGCTGAGTTTAGCTTGGCATCCATTGTTGGGGGTGTTCCTATAGACTCTGAGAATGCTCTTACAGACATCAGTGTATTGGATTTCTATTGGATGTTTGTCCCATTTTTCAAAGTCTTAATTTATAGAGGGACCCCACGCTTCAATACCATAGGGCATGATTGGTTCAATTTGTGAATGTTCTGAGCCAGATATTTCTATGTTTGAGGATTTTTTTATAGCATAGAAAGCCCTTCTTCCCTTGTCTCTGAGATCGACAGCTAGATTGAAATGTCCTGCAGAGGTAATTTCTAGTCTATTTGTAGCTGTGTGTGTGTTCTATGTCAATGGATTTCCCTCATAGCTGGATTGTAGGTCTCACAGAACGTTTGCAGATAGTCCATTTGCTGTTATAATGCCTCCTTAGATAGTCCATTTGCTGTTATAATGCCTCCTTAGATAGAGATTAGAGACAGCAGTATTACATCGTCTGCAAAAAGTAGGCATTTAATCTCTGTGTAAGAGGGGGTGAGATCGGGGATATCTGATTGTTCCAGTGATTCTGCCAATTCATCAGTACAAATATTGAACAGGGTGGGGCTGAGACTGTAGCCCTGTTTCACCCCTCTACTTTGTGGGAAGAAATCGATTTCCATTTTTAATTATATCATAGATCATACAGATAGCATCTATACCTTTTTCAATTAATTTCAGGAACAGACCATCATGCCAAACTGAGTCAAATGCTTTTTTGAAATCTACAAAACGATAGACAGTACATGGCTGTCTAGCTCTGAATGATGACAGAAGAGCGTATCGGCTTATGTCCTGGGGGGGAACCCGGGACAGCTCCCTCTCAATGTAACCCCTGGACATACATTATCTGTAACTGCTTATCCTCATCCGGGTCACGGTGGAGCCGGAGCCTAACCCAGCTGACTTTGGGCGAGAGGCGGGGTACACCCTGGACATGTCCAGTTCATCACAGGGCACATAGAGCATAGTGTTGGGAAGTTTGAGTCTTTTTACTGACTTGGATCTCTTACTCTCGGACAGTAAACTGAACAAATCTTTTTTTAAGTAATTTCGTTCATCCACTACATATAAATATTACTGTCAGTATTGTTAACGTATCTCCATTACAATTTATAGTTAATGAATGACTTGCTGCTGCTGTGCATCTGTGTCTCTCTATCTCTATCACAGGTTCCACTGCTACTGTAATCATTCTATCATTCATTGTAATTGTACAATATGTTTCTGTTGATTTGTTCTGTACACGTGACATCTATTGCACGTCTGTCTGTCCTGGGAGAGGGATCCCTCCTCTGTGGCTCTTCCTGAGGTTTCTTCCACCTTTTTTCCCTGTTAAAAGGGTTTTTTTTGTGGTTTTTCCTCTCTTGAACCGAGGGTCTAAGGACAGAGGGTGTCACTCCCTGTACAGATTGTAAAGCCCTCCGAGGCAAAATGTGTTTTGTGGATTTGGGCTATACAAATAAAATTTGATTTGATTTGATTCATTTCGTTCATTTTTACAGCAGGCGGCGTTGTAAAAAAGACCGCAGTTCTTAACACTCACTTCACTTAACACTAAAGGCAGCATGGTTTGCTTCAGTATAATACACAAAATGCCACAAGCAAATTCAAATTTCAAATTTCAAATTTCAAATTTTATTTGTATAGCCCAAAGTCGCAAAATACATTTTGCCTCGGAGGGCTTCACAATCTGTACAGGGAGTGACACCCTCTGTCCTTAGACCCTCGGTTCGAGTGAGGAAAAACTTGCCCACAAAAAACCCTTTTAGCAGGGAAAAAAGTGGAAGAAACCTCAGGAAGAGCCACAGAGATCCCTCTCCCAGGACGGACAGACGTGCAATAGATGTCACGTGTACAGTCAACAAGTCAACAGAAACATTTTGTGTAATTACAATGAAAAATGACAATGGATTACAATGAATGATAAAATGATTACAGTAGCAGTGGAACCTGTGATAGAGATAGAGAGACACAGATGCACAGCAGCAGCAAATCATTAACTAAGTTACTATAAACTGTAATGGAGATCTGGTAACATTAATGACAGTAATAATATATGTAGTGGACGTCATGCAGGACCACAGCAGCAGTCACGATCCACGAGAACCTGCTGGACGAGAGAGCACAGAAACTCCGGGGAAGAAGTTTAGTTAGTAAGATGCATTAATGTACATGTATGACAGACATGTATGTTTTCATACAGCAATTCAAACCATGTGAAAACTAAGGAAAGCAAATATACACCATAATAAAGTGACTTGTGTCTTGTATCCTCCCTGCCATTGTTGTTTAAGCACGTCAGTGACTAGGTAGCTGTCACGTGACAAATGAATGAGAGACTGATCCGTATGAACGAACGTACTGCTTGTCAAACAGAGCACCAGAGCAAAATCTTTTGTGCGTTAGCCACCCAATAGTACCCAAGGAGGTTGGGCAATCTCAGGCCACCCAATGATCTGCTTCTCTGGAGCAAGGATTTATTTGCTCTGGCCCGTTTACCTGCCCAAATGAACGTGGATATGATGCTGTTGATAAGATTGAAAAATTATCGAGGAAGGTAGATTGGTAAGCATTGAAACAGGTAAAAGTACCTTGGTAAGATATTCATTTTTACTGTTTGCACTCTACCCGCTAGAGACAGTGGTAAATGGTTCCATTTTTGAAGATCTTGTTTGACTGCTGCCGTCAGTACCGAGAAGTTCCGTTCTGTCAGTGTGCGCATAGATCGTGTGACCATTATTCCTAGGTATTTTATGCCACAGCGGTCTTGAATGGTATGAGGTGAATTGGAATTTCTGTAGCCAATTGGTTTATTGGGAAACACTTACTTCTGGAAATGTTCAATTTATACCTGGAGAATACACTGAAACAGTCCAGGATTAAGAGAATAGGTGGAAGGCTTGACAGGGGATCGCTTACATACAGGAGTAGGTCATCAGCGTACAACAAGACCCGATGTTCTTCTCCATGTCTCCTTATTCCTTTTAATCCTCCTTCTGAATTCAATGCTATGGACAACGGCTCAATGGCAAGCACGAACAACAGTGGAGAGGGGGCACCCTTGGCGTGTGCCGCGGAAGAGGGTGAGCGCTGTGTGTTCGTGCATACTGACGCCTGGGGAGAGGAGTGCAATAATTTGATACAGGAAAGAAAACACGTGCTAAAGCCAAATCGCTGCAAGGAAGAGAAGAGGTAGGGCCATTCCACCCTGTCGAAGGCCTTCTCGGCGTCAAGTGATATAACCACCTCCGGATCTGTAGGGGAGGATCGAGTATGAATGACGCCGAGAAGCCTTCTGACATTGGAAAAAGAGTCCCTCCCACCAATGAACCCCGTTTGGTCCTCCGAGATGATTAAAGGCATAATGTGCCCCAAGAGACAAGCTAAAATTTTTTAAGTATTTTCACATCTACAGGTAGGAGGGAAATCGGCCTGTATGATGCGCAGTTTAGAGGGTCCTTGTCTTTTTTATGGATGAAGGAAATGGAGGCTTGCACTAAGGTGGGTGTTAGAGAGCCATGACTGTATGAATAGTTAAACATCTCCAGAAGTAGAGGGGCCAGCTGGTTAGAAAATCGCTTATAAAACTCAACGGGGTACCCGTCAGGGCCCGGTGATTTGCCACTATTCATTATTCTGATTGTCATTGGGTGAAACCTTTGGTAAGTCTAGTTTTTGAAAGAAGGCATCCATTTGGGTTTCATCGCCGGGGGATTCAGATTTATACAACTGACGATCAAATAAATTGAATGAGGTATTAATTTTAATTGGGTCGGTCAACTACCGTGCCTGATTCATCTCTAATCTGGGTAATTTGGTTGAATGCTTGTCTGGCTTTTAGCTGGTGAGCGAAGAGGCGCCCAGCCTTGTCACCATGTTCATATAGCGATCCATGGGAACGGAGAAGTAGTTGTTCAGCTTCTGTTGAAAGGAGTAAGTCAAGTTCTGTTTTAAGTCTAAGTCTCTCTTCATACAAGTCCGGACTATTTGTTACTGCTAGCGATCTGTCCAAATCTGCGATTAATTTTTCTAGTTCTTCCTTATGCATTCTGCGTTGTTTATTAGCACAGGATGCATATGGAATTATCTTGCCTCTGAGAAAAGCCTTCAGGGTATCCCATAGCAATGATGGGGAGGACTCTATTTTTGTTGGTGTCGCAAAAGACTGTGATTGAGTCAGAAATATAATTACAGAATTTTTCTTCTCTAAATAAGAGAGGGTTGAGACGCCAAAACCTAAAATGTTTGGGTTTTAGGTCAAAACGAAGATCTAGTACTACAGCTGAGTGATCTGAAACTGTTATGGGTAAATATTGTACAGATCTAAGTGAAGAGATAAAATTTTTATCCACTAGGAAGTAATCAATACGAGAAAAAGAACGATGGGCATGCGAGAAAAAGGAATATTGACGTGAAGATGGGTACGTGAATCTCCAGGGATCAATGTAGCCAAACTGGTCCATGAAGGTGGACAAAGTTTGTGACATCTTTGAGGGCGGAATAATTCTGGAGCTCGATCTGTCAAGAACTGGGTCAATGACACAATTCAGATCCCCACCAAGAATCAAGGTATGGGAGTCCAGATTGGGAATTAGAGATAATACTGAATTAAAGAAGCTGTGACCATCCCAATTAGGGGCGTAGATTGATGCTAAGACTACAGGCTTGTATAACGTTCTTCTGGATCTGTGATAATATTACTGGAGGTAAATTGAACGTTTTTCCTGATTAATACAGCTTTACCTCTTGTTTTACAATTAAATTGGGAGTGAAAGATTTGTCCTATCCATGTTCGGCTCAACTTGCCATGTTCAGACTTTAGCAGGTGTGTCTCCTGAAGAAGTATCACATCGGCGTTCAGATTTTTGATATATCATAATCTTTGTTCGTTTTAATGCGGCATTCAAGCCCCCCGTGTTTAAAGAGGTGAACCTTACCATTTGCCCACCGGTGGTCCCTCCATCTATTGAGCCAGCCATGTTACAGCGAATGGTAGAAAGGGTATCTGGTCGATTGTAAGATGCAGGCAGCAGAAGATAAGTGAAATCATAACAAATGATTCAATCAAAAACTTACCATAAAACAGTACAACGTGTCAATACAAAACAAACAAAAAAGGTCTCTTTACCAGCCCATTCCCTAAACCCCCTACCCCACCTGTGAGGAGACCTGGTCTCCTGTCCTTGTCCCCTCCCATATCCCCCCCCAGCCCCTAGAACAAACTTGCTCATACTTCCCTTTCTGAAGCATCTTACCTCAAAGAGTCATCTCAGAACCCACAACTCAACAAGTGTCATAATATGTTTTACATAACCCTTTGAACCTTTAACAAAATACTTCAATGTACCCTTCCAACATGAGATGGAGAATATATAAAAATAAAATATTCTGTGTAATATGTGGAATATTACATAGTAAACTATGACCCAAGTAAAGTGTTAAATATACTTATTTACCATTACTGTATTAAGTAAACTTTCAGAACAGAACAAAACAAACCAAGTCCTACGCTTGGTTAAGCTCAGCATTAGTCAAAACTTACAATCACTGTGCGTTTCTTCATCTAAATGAAGACTATTAGCTCTGTAAAAATTGCAGCTTTAAGAAAATACAAAGAGAGGATAAAGCAATAAACCCTTGCACATTTTGTTGTCTCATGAAACCGAAAAATGAAAGTTTTCAAATTCGTGCAAAAATAAATAAATAAATAAATTGTCAGAGTGCAAAATTAACTCACTTTGCTGCAGGAAAGTGTCTTTTGGAGGATGTGACAGCCTAGCCCTTTGGTGCCCAAGGCAGAGGGACAACTAGCGCGATAGCCACTGGCTAACGCAATGAGCAGCTACGAGTAGTCCAAAACAAAGAGTTTTCAGTCACATGTTATTTTACAATGGTTAGGATTTAATAACAGTCATATACCTTTGACCTGTTATGCATTGATAGTCAAAATTATACCTGGTGACCTTACGTCTTACCGGGGCTGCCTTGGTGTTGGCTAAGCTAGTTAGGCCTCGGGCTCTGTTTGTAATTTGAAACGCCGCGGCCTCTTCTGTGGAGGAGAATCTCTTCTTTGTCCCGCCGCTGAGTGTTACCTGAAGGCGAGCCGGGAAGAGTAGCGCAGGCCTGAGAGAGAGGTTGTACAGTTCTGCCATCAGTCCGGCAGTTTTCGCGTTCTTCAACCACCTCCGGAGCGTAGTCTTCGAAGATCTGGACAGGCTCCTTGATACTGTAGTTTCCCTCTTCTTTTGCGGGCCTCTCATATGATTAGGTCCTTAACCTGATAGCGGTGCAGGCGGATAATCACAGGCTGCAGCCTCGATCCTGGTTGTGGCTTGGCAGTTAGCGCCCTGTGCACTCGGTCAAGCTCGGGAGGGGATTCTAAGATTTCCTCCCCGAGTAGTTCAACTAACAGCTTCGAGAAAAACATGGTGGGTGTGGGCCCCTTGATTGATTCTGGAAGGCCAATGATTTGGATATTATTCCTGTGGCTCCGGCTTTCACTAGTAGCTACTAGTTGTTGCTATCGGCTAAAGCTACCAACCTCGCCTCCAGAGTATGAATACGCTGGTCATCTGACTCTGCACTGGTTTCCAGTGAGATGATACGTTAACACGTGGTCTGCATTTTTTCCAGTCTTGACCTGGTCTATCGCACAGTGAATCTGTAGCATTATTTATCATTAGTGAGGAATAAATGCTTGGTGGTGGTAGGGTGGAAGTAACTAGTGAAGTGTCAAGAAGTGTGTAGATTGTAGAGATGACACAACTGCCATAGAGTTGCAGACCTATTTTAGATCAAATTGGCTCGAGAGTGAGAAAATAAGATGATTAAGATGTTCAGTGTTTAGGGATGGATAGTTCATCAAAGAAACTCCCCAGCTGCCCTTGTGAACATTAGTCAACAACAAACAAGATTTTGACTAAACCTGTCACTCCATTTGCATGGTATTCAATTAAAGAATGATTGCATATAGGAGAAAATGGGGTGAATTTCCATGTATTGGAGATTAGAAAGCCTTTCCTTCATCGTCATATCTGTGTGTTTATATTGTTTGTTTTTTTTCATTCATTTCTTGTTATGGAATTTAGTTTTCTCTCATTCTTCAGTATGTTTAATTGGTAGCAAAAAGTACTCTAATTGTATTGTTTGTGTTGTATTGCACACTCGGTAAATTCATATGTAAAAAGCAGACTATTAAGGAAAAAATTAATCAGTAACAATACTGTGCTACTTACCCACGGCAAGCGGAGTGGAACTTGGAATAGGATGCAAGAGCAATGCAGATAAAGGAGCACACACGAGAGAGAGAGAGAGAGAGAGAGAGAGAGAGAGAGAGAGAGAGAGAGAGAGAGAGAGAGAGAACAGTCCGACTCTAGCCAGAACAGCATCTCAGTGACTAACCACTGAATCCCTGTAATGCAGCAGAACTGATGATCTGATGCACCAGAGGTAAGAATCAAAGAACTATGCAATGGGTCTTTCTGTCTTGTACTGTTTTTTGCAGGTGTGTGTGTGTGCGTGCATGTAAGAGAGAGAGAAGCAGAGCACAACAGAGGGAGTAATACATCTTGTTACCTTACACTGGAGGACAATGTTATAAGCCACGGGTTTCAGAGCTGTCCTGTCCATGGTTGCATGTATGTGTGTACATTTTGTGTGTGGAATATATATTTACATGAGTTTTCCTGGTACAGAACAATGTCTGTGCGTGTTTGATCATAACAGCTTCAGCAAGCTGTGTCATCGCATCTTGACAGTGTAGTCTAACGCCGCAGTAACCACCCCCCACCTACACCCCCCTCCCCAACCCAACCCACACACTCTATAGTCCCCGCTGCCACTTTCCTTCTCTACTGCACTAGTTTCTCTCACTATGATTCTGCAAGCTAGGCTAATGGACTGTAAAATCTCCTCTTGGTTGAACCTTTGCAAAAGAGATGATCTAGCTTGACAGAGGACAAATATGGTGTGAATCACTATATGAAACCAGACCTTCTAGGTTATTTACCAAAAGATAATCTCAAAGTCTGATTGACATTAAATACAATGATTACTAAAATTACTAAAAATACAGCCTTGGGACAACCTTACTCAAGTATGCGGCCTATGCCATACTGTACTGTACTGTCTAGATAGACAGTAGGATAGTAGATAAGTAGGATAAAATTAAAATACTTCAATTCAATTTTATTTATATAGCGCCAAACCTTAACCGAAGTTATCTCATGACACTTTTCATACAGAGCAGGTCTAGACCGTACTCTTTATAATATTATTTACAGAGACCCAACAGTTCCACCATGAGCAAGCACTTGGTGATGATGGCGAGGAAAAACTTCTTTTAACAGGCAGAAACCTCGAGCAGACCCAAGCTCATTGGTGGACAGTCATCCGCCACGACCAAATGAAAAAAAGTCTTAATGTCACAGCACATGTAGTAAGATGTTTTGTTAATTGGTCAAGGGGGGTTTAGATACAGTTAAGCCTGGCTACTACATTGTTCTTGCCTGATATGTGGTTCTTGGTTATCTTTTCATTCATTTCATAACCACCAGATTCACCAGACTAAAGGAGAACAGCCCGGATCCCTACATCACACATGGCCACACCAAATGCAAATGGCAAGCTAAAGTCTGGAGTTTTCAGTACCTCCAGATGCTACTCCCACTTCTTTGTATGTTCTATTGTATGTCACATTATCATCAATGTAAGTGACAGTGTTCATTAACCAGGGGAATGTGGTAGGTGCCTTTTCATATCAAAAAGGAAGGACCTATTTAAATTTAAGATAAGATAACCCTTTAATGGAAATGCAGTTGCTGCAGCACAAGGCCAGAAATAAGTAAAGATAAATACAGAAAGCAAAAACTAAATAATAAGAAGTAAAATAAGAATTGAAGTAAAAAATAGAAACAATTAATTTACTATTATTTATTATTATTGTCAATATTATTGTCATCCTACCCTTCCAGCTGATTATTATTACTCCTATAAGAACAGGAATTGTTTCAGATGGTGTTGTAGCAGATACTGATGATGATTTGTTCAGCTATTATTAATTCATTTGACGCTAATTTAGATGATTACTAGCCAGTGAGACTAGTTCAACTGAAATAGGATCCAGTTATTTGGCAGTTATTTGACTAGATTGGTGTAATTACATAGTTATATAAGCTCTCCTTTACTTTTTAAATCACTCCAAAGAAAATCCTAACTGTTCATATATTCACTTCAAAAGTGTGTTGAGTAGCCAAAAACTAAACTTAAGTAAAAAAGAAAAAAAAATACAGGTTACAACTACTAACTACCAAAATTGCTACTTGAATATTATGAAGACTAATATTAAAATATAAAAATAATAATAATAAGCTGCAGTCATATTATTAATAAATACAGACAAAATATTGAATGTGAAATTCCATTAATGTTAAAAACTCATCATTATTATTAAATGTTATTGCATTTTCTTTCACAACCAAAGAATTTATTGTAGGTCAGTTTTATATCATTCCAGCAGTTTTTTGCCCAGTGAATGCTTTTATTTCATAATTACACTTTTTAATCACAAAGTCTTGTCTTTCTACTCCTTTTCAGGCTACATCACACATAAAATGCATAACTTTTGCCATGTTTATTTGTATGTTTGAACCCCTAAAGCAGTTCAAACAGAGAGGTATCAAGTATGTTTTTTTTTAATAATAGTATTGATGTTTAAAATTCTGGAATAGTGTGATCGTGTTCTTTTACTTTGAATAAGCACTATGATAACTGACTTATTGTTTTATTTATCCATTGATTCAGTCCATATCAAAGTTCATTGATTACTCAAACATATTAAATGTTATCACTCACACAATCTATGCATGCTGTGCATACTATATATTATTTCATATCAACCTATGTAATGCACATTAAGCAACCAGCTGCATAAATCTTGAAAGTCAAGAAAGTTGGCAACATTAAGGTTATCATCGATTAACATGTGTTACGGTCATCATTTAGCTGTTTTAGGGACCATGGGTGCTGGATTGAGGCCGGTGATTTTGCTGCTGTTGCTGCTGTCTTGTTGGCAACTGACTGTGGCCAAAGAAGGAAAATCCACAAAGAAGGGAAAGAAAGGCAAGCAAGTTGTCTGTCCATCGTAAGTAAATTATGTTCCCCAAATTCTTAATAAGTTGCAATTGTTTTCAACATTATCCTCACATTTTGTCAACATTGATGCTGTTACACCACCATGTCACAGTATCCACGTATTATTCTGCACATAACCCTTTATTTTAGAGTCCGCTAATTACCTAGTATTTACTAGGAAACTAGATGGTAACAAAAAAAGGAAAGTAGTAAGTTATTAACCATTAAGTAAAACCTACTAGGCAAATAGATGGTAATAAATCTAGGTATTAGTACCCATAAAAAATAGTGTCAACCTTTCACTTACAAATAAGTAATGTAAACCAATCCTATTTATTATATTTCTTCATTTTAACTCTCTGTAGATACATAATATTTGTGTTGCATCCTCTCTGCCTGTAAAACTCTTTGGGGCTTAAACTCCTAATAAAAACAGTAATGATGATAATTATTTGTTGATACCAATGCTTTTCTTCAAATCTGCAACATTGGATGAACTCTGCCTATTTAAAAAGTTCAAATTTCGCCATGATCAGCAGGGTTATAGTCAGCTTGATAGTACAAGGGAGTGCCTCAGCGTAGGACCTTTTTCTCCCAAGGTTGGTCTGGAAAATGTAATAGTTTTCTTCATGTTTTCTTCACTCAACTCAGTGAATATTGGGTTGTCCGACATTGTTCTGATTTGTAAGTTAAGTAAGGTATGTGTATATGTATGAATATGTATGAATATGTATATATATGTGTGTTATAGGAGCTTAGTCTATTACAAGCTACTGAGGGTTTGATCCCGGAGTGACCTATCTGACGCGCTAAGCGTTCAAAAAATGAGTCCACACGCTTCCATCGCTTGATCCATCAATCAGTGTTTTATTTTCGGTGCGATAAGAATGCGAGTCCATTCATCCTCCAACATTAATATTCAAACCTTGTGTCTTAGCGGTCAAAAACCGTTTGCCCTTCCGGGGTCACGCAACACCTGACGGCCCCAGATTTCCCATTACCTTTCTAACCTTTGTGTCCTGAATGACTACAGCGCCCCCTATGGTACCCACAACAAATACAATTTCACCCTGCTTCCCCATAACAGTGTATTTGGCTCCTACACACCGGCCCCTAATTGTTAATGTTAACTAACATAACAATTCAAACAAAAATACAACAAAGGAGCCCAACTATAATACATAATTCACCCTGAACAACAGATTTATACTTCATGTAACAAAGTGAGTTTGGTCACTGGCCGTTCTATGATATTTGATTTAGGCAATTTCACAGAACACACCAGTCCATGTTTGTCAGGGAAAACTTCCAGTACTCTGCCAAGTGGCCAGGATCCACGAGGAGCTGAAGCATCCATGATTGCCACGATATTTCCAACAATCAGACTCCTTTTCTTTTGGTTCCATTTCTGCCTTTCTTGGAGCAAGGACAGATACTCTCGCACCCATCTCTTCCAGAAAAGATCGGCAAGATATTGTACCTGTCTCCATCGTTTTCTCACATATTGATCTTGAGGCTCAAATAGTCCAGGTGGCAGAGCTGGTTTTCCTTTTAACAGAAGAAGGTGGTTAGGTGTAAGTGGCTCCAAGTCATTTGGATCGTCTGAAAGCTTGGTGATTGGTCGATCATTCACAATGGCCTCCACTTCGCAGAACACTGTATGAAGCCCATCATCATCCAATGTCTGCTGACGTAGGACAGAACTGAGAACTCTCCTTACCAGGCGAATCATCCGCTCCCACACACCGCCATGATGCAAACCTGCTGGTGGATTAAAACTCCAACGGATCCCAACCTGCGACAGAACTCCTTGAATCCTGTCCTGGTTCAATGCAGCTAAAGCCTCCTTTAGCTCTCTTTCTGCTCTAATGAAGTTGGTACCATTATCCGACCACAGGTGTGCCACTTGTCCTCTCCTGCTGACAGAGCGCTGCAAAGCATTAATGCATGCGTCTGTGTCCAATGAGCTTGCTACCTCCAGATGGATGGCCCTGCTTGCCATACAGGTAAATATAGCTCCATAACGCTTACAGGTTGATCTTCCTTTCTTCACCTCGATTGGTCCAAAATAATCTACTCCGGTGTTGGTAAACGGTGGTAGATCAGGAAGGATTCTCACCTTTGGAAGATCTGCCATCTTCTGTTCTACTGCTCTTCCATTATAGCGTCTGCAAAATCCACAGTCAGCTATGACCTTCCTAACAGCTGAATTGCCATTTGTGATCCAAAACTTCTTCCTCACCGAGGATAGTGTGTGAGCTCGTCCCCCATGGCCCAGATTCTGATGAACATGTTTGAGAATGAGCATGGCAATATGCTGGTCTTTGGAGAGAATGAGTGGATGCTTGGCTTCCTCTGGCATTGCTCCTCTGCTCAATCTACCCCCAACTCTCAAAAGCCCATCGCTAAAGATCAGATCCAGCCTGTATAGGGGACTCTGCCGACTCACAGTTGTCCTTCCAGATGAGAAAGCAGAAATCTCTTCACTGTATCTTTGTGCCTGGCAGTAGCGAATGATAGCAACCTCTGCTTTCAACAGGTCATCCAGTGTCAAAATATGACTCCTGGGTGCCACACATTGCTTCTTGCCCTGGCTGGTTTCCTGGTTAACCACAGAAGCATCCAAATGTCTTCTACAGCCACTCTGCTTCAACAACATGGTCTTTAACCTGAGGTACCAGGCAACTGCTGTCTTCAGCCTCCTCCAATCAGAAAAGTAGGCAATGAGACGGTCTGTAGGAGTAGACACATCATTCACACTGATGGCGTTTGTTGTTACCTGCCTTCTGACTTCTTGGTCATCCACATCCAGAGACACTTCCAACACAGTTTTAGGCCATGCCTCCTCATGTTTCCAGAGAAATGTTGGTCCCTCCAGCCACCTGCTGTTCTTCAGAAAGTCAGCAACCCTCATTCCTCTTGAAGCATCGTCAGCTGGATTGTCCTTTGAACCAACATGTCTCCACTGTGAAGGTTCAGAATTTTCCCTGATGGTGGAAATTCTGTTGGCCACAAACGTATGAAAGCGCTTGTCCTCGTTGTTAAGATACTTCAACACTGAAGTGCTGTCAGTCCAAAATACTGATTCCTCCAACGGCAATTTTAACTCTGCCCTCAACATCGAGTCCACCCTGACAGCAAGGATGGCTGCTGTCAACTAAAGCCGGGGAATGGTAACGGCCTTCAGTGGAGTTACTCTAGCTTTGCCAAGCAGGAAGGAGACATGGATGCGATTTTGTGGATTTAACATCCGAAGGTATGTTACGGTCCCATAGCCACCCTCGCTGGCATCGGCAAAATGATGTAGCTGGGCATGTCTAAGTTCACCAAAGTCTACTGGTTTAATGCACCTGCTCACGTTGAATGCCACCAGCAGATCCAAATCCTCCAGCCACCTTTTCCACTGATGCATGATGTCATGTGGTAAAGGGTCATCCCATCCACAACTTCTCCTACAGAGCTCTTGTTGCATCATTTTAGCAGGCAAAGTGACTGGTGCCAGGAACCCAAAGGGATCATACACTGAGCTGTTAATAGACAACATCCCACACCTGGTGAACTGCTGTTGCTTTGCTTCCAACGTAAACCTGAAAGAGTCTGTTTCCACACACCACTGTAGGCCCAGAGCTCTTTCCATAGGAAGTTCATCTCGGTCCAGATCCAGCTCCCTTAGGTCTTTGGCCCTTTGATCCTCAGTGATGGTCTGCAAAAGGATTCGACTGTTGCTGATCCACTTCTCCAAGGTGAAGCCCCCTTTCCTGCACAGAGCGATAAGATCCCTTACCGTCTGGATAGCTTCTCCCTCAGTGGCCGAGCTCTTCAAACAGTCATCCAGGCAGAAATTCTGCTTGATGGCTTTCAACACTTTAGCTGAGAACTCAGAATGGTTGTCATCAGCAGTTTTCCACAGTGCATAGCTTGCACAACTGGGAGATGACACTGCACCAAACAGGTGAACTGTCATCCTGTACTCCGCCAGATCCCTCGTGACATCCCCATCTGGCCACCAGAGAAAGCGCAGAAAATCCCTGTCCTCTTCGGCAACCTTCACCTGATGAAACATGGCCACGATGTCACCCATAAAGGCCACAGGTTCCTGTCTGAAACGGCTCAGAACACCCAGCAGTGAACTGGTGAGGTTAGGTCCCTGCAGGAGTTCACTATTCAATGATGTACCTTGAAACGTGGCTCCACAATCAAATACCACTCGGAGAGATCCTTTCCTTGGATGATAAACACCATGGTGAGGAATATACCACACCTTCCCTTTCTTACAGTGCAGCAGTTTCTGAGGTACTGCATAGGTTTTACTGATGAGCCCACTCATGTACTCTGTGTACTCCTGGTGCAAGCCCTTGTCATTAAGGAACCTCTTCTTCAGGCCCTGGATCCTTTGCTTTGCCACTGCAAAATTATTGGGCAGACAGACCTCCGTCTTCTTAAAGGGCAATTTCAGACAATACTTCCCCTCCTGAAGTACTGCTGACTGTTCCATTATTTGCATAAACCTGTGGTCCTCTCTTGACATTCCCTTTTCCTCTCTAGCCCTTTCACTGAAGTCATATCATTTATACTGCTTGCATTTCCTCCAGTCTGCACACAGATATCCTGTTCACCGTGGCTGAGAGTAGGTCTTCCTCCATAGTACCACTGGTTCCATTCAGTGGACCATTAACGACCCATCCCAGTACTGTCCTAACGGCGTATGGACCATCCCCCTCGCAGTTTATAACCTCCCATGGTTCCAGTAACTTGGGAGCGTTGGTCCCATTTAAAAGGTCTACATCCGCCCTTATAGATGGGATGTGAACTTTGAAGAGGTACGGCCACTTTGCCAGGTCCCCAGGTGTTGCCATGTCGTTCCCAGTTACTGGCATTTCCTTCTGTGTGATGACTTCTGGTAGACTGTGAAAGTTAATGCTGTCCAAATCTGCTACCTCCAACCCAGTTAATGAGTAGGCTGTTCTGACTGTTGGTTCTTCTCCCTGTAACGTTCAGCTTACGCATGAGACTTTCTGTACAGAATGTGCCACTGCTTCCAGGATCCAAAAAGGCATAAGTTTTTATGATGCGGTTTCCTTTTGCATATTTCACCTGTACAGGAAGTATGGAGAGCGCACACCGATCCTTACCGGCCCGTGTGTCCACATGTTTTGAGTAGCATAGGCACGTCCTTAGATGGTTCCTCCTGAGTGTTTGCCTTTTGATGTGAAGCACGGTGGGATGAGCTTGTCCACAAACTTTACATGTCGAGCGCTTCTCACAGTCTCGGCTCATATGTCCAACACACAAACATGCAAAGCAAACTCCCCCTTCCCGTAGAAACTGTATTTTTTCCTTGTGCTTTTTTCCTTGGAACTGTTTGCATTCCTCCAATGAGTGACTACGAGCACAACACAAACATCCACGTTCCAGCTTTCCAGGATCTGATGTTTGTTCGCCTCCCTTTGATGGATCCATAGATGTCACTGTGGTGGCAACAACACTTCCCTTTACTCTGTCCCTGGGCTGTGATTTAAAGACAGTCTGAGATTTAAACCTGGTGGTTGGTTTTATCCCAGCACCAACAGGTAATGGGTCCTGTATGTCACCAAACAGGTGAAACAAGTATTCTGACACGTCACTCTATAAACATGACTAAGTCACCAAACCGAGCTCTGCGGTGTGCATTTTCCATGATGTCATGTGCTGCAGTCCTCCATTGTTCTCTCATTTTATATGGCAATTTTGTGACGATGGCTCTCATATTCACAGGCATGTCCAGTTCTTCCAGATATTGCAGTTCCTCCATTGCATTGCAGCACCCTCGCAAGAATAAGGAGAAAGCCTGGAGCTCTTTCAGCTGTTCAGTTTTCATTGCCTGCCAGGCCAAAGCCTTTTCCATGTAAGCTTTGTATGGATTTCCAAAATGTTCTTGAATGAGTGACTTTGCTAGAGCGTAGCCACACTCATTGCCCATGTGTTGGCAGCTGCGCACTAGCTCTCTTGGTTGTCCCCGTGTGAATTGCTCCAAATAGTATAAGCAATCAGCCTTTCCGGCCTTTTCCTCCACTCCTTGCTCAAAAGCCTTGATGAACACTCCATATTTGAGAGGATCTCCATCAAATATGGGAATTTCTCGTGATGGAAGTGTCATTAAGCGTTGCTGCTGTACCAGGGCAGCGGTGATCTCATTTTGCCTTTGCATGATGGTTAGTAGGTCAAGAGGCAGACTTTGAAATTTTATCTGTTGACTTGTAGAATGGGCTTCCTCCTCCTTTAACTGCGTATTTGCTGTCTGTCGAGGTAAATACTGTGATGTTCCTTTTACCATGTTTCCTTGTTCTAGTTCCTTGGAGATGTATTCATGTTTCGAACCCATTTCAAACTGTTGTCCAGATTCCTTTTGTTGAACAGCTATTGGTGGTGGTTTGTCTGACGGCAGCGTCCATGTTGTTAAATCATGTGGTGGTTGTGTTGATTTCCATGCTTCAGGTTTGTATTCATTTGCCATAGGATTTAAGACATGGATTGATTCACATTTCCTTTTTTCCTTTTCAAAATAGGAACTCATGCCATTTGAGGCTGCACGAGAGCCTTTCCGACTTAAAGCCTGTAGCACTTCCAGCTTAGCAGCAGATGCAGCTAATTCAGCCTCAGGTTCAGGTTCAGGTTCAGGTTACTTTATTTATACCCGTGGGTAGATCCGTTCTGCAATAACAGACAGACAAAATAAATAAATATAAATAAATGAATAAATAGGGCTTGTACACAGTGTCTAATTACAGTTTGTTCAGCTCTATGATGGCAGCAGGAACAAAACTGTTTCTGTAACGTTTTGTCTTACATTTTGGGACTAAGTACCTCCGCCTGGAGGGGAGAAGCTGAAATTCACAGTTCAAAGGGTGAGAGTCATCATTTAAAATAGAAAAAGCAATCCTCTGTAGCTGTCTGGAATACAGGGATGCTGAGGAAAGTTGAGTCTCACCAATCAGTCGCGAGGACCATTTAACTATTTGGTTCAAGGCATTCCTCTCTTTTAAGGGTATGTGACCAAACCATGAAACCAAAGAAAAAGACAAAACCGATTCAATAAAAGCACGATAAAACATGGTCATAATGGTTCGGTCAATATGAAAGCGCGAGAGCTTCCTTAAACAGTGCAAACGTTGTTGACCCTTCTTGCACACAGCTTCACAATTGGCTACAAAGTTCAGTTTGTCATCAATGACAGTCCCCAGGTATTTGTAAGATTGCACCACTTCAATAGTCTGACCTTTAATAAGAGTGTCCTCGTGAGTGTGAGTATTTCTCCTAAAATCAATCACCATATCTTTAGTTTTTGATATGTTAATTTGGAGATAGGACTGTTCACACCAGTGCATAAAGTCCTCTATCACTGGGCCGTGGCTGGTTTCATTTCCCTGCAGTAGACTGACAATAACAGAGTCGTCCGCATATTTCATAATGAATCTATTGTCATGTCTACTTTGGCACATGTTTGTGTATAAAATATATAATAGTGGTGACAAAACACAGCCTTGAGGTGAACCAGTGGATAGGCACTTTTGGTCAGAGAGAACACCATTAACTCTTACCCTCTGTGATCTGTTAGTTAAGAAGTTTAAAATCCAACCCACCAAATTGTTATTCAGCTCAAAGTGTTCTTGTAGCCTTTTTGTTAAAATGTGAGGTTGGATTGTATTAAAAGCAGAGGAAAAATCCACAAATAAAAGTCTGGCATGAGTCCCTTTAAGATAAGTGTCTAAAAAGTTTATTTAACAGGGTGAGTGTTGCATCCTCCACTCCTCTGTGAGACCTATATGCAAATTGCATAGGGTCCAAGATATGTTCAGTCTGCCTGACAATCTCAGTCCTGACCAGCTTTTCAAAGATTTTCATGAGAACTGATGTCAGAGCAACTGGTCTGAAGTCTCCAACAGCTCTCGGGCGGTTTGATTTTGGAACAGGAACTACGACTGCATCTTTCCAAATGGTGGGTACATGCTGTATTTGTAGTGACTTATTATAAATGTGGTGAAAAATAGTGCTCAACTCATTGGCAGAATATTTTACAATGCGTCCACAGATATTATCTGGACCATGGCTTTTTTTTGTTCTGACTGAACAAAAAGCACGTTTGACATCTTGCAGGCTAATGATAAAATGTTGGTTATCCTTCAATCTGTTGCTCTGTTCTTGAATTTCACTACTAAAATCCAAGGCATCAAAACGACAATAAAAATCATTAAAAGCATTTGCCAGATCCAAGTCAGAAGTAAACCCATTTAGAGTGACCCGGGTGTTGTTCTCTGGGTTGTGAAGGCCAGCAATCATTTTCATACTCGCCCAGGCTGACCCAAGTTCATTTGCTGCCAATTTTTGCTCCAATTCTAATTTATAGTTTTGCTTAGCCTGTGAAATTTGAATTTTCAGTTCTTTAGTGGCAGACTGCATGTCAGTAACAGTTCCCTGCTTGAAAGCGAGAGACTTCCTCTGAAGACAAGACTTCACTGCTTTGGTAACCCACGGCTTGTTATTGGGATATATTTTGACCCGCTTACATGGGATGATCATGTCCCTGCAGAAAGTGATGTATGAACATGTGACATCGACCAATGAGTCCAAATCATCTCCACAGGACTGTATAAAAATGTCCCAGTCAGTGCAGTTAAAACATTCTTGTAGGGAGAGAATCGATTCTTCAGACCAAACCTTTATGTCCTTAGTCATAGTCTTTCCTGTTTTGAGGACAGTTTTATACGTGGGGAGCAGATGCACGCAGTTATGGTCAGCAGAGCCCAGAGGGGGAAGTGGGAGGGATTTGTATGCCTGCTTTAGTGATCCATAGCATAGATCCAGTGTCTTATCCCGCCTGGTCGGACAGGAGACATATTGGAAAATTTTTTTTAAGAGTCTTATTGAGAGAAACATGGTTAAAATCGCCCAAAATAAAATTTGGTGCATCAGGAGAAATTGCCTGTAATTTCTGCACCACCTCAAAGATGGTGCTGGAGGCAGCAGCAGAATCTGCTTTCGGGTGAATGTACACAATTGAAATAAAAAGTTGAGGGAACTCACAGGGTAAGTAGAAGGGACGTAATGATACAGACAAAAGTTCTATGTCAGGCGTACAAATACGCTCTCTGACAGTCACAGCAGTGCAGTAGCGTCTGTTGACATATAAACATACCCCTCCTCCTTGTGATTTCCCCGTCAGCTGTTTCTGCCGGTCAAGACGATATGGAGCTCCAAAGCCATCTATGTATAAGTCGGAGTCCTGATCTCGTTCAGAAAGCCAAGTTTCACTAAAAGCCATGACACAACAGTCCCCAAAGTCCTTCTGGTAGCGAACATTTCCCTGCAGTTCGTCCAGTTTATTTCTCAGCGATTGGACGTTGGCCATGATGAGCGGAGGAAGGGGAATCCGCTGGATCGGCCTTTTCTTCAAGCGTTGTCTGACGCCTCCTCGTTTACCCCGTTTCCTCTTCTTCTTGTTCCACCTCAGTTCCACCAAACCATCTGAATCTTTCCAGATAAAATCCGGTATCTGATTTGTTAATCCTCTCACCTTGGCCAAGTTTATAGTGTTTAGCTGCAGTAGTGTGTCTCTGGTGTACATGATCCTCACTGTCTGGCTTACTGCCTCTGTGATGATGCTGCCGGTAAAAGGACCGATCAGAAGAAACCACAGCACGACAAGAAAAAGGATATCCATGTCGAAACCCCGGAGCACTTATTCCATGTGATTAAAACGCTTAAAAGTTTAAAAACAACGTCAAAGGACAAGAACAAGAGCACACTCAAACTTTTCACTCACTGCCGGTCGCTGCATGCGCATGCGCCCGGTCTTGAGCCTCCACATCAAGCGAGCAACAATTGCAGCTCTCTCTGCCTCAGCTTTAACTCGTGCAGAGGATGTGGTACTGGACCTACCACTGTTAACACTCTTGGCTGAACGTTTGCTCCCAATATTGGAAATACTGTCATTGGGATTTATGTCATCCTCAACATTTTCATGATCATTTACACAACCTTCATTGCCAGAGACCCACACCTTTACCTCTTTGACACACTCATCATTAAACAGCATCTTTGCTTTAAACCATGTTTCATGTTTTTCTGCTTCATCAGATGGTAATAGACACAACAAAGCTTCATGCTAGCATTTCACCTCTTCACACACATCAATCAATTCCCCAAGAGCATTTTGAACCTGTGTTTTTTCACTTTTTAACATGTAACTTTAAATCGTTTTTCTGGCTGCTTTATTTAGCTTTGCCTTCCTAGCATTCTGCAGCCTATCCAATTTCTCGGCAAGTGCTTTACCAGTGAGTTTAATCACTCGTTTTGTAGTTTGAGTTCCCATCCCACTAGTCACACTGCCCAGTTTACTAGCAGTTCACACATCAGTTCCGGTAATGTCCAACACAGCGTCCTGCGTCTCCATGGCAACCAGTCAGCCAGTCCGCAAATAGTTCGCAATTTAATCAGTCAACGCAAAGTCTGTGTTCTCTTCAAGTCGGTAACCAATGCATTGGACTTGGATATTTTTTTGTGTTTCAAAAGGTGTGGTTGCATTAGACAGACACAAACAAATACAAATTATATTTTTTTGTTTATTGTTTACTAGAAAAACTAACAAAACTAAATTCTTGACAGTTTCAATATGTCAGTTCCCAACATTGTCAGTATCAAAGTCAACAAATAACAGAGAATGTGTTCAAAACTGAACAAAAAATAAATAAACCATCACATCATCAAATTAATATTTAGTTGTCCTTCCATTAGCACGCAGTAGAGCTCTAATCCTCGCTGGCATGTTCTCCACGAGCCTTCCACACTGTTGAGGGGTAATCTTGTCCCATTCTTCTTGAATTACTGCTTTTAATTCTTCTAAATTCTTTGGTTTACGTTTTGAAACAGAACTTTTGATAATCCACCACAGATTTTCAATCAAACGGGGATTGAGCTGGCCAATCTAAGTCCTGGATACTGTGCTCCTGCAGCCAAGTTCTACTGGCCCTGGATGTGTGGCAAGGGGCATTATCTTGCTGAAACTTCCAATTTTGACCTCGGAACAGAGCACGTGCAGAAGGGAGCATGTGGGATTCAAGAATGGCACAATACTTGGTAGAGTTCAGTGTACCTTCACAGACAGTGAGATGACCAACACCTGCAGCACTCATGCATCCCCAAACCATGATACTGCCTCCACCATGCTTGACAGTAGGTACTGTACATGCTGGGGATAATGCTTCACCTGGCCTTCTGCGTACCCTCACATTAGCAGGAGGAAGATAAAGCTGGAAACTGGACTCATCTGACCACAGAATCTTCTTCCAGTTCCTGGCTGTCCAGTTCTTGTGTGCTTGGGCCCAACGACGCCGGGCTAACCTCTGTCTCTCATTGATGAGGGGCTTCTTGACAGCCTTGTAGGATCTTAAGCCATGTTCTAAAAGTGGGCCACGTACAGTGCGGGTGGAACACTGGACACCAGTTTGGTTTGACCACTGCTGCTGAAGCTCCTGTGATGTCATTCGGCGGTTTTCCCTGCACATGCGGATCAGGATGCGGTCATTTCTTGCTGAAGAAACCCTTGGACGCCCAGATCTTGGTTTGTCTTCCAAGCTGTTGGTTTGCCTGTATTTCTGCAGAGTGTATCCAACTGCTGAAGGACTGCATCTGCACTTCCTGGCAATCTGGTGGCAGCTGTACCCTTCCTGGCTGAGAATCTGTATCTTCAGGCGTGTTTCCTGCGTTAGGTTCCTTGTTTTAGCCATTTTTGTCTCTGAAGAACTTTCAAATGTGCTGGCTTGAAGCACGGCAACAAATATTGTGTCTTTTAATAAAAAGCACGACCTTCATTAGAGGATCACTGGTTACCCAATAACCCAATACTCAAAATGTCTTATGTATTTTTTATGGAACCAATCAATTTTAAGTTTTTATGGCTTTTTTAGGATTTGTTTAGTATTTTGGCTGTGACTGAACTAAAAGAAATTACACTTGAAGACCTAAAAGTGATTCTTAATGCAATATTTCACAAATGCATGGGGTGTCCGAAAACTTTTTTCCACCACTGTACGTGTGTACACGATTTAAATGGCCATTACCGTGTAGCGCTACACATACCTTACGCGTTGGGCGCCGGGCGGTGATCAACTGATCTGATGCTTGTTAGCCGCTTTAGCCTTAGCACCGACGCCTCCTGTGTCCACGAAACTGCAACATCATCCAGCATGCAGAGATCCAACACCTGGCAGCTCTCCTCCTGTGACGCCTCCGGTCCGTGCCGAACGTGCCGAAGATTTAAAAAAAAATCCAATCATTGCGAGGTTTTTGACTAATGTTATAGGAGCTTAGTCTATTACAAGCTACTGAGGGTTTGACCCCGGAGCGATCTATCTGACGCGCTAAGCGTTCAAGAAATGAGTCCACACACTTCCATCGCTTGATCTATCAATCAGCGTTTTATTTTCGGTGCGATAAAAATGCGAGTCCATTCATCCTCCAACATTAATATGTGTGTATATATATATATATATATGTGTATATATGTATATGTATATATATATATATATATATATATATATATATATATATATATATATATATATATATATATATATATATATATATATATATATATATATATAATGTGTGTGTGTGTATATATATATGAGTGTGTGCATATATATGTGTGTGTATATATGTATGTATGTATGTATATATTTATATATATACATATATATATATACAGCTAGAAAATATATGGCCATTTTCTAGCTGAAATGATCAAACAACAGTGTTCATTTACATTCGTCTCCATTTGTCTAGATTTAACAAACTAATAACAAAACACAGAACTAGCCAGAACTAGCAAACACTTCTTCCTCTACATCATGTTCATCTTCTTCTACTACTGCAAAACATGACATTTCTACCAATAGATCACCCTAAAAGTTACACACTGAACCTTTAAATGGATGTTATTGTACTCTTAGGAGCAGTTGCCTGTGATTATTTGTGAATTGTGTTGTTGTTTTAACAGCTGCTTCTAAATGTCAGTGCTTGAATTCACTTCTTCATTGTTCACTTTTTAAATGTAAAATAGTGAGCATATATTGGCTTTTTCTGAGTGAACATCTCCTTTTGAGACTGTTTATACGATTTGATTATGGGCGGCCGTGGCTCAGTGGCAGAAGGTTGGCGGTACGATCCACGCTCTCGCTGCTCAAAAATTGGAAGGTGAAATGACAGCTGGTGGGGTGGCAGTCCATCTCCTTGCCACGGCTGAGGTGGCCTTGAGCATGGCAACTTAACTTAACTTATTATTGGTCCCTGATTCTAGAGTGTTGCCAAGTCATTATTAACTTAATAACTTTATTACCTAACACAACCTAAATTAGTCATTATTCTAGTTTTCCCACACATAAAAAAGCAAAAATGCCACAACATTATCCCTACCCATAAAAATGTACTAAGCTTGTATATAAATACTTAAAAATACTTACTTATAAAAATATATTGAATTTAAAGTCCGTTAAATACAATGATACAGACTCATGGCTGAACATTTTTGTGTATTAGATTTTGGTATTCACTTTTTCATGTCTATTAATATCCTATTTAACAGCCAGTTGTCCCCAGAAGATCTGGCGCAGGTTCCAGCTAACTCCACCTCCAACATCTTGAACCGTCTGATGGTCAGTTATGACCCAAGAATAAGGCCTAACTTTCAAGGTAATGCTATAAACTGTACAGGTAAGTGATGACAAACAATTTCTTCTTAGAAAGACAACAGGCACACAGGATCAACTAGTATGTTTATGTGTGCTCATCCAGAATGACAATGTCCTTTTGCTGAAATTTGCAGAAATTATTATTGTATACTTGACTCATGTATTTCCAATTAGCTGAATATGAATAAACTTGAATAACTTGAATAAAAACTACCAATAAGAGCAAGCAGTGCCAAGGCTACTAGTAAATATGTAGTTAATGGTGGTAACAGCAAGACAGAGAATTCTGGAGTCAGCCATACAAACTATTGTCTTTCTAATAAAGAAGTAAGGCAATAATTGGCCTTTTTCCATCATTCTGTGAACAGCTGTGATCTGATTTTATGCTCAATAGAATCAGAATCAAGTTTATTGCCAAGTAGGTTTGCACTTACAAGGAATTTTACTTGGTGTAGTTGGCGCAGAATAAACATTAAGTAAAAAAATATATAAAAAATATAGGAAGATAAAAAAACAAGTTTTAAAATATAAACAATATAAATATATATACAGTATCTTCTAAAAACAAAGGAACTGTAGTGCAAGCTGATGTGCAAGTATATGACAGTATATGACACTATAGTTCACACTATATTCACAGAATGCTATAAATACTATAAATGTGCAGATATACAACAGGATGAAGTGGTCCCAAATAAATAAAGACTGTGCGTTAATGTGACGCAGAAGGTCTGAAGGTGGTTTTTGTCCTGATGGACTGCAGCCTCCTGCCAGAGGGGAGTGTCTCAAAGAGTTTGTGTCTGGGGTGGGAGGAATGGAAGATTGCAACCAATCACCTTCTCTGCAGACCGAATGACACGCTGCAGTCTGCCCTTGTCCTTGGCGGTGGCAGCAGCGTACCAGATGGTGATGGAGGAGGTGAGGATGGACTCAATGATGGAGGAGTAGAAGTGCACCATCATTGTCCTTGGTAGGTTGAATTTCTTCAGCTGCCGCAGGAAGTACATCCTCTGCTGGGGGCAGGTGAGGCTGAGTTCTTCCTGAAGTCCACAACCATCTCCACTGTCTTTAGAGCGTTGAGCTCTAGGTTGTTTTGGTTGCACCAGGTCACCAGATGGTCAACCTCCTACCTGTAGGCGGACTCGTCACCATCAGAGATGAGTCCGATGAGAGTGGTATCATCTGCAAACTTCAGGAGCTTGACGGACTGGTGACTGGAGATGCAGCTGTTTGTGTACAGAGAGAAGAGCACAGGAGAAAGAACACAGCCCTGGGGGGAATCGGTGCTGATGGGCTGTGAGTCGGAGACGTGTTTTTCCAGCTTCACATGCTGCCTGTCAGACAGGAAGTCTGTAATCCACCTGCAGGTGAAGTCAGGCACACTCCACCTGCAGGTGGGCAAAAGTGAAAGTAGTTGGTTAACTCATTGAAAAACTGGAGCTGCAGCCTTTCATTTAGAATCGAATAGAAGAGAATAGAATAGAATTTAATTAGAATTTAACAGCTCACTGTGCCTTTCCTTGTTCTTTTGCTTCCTGACATATGTGTTATCCACCCAAAACATCCAGGAAATTACTGTCTTGTTACCAGGGACTTAAAGGAGACATATTATGCATTTTTTTCACCAGTTCACACAGTTCCCAGGCACCTTAATGACATGTCTGTGAAATCCTTTGGTCAAAATTCCTCATGGATCAAGCACAGCAGGCCTCTCTGTGCCCTGTTTTTTAGCGCTCTGTGCTCAGGCGTTTGATTTTAGTGTCTGTCCCTTTAAATGCAAATGAGCTGCCGGCTGCTGTTCATTACGCCCCCCTCATCCACCTTGCTTCCGCCCACCATGCTGATGTGAGTTCAGCATCAGGATGCCATGACAACAGATGAGCACAAGCACTGGGCATGGCTGCCGGTAAACACGTAACATCGCAACCTTATATGTTTGAGCCAGAGTCAGACCCTCAAAATGAAGAGGCCCCAGAACACGTCAGAGAACCGAGGAGACAACAGGAAATTTCTGAATGGTAAGTTTATGTAATGTGTTTTTATATCTTTTTATATGTTTGAACTCTGGCTAACTGGCTAGTGCTAGGCTAATGGTGCTACCATGTAGTGTGTTTATGTACAGACTATTGGAAAGCTACGTAGATAAATGTAATTAATTGCAAGTAATGTACATAACATTACTCAGCTGTTCCCCTTACACCAGTAACATACAAGCTCAGCCAGCATGTTTGCTCCACAACCGTACAGGTGGGAAATTAATTATGGGTCTTTATGTCTGAGGGGAATAGAGCAGTAAGTTCTTTTATGCATAGAAGTAGTGTGTTACTATTGTAATATAAATGAGTAAGGATTAAAGTACAATAAAATACTGTTCCCTCTATCTTACATTGCTTACTGTTAATCTGTCATGTTTGTTACTTGTTATCATGTTACATATCAAACACTGAAAGCACACAAAACAGTTCAGATAGATTTAACCTTTATTGTCATGATTCCTTCAAACATCACACAAGTTTTAAAAACAAAGTTTTTCAATATACTACCTAGAACAGCAGTCTGAAAAAGTTTTGGTCAGCATTTAGGTTTCACAGAATTTCAGAAGAAAAGATGGACATGTTATAAAAGCATGTCACTGTGTAGTTTAGACTAACCATTATGTACACTTTGTTTTAGCTGTTACAGATACTAGGCCTACAGGAGCTCTGTAAGCTGGTGTTGGGGATTTCTCAGCCGGAGAATCAGGGTGGTATTGCTCAGCTGTGTGGTGCGACGGATATGGAGTCCCCAGACACTCAGACCGGTCCTTGATTGAACACGTAGCCGGTTACAACCTCTTGCTTCCCTGGTCTTGCAAACTGGGCTGCGAGATCCTCAGGGATGGGGATCTTCAGCACCTCATCCACGTATGGGCCAGAGTCTAGGAAAACCTTCTCAAAGATGAAGTCCAACATAGCCTATAAGACAATATAGGAGGGAAAAAATTAATATACTTATAAATTATCCAATTAACATAAGTTAAGAGCCCTGTTTTATGTTATTTATTTTTCACTTGTATAATAGATGTTTGCACATTCTTTGACTTATTGCCGTTTTTAATAAAAGGTTGTAACACTTACCGATGGTTGGTTCTACTTTCACTGTCTTAGCTGTTGCTGTTGTTGGGAAGTTCAATCTGAATAGCGGCTCACCAGCTGATGTTGTAGCTTAGGAACACCCAGCACTTTCATTGAAGTGGAGGGCTGCCAGGTAGTGTCTAGGGAAGAAAAAAAATAACAGAAATATGAGAAATATGATTGAGAGCACAAATATAAATACACATTGTACTCATTCACTAAGTATCAGAATCACCTTTATTTGCCAGGTGTGTGTACACGCACACACACACACACACACACACGCACACACACACACACAAACTGTCCATACATATACATACATTGAGAGCAACATGTAAACAGAGTCAAGTTCCTTGTGTGTACACACACCTGGCCAATAAAGTGATTCTGAAAGTTACTACTTGCTAATTCTTTCAGTCCAGAAGCCTGCATGAAAAGGCAGCCTGACATGTCACTAAAACTGGACAATATCCAGGTGGAGCTCATGGACTGAACTGATACTGTCCTACTAATAATAATAATAATAATACATTTTATTTATAGGCGCCTTTCAAAACACCCAAGGTCACCGTACAGGTAAAACAGGGTTTAAAATACATAACAGACATCAAAACATTTAACAAACTGTAATACACTAAAAGATACAATAAAAAGAAAAAAGATTCGGTTTAAAAATTAAAAAAAAAAAATCTGGAGAGAGTGACAGTCAAGGAGGGTATGATTGGAGAAAAAGGTGGGTTTTGAGATGGGATTTGAAAATTGCCAAAGTGTCAATGTTGCGGATGTTGGGTGGAAGGGAATTCCAGAGGCGGGGGGCGGAACGGCTGAAGGCTCTGGACCCCATGGTGGTCATGCGGGCAGGAGGGATGGTGAGGCTGATGGATGAAGATGATCTAAGAGTCCGGCTGGGTGTGTTGACATGGAGAAGTTCTGTCAGATAAGGAGGGGCGAGGTTGTGGAGGGCTTTGAATGTTAAGAGCAGGATTTTATAGGTGATGCGGTGGGTGATGGGAAGCCAGTGAAGCTGCTGGAGAACAGGGGTGATGTGATGAGAAGAAGGGGTCCTGGTGATAATCCGGGCAGCAGCATTTTGCACAAGCTGTAGTTTACGGAGGGACTTGAGGGGGAGACCAGTGAGAAGTGAGTTGCAGTAATCCAGGCGGGAGGTGACGAGGGAGTGGACCAGGATGGCGGTATTGTCGGCGGTAAGGGACGGGCGGAGACGGTTAATATTGCGGAGATGGAAATATGCAGACCGGGTAATGTTATTAATGTGAGAGTGGTAAGACAGAGTGCTGTCCAGGACGACACCCAGACTCTTGACTTGAGGGGAGGGGGGAGACAGAGAAGTTGTCAATGGTGATGGTGAAACTGTTAGCTTTGGAGAGGGTGGATTTAGAACCAACGAGAAGAACCTCAGTTTTGTCACTGTTCAGTTTGAGAAAGTTGGAGGAGAACCAAGTCTTGATTTCTTGGAGACAGTCACAGAGGGAGGTGGGAGGGAGGATGGAGGTGGGGTTAGAGGAAAGGTAGAGCTGGGTGTCGTCCGCATAGCAGTGAAAGTGGATATTGTATTTATGGAATATGTGACCAAGGGGGAGGAGGTAAATGATGAAGAGGACTGGGCCGAGGACAGAACCTTGTGGTACACCAGAGGAGATGGGAGATGGCTGGGATGCAAAAGTTTTTAGTTGAATGAATTGAGTTCGGCCAGTGAGATAAGAGCGAAACCAGTCCAGGGGTGTGCCAGATAGTCCAATGGAAGCCAGTCTATGGAGAAGGATGGGGTGGGAAATAGTGTCAAAAGCTGCTGTCAGGTCAAGGAGGATGAGAATGGATAGGAGTCCAGAGTCTGCTGCCAGGAGGAGGTCGTTGGTTATTTTGAGTAGAGCTGTTTCAGTGCTGTGATGGGGACGAAAACCGGATTGGAACTGTTCATAGAGGTTATTGTCGGAGAGATGAGAGTGGAGTTGGGATGCAACTGTTTTTTCCAGGATTTTGGAAAGGAATGGCAGATTGGAAATAGGCCGGAGGTTATTGAAATTGCTGGGGTCTGAACCAGGTTTCTTGAGAATCGGAGTTACTGCAGCACATTTGAGAGATGGTGGGACAGAACCAGAGGTGAGGGAGGAGTGGATGATGGTGGTGATCAGAGAAGACAGGTGGGGGAGACAGGCTATTGTATTATAGCTTTGTTTACTTTATGTACCCAGCTCCCTAAGACTGGATCTAGCTTCAGACTATGCTGTAAAATAGTGCGCACCCCGAATTCGAAAATATTGGTGTAGAAGACCTGGAAAAGTGATTTTTGCATAATATGTCCCCTTTAATACAACATACTGGGAATGTCACTTACAAGTTTAAGTAGAATAATACAGCATCATCATGACTCAATTATGACTTTTTGCTCTTAGTCTTTAAAAGTGTAAGTATTGTCTTTACATCATCAAGTCAGCTCAGCTGTCATTTTATTTTGGCACGTTGAAGTATGGCAGTATGTTACAATGTCAATAGATTCGATTTCAGATTTTAGATGATTTTCAGTCATTACACTATGGTCACAGTCACATGCATATACCTATTTTAGAGCTGCTGCATCTTCTACAATACAGTAATTGTCCATATCATTATTATTATTATTATTATTATTATTATTATTATTAGTAGTAGTAGTATTAGTATTAGTATTTGTATTAGTAGTAGTATTAGTAGTAGTAGTAGTAGTAGTAGTAGTAGTAGTAGTAGTAGTAGTAGTAGTAGTAGTATGTCAGTTGCAAGGCCCAGTGGAGGCAAAAGACCCTGTGCAGTTGCACTTTGCACAGCCCATGTGACGATTCTGATTGTGGGTACACGCCTTCTGCAGGGTTTTGAAAGCCGGTCTGAAGTGCAGCAGAGAGACAGAGGGTGGAAGGTAACAAGTTGTAACTGTTTTCATTTGTTTGTTGTTAAGCAGAAGCAGGAATATATATATTATATATATTCATAATAAACTTGGTTAGATTCCATTGATTAGTGTGTCCATTGCAACTCCTGTCAATGCTTCTGTCTGATTGAAGCAAAAACAAACAAAAAAAACAAAACAAATATTATTCAGCAGTAGATATTGTTGTAGGAGGGAAAGCTAAAAAAGAAGAAAATGGGATGACAACAGACAGACATGAGGAGTGTGTGTGGTTGATTTGCTTTGGGAAGCTTCAAGCCACAACCAGATGCCTCAATGACTTTTTATTTATTTATATAACACCTTTCATGAAGACATGCAGCCCAAAGTGCTTCACAGAGCAAAAATAAAATAGAAATAGACAACACTGAAGAGAGTCTAGCAAAATTGATAAGACAGAAATAAAATAGATCAAATTAGGCTATACCATTATGAAATAAAAGCCAGTATGAAAACTGAAAATTAAAACCAAAATAACAAACATAAAAACTGCAACAATAAAACAAATAAAATGTTAAAAGTAAATAAAACCTATAAGGTAAGCTGCCGAGGATCTGAGGGACCTGCTTGGTACATACCTCTGTAGCATGTCTAAAAGATAGGCCGGTGCCAGGCCATTCAGCGATTTAAAAACCAATAAGAGAATCTTAAAATCAATTCTAAAACTAACAGGTAGGGATTTTAAAAGGGGGTTATATGAGGAGTGCCGCCTCTGAGGAGTACCACTGTTCACTTTCTTTAGCTTCATGAAATCGCCTTCATTCACACACGATAATGGTGAGTTATAAATCAATATTCAGCTTTTTTATGAAAAAGACGTCCAGTTCCAGGCAATGCAAGGAAGAACCTATAGACCAAAGTCTCACGAGGTTCTTAAAGTCTATGTCTGAATTTTCTGGATGATAAACCCATAGATGCATATGTTTATTGTAAAACTGGGGAGTGTCTGTGGACAGGCTTTTGTATGTCTGTTTCATAATACAAATAAAGAGAGAAAGATTTATAAACTACTATACTTCTAAAAATATCCATAAAAATGGAAACAACACGTGGTGCGGATCTGTACAAAAAGTATGGAAGGTATTGCCGAATTACTCATAGTAATTAGTAATTAAGAGTGATGCAAAACATTTCATCTGTGACATGCTTCAGACAGTATCAACATGCAGGTTATTGACATTTGAGTTTCTCTGTTGAGCAATCACAGAGAATGTTAGAGAAGGTTGTCTTCTTAACTTCCCTGCTATACAGCACAATTCTCACTTACATGTTTTTCTGTTTCTCTTGTCAGATGGACAAACAGCGTTGGGTATGACTCATAAATACTACGCTAACCAGCAGTCATTGCCAGATGCCGATCAAATCTATATTAAATGACTGTAACATTGTCTGACTAAGCCAATATAAATATAAGTAGTGACAGGCTGTGTATATATGTAATTATATAGGTTGTGTATAAATATTGACATTTATAATGAGAAGTTCCCTGACTTGTTTGATGTGAACAAGCATTGATACTGCTTTCTGACACCTCACTGCATTCTGCATGCAGAGTGTAATGATGAGGAAGCACAACTCTTGGTGGCAAAAAAGAGAACAGCATGTTGGATTTCAAGCTGTAGGGATGTGTGTGCTTGCCCCAGCAACTGCGCAGGGATGCTGCAAAAGTGGGACACTGTCATGTGTAATTTCCTAGTTCATAAACAACTAATGAGAAAATATACATTATAGGATAGTGTGGTCTCACAGTGTGTGTTTTATTTCAGGTATCCCAGTTGAGTCCAGGGTGAACATCTTCATTAATAGCTTTGGGTCCATCCAGGAGACCACTATGGTGACACATATACACATTATAACACACTTATATATAATATAATTAATATATTATTATTATTATTATTATTATTATTATTATTGTATTGAATTTTGAATTTGCCTGTGTATACCACAGCTACTGCTAGATACTACACTGTTCAAAACATAACATGGTAATATTAATATTAATGGTAATATAAAATTTGTGTACTAATGGCACTAGTGCTGGAAATAGGAGCAGAAGAATTATCAGGAGCAGCAGTAGACATGGTGACACTAATATAATGTCTCTCTCTACAGGACTACAGAGTCAACATATTTCTTCGTCAGAGATGGAATGACCCTCGCCTACGACTCCCAACTGACTTTAAGAGTGAAGCACTGACGGTTGACCCCAACATGTTCCAGTGTTTATGGAAACCAGACCTTTTCTTTGCCAATGAGAAAAATGCAAATTTCCATGATGTCACACAGGACAACATTCTGCTCTTCATCTTCAGGAATGGAGATGTCTTGATCAGTATGAGGTACACACATACATTTTTTTTTAGCATTTTGTCAAACTCCATGACCGTTGACCATGACCTATTCCTTTTCACTCTGAATAGCAAACACTTTCATAATTACCGTAAATTTCGGACTATTGAGCGCATCTGAATATAAGCCGCACCAGATAAATTTTAAAAGAAAATACATTTTGTACATATATAGGCCGCACTTGAATATAAGCCGCAGGTTTTCATGTTGTAACATGAGATATTTACACAGAAAGACGGTACACGGAAGATTTTTTTTAGTTTTAATTTAAGACACGCTTTTTTTCAAACTGTGCCTGAAAATCGGCAGTACGGCACAAACACGCCATCAACACGGCATCGACACAGCACCAACACGGGATCAAGACAGCACCAACACGGGATGAACATGCCTGCATGGTTAGAAAATCGGTTTATAGTCCGAAAATTACGGTAGTGTCTTCTTCGGCGCATAATCTTTCCCCACGTCTGTCTCACTTTTGCGTTTACTGCTAGAGAGTGCCCCCCGGTGGCAGTAAAAATAATAAATAAGCCGCACCGTTGTATAGGCCGCAGGGTTCAAAGCGTGTGAAAAAAGTAGCGGCTTATAGTCCGAAAATTACGGTACACACAAATACACAATAACACAAACAAAGTAAGGGATAAAGGCAGCAGTGGACCAGCAACTGCAGTAACCAGAGCTATCCCTTTTTAAACATTGTCAAGTTAGCATGTTGATATTAGCATTTTGCTCAGCACACCCACAAGTAATGACTCACAGAGCTGCTTAGTGCTGTACTTTGTTTGTTTTGTGTCCATACAGGCAAAATTGTTCAGATATGTTCAAAATTAGGAATGTTAAGATTTTATGGTAAATTATTTGAAGAATACAATTACTTACTATAATACTTACTATACTATACTTAATACTTACACTTAAGATGAAATACTTATCAAAAAAACTTATTTTGATTAATCTTATTATTCTGTGGCCATTATAATAAATTAATTAATGGAGCTGGGTTTTGGGGGGAGGGGGGTTTGGATATATGTTATATATATGTTATAAGTTTTTCAACAGGTAAGACAAGAACATATAACAACGTACATATTCAAATCCAAATTCAAGTTCATACAGGCAAGAGATTCAGGAGTCACATCCTATACAAGTAAGAATACATTTTAAATAAATTAGTAAAATAAAGGTATACAGAAATAATAATAATAATAATAATAATAATAATAATAATAATAATAATAATAATAATAATACATTTTATTTAAAAGCGCTTTTCTAGATACTCAAAGACACTGTACATAAATAGAACATCAAATCAGCAAAACAATATAAAACAGTTCACTAAAAACACAATAGACTGAGCTAAACATTAAAAGCAATTTTTAAAAGATGTGTTTTTGTTAGAGATTTTAAGGTGGGCAAGTCAGTACAGTCATGGATGTGTTTGGGGAGAGAGTTCCAGAGGGAGGGGGCAGCTGCAGAGAAGGCTCTGTCGCCCCAGGTTCGGTGCTTGGTCCTGGGTGGTGGAGTTAGGAGGTTTGCGTCAGATGAACGGAGGCTGCGGGATGGATTGTGGCGATGGAGCAAGTCAGTGAGGTAGGAAGGGGCCTGGTTATGGAGGGCTTTGTGTGTGAGGAGGAGGATTTTGAACTGAATACACTGTGGAACTGGGAGCCAGTGGAGGTTATGAAGGGCAGGGGTGATGTGATCACGGGTGCGGGTGTGGGTGAGCAGACATGTAGCAGACTTTTGGATGTACTGTAGTTTATTTAAAGTTTTGGATGGTGTTTCGTAGAGGATGCTGTTGCAGTAATCAATTCTGGAAGTGATGAAGGCGTGAATGAGGGTAAGAGTCGGGCAATGTTCTTGAGGTGATAGAAGGCAGTTCTGGTGATTTGGTTTATGTGAATATGTGTTCAAAGGAGAGGTTACTGTCAAAGATGACTCAGAGGTTGTGACTGTGGGGGGGATGGAGACAGGGTGGAGTTGTCAATGGTGAGGCGGAAACTGTCTGTGGTTTTGGTAAGGGATTTGGGGCCAATAATGATCAGGTCTGATTTGTCACAGTTGAGTTTGAGGAAGTTGGTCTGCATCCAGGATTTGATGTCGGTGAGGCAGTTGGAGAGAGTGGAGTGAGTGGCGGAGGTGATGGATTTGGTGGAGATATAAAGCTGGACGTCATAAAGCAGGTAATCTGTAAAAGTTTGGAGATGAACAGTTAAACCGGTTTTCTTGTGAAGTCTTTCAAGCTGTCGTTTTCGTGATTTCATTTTGTGTAGTTCAGGAGTGTACCAGGGGGCAGAGTGAGTGAATGAGACAGTTTTGGTTTTGGTGCGGGCCAGCTGATTGAGACAGGAGGAGAGTGTTTCGTTATAGTATTTGGTGAGGTCGGAGGGATTGTCAGTTAACGGCAGATATTTTACTGGCAAGAGAGGCTGAAAGGGCTGAAGGGGAGATGGATTTGAGGTTTCTGAAAGATATTGTCCGTTTATCCTTAGCAGAGGGAATGGGGATGTCAATGTCCATGATGATTGCCAGGTGGTCGGAGATGTTGAGGTTGAAGCTGGAGAGGTGATGTATGGTGAGACCAGTGGACCAGGCCAGATCCAGGGTGTGACCACGGCTGTGGGTGGGAAAATTGACGTGTTGAGTGAAGTTGAAGCAGTGTAGCAGTTCCAGTAATTCAGTGGCAGATTTGCAGTCAGTGTCAATGTGGATGTTGAAGTCCCCCAGAAGAAGAACGGAAGGTGAGATGGCAGATAACTGGGTGAGGAAGTCAGAAAAGTCAGAGAGGAAGGAGGGGTTTGGTTTAGGACGGCGGTAGATGATGGCAGACCAGAGGAGTGGGACCAGAGAGTTTGAAAGTGAGATGTTCAAAGGAGCGAGCAGCAGGGATGGAGATGGTGGATGTTTTAATGTCCTTTCTGTAAACTGCAGCAACACCACATCCCCGCCCCTCAGGTCGGGGTTTGTCCATATAGGTGTATCCGGTGGGTGTGGTCTGGTTGAGTGAAAAGTAGTCCAGAGGTTTGTGCCAGGTTTCAGTGATGCTTCAGTGACGTTGCTTCATGATAGGTTGTGAGGACTGAGGAAGGGGGCGGAGATTTGATAGGTGGTAAATGGTAAATGGTCTGTACTTATATAGCGCCTTTCTAGTCTTTCGACCACTCAAAGCGCTTTACAGTACGTATCTCATTCACCCATTCACACACATTCATACACTGATGGCATTGGCTGCCATGCAAGGTGCCAACTGCTCATCAGTTTGAGGAGCTAACCATTCATACACATTCACACACCGATGGCACAGCCTTCGGGAGCAACTTGGGGTTCAGTATCTTGCCCAAGGACACTTCGACATGCAGACTGGAGGGGATCGAACCGCCGATCTTCTGATTAGTGGACGACCCGCTCTACCTCCGAGCCACAGCCGCCCCAAGGTGCACATGTCGTTTGTTGTTATGACGTAATGAGGAAGTTGCGGTTCATGAGCAGGACCAGATGGATGGGATAGAGATAGGAGTTGAAAAGTTGTAGTTGAACATACGACCAGAGCCTCTGTGTGGAGGACGGCGAAGTAGACCAGTTTCTCGGATCAATTATGTATCTATTTTAACTTATTTATTTATTTATTTATCTATAAACTATACACGAGCAGTCCAGGCTCTTTAAACCGGCTCATAGTTCTACTCTCCAGCCTTCCGCTTGCTCGCGGTAACTAGGCAACCAGTGCTAGCTACTGGCTAGCCGTTTTCCGTACCGTACATTGGCTGAACAAGTAACTTTAATAAACAATACTCCATAAAGTCCAATCGGGATCATAAATTCACACATAACATATTCACCCCATATTCCAACTCTCCCTCCTTACCTGCAAAAAGCAAAAATATGTATTTTATCATGACAGTTCGCCCCACACACACACACACACTAACTTCACACTCAAGTGTGTGTTCTCGTTCTCTGAACGTATTCACGCGAGACTTCCCTCTTCCCTGAACACACAGTGTGGAGAACGCGCCCTCTGCTGGTCGAAGTTAGACACTGCATCCTGCTAGATAATTACATTTTTCAACAATAAACCAACCTTTCCTTAACAGAAAACACACACACAATTTTCACCACACTCTGAACATGAGCTGTACTAAATGCAATTAATAATATTGTAGGTATATTACCCCACTGATGGCTCTGTATGCCACACTCTCCCCCCCAATAATAAATGTCTCCAGACATTTCAGACACCCAAAGTGTACCTTTTTACACATTGAATTTTCTCACTGAAAACATAGTATTACTTATTTCAAAATGGCACTTGACATTCAATTCAATTAGTACCCCTTTATCAAAGTATCTGACCCATTTAGATCTATACCACTAAACATCAGTTACTGTACTCTGGACCCCAATCAGATCAATTCTCAAATGTAACAGAACTCATATCGGCCTCAGTTCTTTTAGCCTGTTACCAGTCTCTTCGTTTGTACAGTACCAGTTCAATATGTTCTCCCAGAATTGTCTCTTCTTCACAGTCCCTAGAATTTCACCATTCTACTTTTCAGAGTCCATTTTCTCCGAACTAGAGTAATGTTCGTATAATGTGAGTTCAACCCATTACCTCAGTGTCTAGTGATGCCCACGGCCGCCACATGACCGGTGGGTTGCAGGCTGGGGACATACTCACGATGTGCAGGCTCTCGGCACTCGCTCCCACCCACGTCGGCTCACCCAAGGTGTGGTAGGTCAGCATTTGGGGATGGTGCCTGTGACACTGCGGGTAGCTGGTCGCTGGCGGAGGGTCAGGATCATCTTCCTCTGATGACTGTTGTAGACTTTCCCCAGGCTCTGCAGTGTCGTTCTCACCATCTCCATCAGCTGTGATGCCTCTGTTGTCAGTCTCTGCCTCCTCTTGAACAACCGTGGGACCTTCTAGATCTGGTGCTCCGTCTTGCATCGTCAGAGCTGGTGCAAATGGCTCTGCCTCTGGATTCAGGTCTGCAGTTCTCTGACTTAGTTCTTGGTCATATGGGAAACGACACACCAGCTCAACTTCATCACTGCTTTCGCTGTCTGAGTCTTCTTTTGGTTCACTGATTTGTTGTTATCTTGTTCTTGTCCGTGTCTGTATTTTCCTCTCTTGTTTTGCAGGGGCAGTTTCCGGTTTCCCCAAGGGCAGACTGTCACATGGGAGTAGGAGGTTCCTGTGCAACACGCGACTCTTACCTCCTCCCTCTGGTGCTACTTCATACACCGGGCTGTCACTGCTCCTTCTCTTCACCACCACATGCACTTTAGTTTCCCAATAGGACCGCAGTTTACCAAGGCCGCCCCTCTCTGACAGGTTACGCACAAGCACCCGTCCACCAGGTTGTAGGTCGACTCCATGTGTTCTCTTGTCGTAGCCTTTCTTGCTTCGTAGAGCTTCTCGGGCCGCTGTTTTAGATGCGATCTCATAGGCTTGTCGCATTCTGTTTTGCCAGTTCTGTACATACTCAGTGTAAGTCTCTTTTGCCTCTCTGGGCTGTAGGTTGAAAAGCAGGTCTACTGGCAAGCGAGGGGACCTTCCATAGAGCAAGTAGTAGGGAGAGAACCCTGTGACCCCACTGCGGGTGCAGTTGTACGCGTGCACCAGTTTTGTCAATGAGCTCTTCCAGTCAGCCTTCTGTTCACTTGTGAGGGTGTGGAGCATTGATAAGATAGTTCTATTGAACCGTTCACATTTCCCGTTGCCTTGGGGGTGGTAACATGTTGTGTGGGACCCCTGCACGTCACAGCTCTTCTGTAGTTGGTCCATCAGGTAGTTGTCAAACTCTCTCCCCATGTCATGGTGAATTCTCTCTGGAAATCCGACGCGGAGTGCAAAATCATTGAATAGTTTGTCAACGACAGTTTTGGCAGACTTGTTTTTCGTGGCGTAGGCTTGGGCGAAACCCGTGAAAAGGTCGATCACAATAAGAATGTACTCAAACCCCTGTTTACATGTCTCTAAATGTAAAAAGTCAATGCAGACTAGCTCCCCTGGGCGTGTTGTGACAATTGTTGTCATGGGAGCCCTGGTTGCTTTGTGAGGTCGCTTTGTCTTGAGGCACTCACACTCTTGGGTGACAAAGTGTTCTATGTCAGAGTACATACGGGCCCAATAAAATCGATCTTGGATCAGGTTCAAAGTTCTCTCAACTCCGAGATGTCCCATTTCTCTATGCAGCTCGTGGAATACTGTTTGACGATGCTCTTTTGGGAGGATAAGCTGTTGTTTATCTCCTGCTTTCCTAAAGAGAATTCCATCCTCATTGACATACAACTTTGCCCACTGTCTCATTAATACTCTGACGTCCGCCTGTTCTGCTTTAAGAGCTCTCCTGGACGGGTGCTGGTTGTTCCTCCTATAATGCAGAACTTTGCCTATGACAGGATCTCTTTCCTGACTGTCTTGTATCTGTTCTGGTGTCAGGGACTTGGTTTGAGGGTGCGCACTCGTATCTCTCACTAAGTCTAGTGTTTCTATGGGGACTGTCGCTACCCAGACTGGGGGGGTATCTCCCTGCACATTGACTCCCTGCACTGCTGCACTGAACACTTCCTGACCCGCCTCCTCTGTACACTGTGTCATGAACGCATTTATGTCTAATGGCATGCGGGATAGGCCATCCGCATCTGCGTTACTCTTTCCTGGCCTATACTTAATGGAAAAGTCGAACTCAGACAGCTCACCCACCCACCTATGACCTGTAGCATTAAGCTTAGCTGTTGAGAGGATATAGGTTAAGGGATTATTATCTGTATACACTACGAAGTGTGGGGCATGATAAAGATAATCCCGAAAACGTTCACATATCGCCCATTTAAGTGCCAAAAACTCCAATTTTCCCGAGTGCATGTGATAGTTCTTTTCAGGTGGCGTTAGAGTCCTAGAACCATAGCCTATAACTACCATCTTGCCGTTCTGTCTCTGATAGAGTACTGCTCCCAGTCCCTCCTGGGATGCGTCTGTGTGGAGAACGAATGGTTGAGTCATCTCTGGGTACCCCAGAAGGGGAGGCTCTATCAGCTTGTCTATGAGAGAGTTCAATGTCTTTTGGTGGTTATCTGTCCATTTTATAGGAGTGTTAGGTGGGAGGTTACCTTTCTTCCTGGTTGTGGTCCTGACCTTCTCTCTGTTCATTTGATCAGGTGTTGTTGAGAGCAGCTGGTAGAGAGGCTGGGCTATTCTGGAGAAGTTTGGGATGTATGTTCGGTAGTATGAGAGGAATCCCATTACTCTTCTCAACTCTCCCACTGTTGTAGGCGCTTTCTCCTTTAAATCTTGGACTGGGGCCACCTCAGATGGGTCCAGAGTGTAGCCTTGTCCAGACACCAACCGTCCCAAAAATCTCACCGTCCTCTTCAACACCTCACACTTGCGGGGACTGAGTTTCACCCCGTGCTCCTGATATCTCTGTAACACAGTTCTCAGATGCTCAATGTGGTCCTCAAAGCTTGGGCTGTGGACCAGATTGTCGTCCAGATACGGTTGACACATGACATCTCTCAAGCCACGCAAACAGTCTTCCATGTTTCTCTGGAATTCCGCAGGTGCTGCACTCAACCCGAACGGGATTCGGACCCACTGGTACAGGCCCCAGGGGGTTATGAAAGCGGTCGGGGGCTGGCTTTCCTTGTCCAGGAACCCCTGGTGATAGGCCTTCCCCTGGTCCAGGACGGAGAACCAGGAGCTGCCAGTGAGGGAGTCAAGCATGTCTTGGATTCTGGGTATGGGGTGGCGATCAGGGACTGACTTTTTGTTCAGCTCTCTGTAGTCACAACACAGTCTTAAAGTCCCATCCTTCTTTCGTACACACACAACCGGTGAGGCGTACGGAGAGCGTGAAGGAGTAATCCAGCCCCGATTCAACAAGTCCTAATATACTCTTTCACTTCCTGGTGTAGCGGCTTTGGGACTGCCATGTACGTCTTTCTTACTGGGGTGGTGTTTTGCAGCGTGATGTGGAGTTTCAGCGAGGGGATTGAGCCGATGTCGTCATCATCGTATGCGAACGCGTGACACTCCTCTCTCAGCAGCTGTTTTGCGATTCTCCTCTGCTCCTCGTTTAAGTGACTAAGGTCGACCGGAGGGTCCAACCAGGCAGGTTTATGTTTTTTTGAGTTGCCACCTGGGGCTGGTGTTGTGTTAGTTTGTGACTTTAATCCCTCTCCTCTGGTTATTTGCTCAACACTGGTCGCATAGGCGGTTTTGACTGTTTGCAGGTGACCAAGAACAGTGTGCCGGGTCAGGGTTACACTGTGTTTATTTGTGTTGGCGATGGGGACTGGTACATAACCTGACCTTTTACTGGGGACTCTGACTAGACCCTCCTCTATCACTACCCCCTCTGGCAATGTCGGCTCTTCACTTGGGACTAGAAGCAGATCTTGGCCATGATACTGAGCCCCTGTGTTGATGTTAACATACACTGTGGTGATCTTTTCAGCGCCTAGAGTGAGTGTTCTTTTTCCTACATCTTCCTCACTGATAGGGGCATGAATAAGTTGAAGCACTGCTTGTGCTGTCTTGACTGTTATCTGAAAGGCTTGACATACAGTATGGATGGTCTCTGTCCTTGTAGTCTGACTACCCTCTCCTGTTATTTCCTCTATCACATTGTAGCCAATTATGAGCTCTGCTGCTACATGTGGGTCACTTGACACTAAAATAGGTACTAGAAGTGGCTTTGTCATGGCAGATTCTTTCCCCAGCCTAAACTCTACCTCCACCCAGCCCATGAAGGGGATCTCAGTCTGGTTGGCTGCCACTCCCAATAAAATGTCTGAGCCTAACAGTTCACGGAGAGGTCGCACCGTGCTGTGTGGTAAGTGCAGCTTTCTCCATTCTTCATTAATGATGGTCGCCTGAGCGCCTGAGTCCCATAATGCTACAACTGGAACCGTATCCAATGTGCAATGGACAGTGTGTCTCTTCGCAATCAACTTGATGAGTCTTTCCTTGCGTCGTGGTGGGAGGTAGTTGACTGATGAGATTAGAGGTGGTGCGGGAGGGGGGACAGGTTGCTGTATGTTGAGACTGGATGATTCACGGGCTACCGAGGGTCCCGGCTCGGCAGCCCAGTCTCGTTTCCCTGCTGCTGTCTGGTCCGTCGACATCCTCTGGAGAGATGCCCCTCCTGCCCACACTTAAAGCAATGTCTGCAGGAGTCACCTATCTGAGCTTCCTGACACGCCCTACAACCCCTGGGCCGACTACGGCTGGGTGTGAACGTTTTCTCTGTGGATCTATCTTGTGTGGCCTCCACTGTCTGTAACACCAACTTTTTAATTTCTCGAACCTCAGCCTTGAGTGCTTCTATTGGGTCTGTCTCTGTCTTGGGTCCCTCATTTTTTTTACTCTTCCTCCCTGCAGTAACAGTGTCAACTACTGCTGCTGAGGAGTCAGGTGGATACACCTCCGCCTGCACTTCACTGACTTTTGGGGGCTTGTTTATGACTGTCTTTCTTAATTTCTGCTGTCTTTCCTGTTCTAAGTTTGCAGCCTCACTGATTCGCTCAATTAACACCTCATCTGTGACAGTACGGTTACTGAGATGCGGCTTGAGCTGGAACTTAACCGCATCACTGTAAAGACCAGTCTCTATGGAGCGGAGGAATTTTCTCTGAATTAGTTCTGGACTAAACTGCTCACCTTCCTCGACTGCATCATCATCACTGGATTTTCTCATTAACTTCTCTTTCAGTTCTATTGCTCTGAATAAGAAATTCTGGACTGACTCCTTTGGATCTTGTGTCATGTTCATCAGGTGATGCAGTAGGTCGGAGGCGGAGTCCACTTTGTAGTGACCCTTGAGTATGGTCCTGAGAGTGTGCAGCGTCAGCTCTCGCTTTATTTCCAACATCTCCCGTAGATGAAGACCTGGGCTCACAGCACGTGTGACTGCTTCAATGATCTCCGCTTCACCATGTCCTTTCCGCTGTCCAGACTCGATCTGGTTGATGAGGCTTGTGTAGGACAATTTGTCCTTTTGACCAGCTTCACCAATCTGTCCAATTATCCGGAACTCCCGCCGCAGCGTCACCTCGGGCAGTCTGGTTGGTGCTGTGGTGGCAGTCCTTGTGTCCTCTTCCTTTGCGGTCGCGATGGCAGGCGCAGTGTCTCCTCCTGCTGCTTGTGTCTTCTGCTTGATCTTTTCCTCCAATGACCCGATTTCCTCTTCCATCTGCTGCTGTAACTTTTGGTACTGCATTTTCAACTTCTTTAACTCACTTGTCTCTTGAATTAAAATCTCAGCCTCAGTTTCCCCCGGTGTTGGCTTCAAAGAGGCCAGGTAGGACAGTACATGCTGCAGATACTGCTGATACGACTCTGCGGACTCTTCACCCTCCTCGATTTCATCTAACATCGTCTCCACCAACCTGATGAGGGTGCGTCTTGTTTTGCTGGCAAACCCCCCAACAGGTGCGTTACACTTTAGATGCTCACACAGGAAAATGAGCTCCTTCTCCTCCAGCGTCAGCAGTATCCTGCTTACTTCATCCCTTGCTTCCTCCATGGTCCTCCTCTGCTCTGTCTGTCTATGCTTCTATGCGACTGGGCCGTGGGCTGAATCAACCATCCTCTGCTACCAAAATATGTAGCGTGGTGCAGAGTGAAGTTGCCCTCCACTACACATTTAATTTGAAAGTCCTTTTATTTTGTTCTGCAAAGAGCAAAAATATGTATTTTATCATGACAGTTCGCCACACACACACACACTAACTTCACACTCAAGTGTGTGTTCTCGTTCTCTGAACGTATTCGATATTCTAACACAGAACAATTATGAACATCTGCACCAACATCCAAACAATAATCATATCTGTTACATTACTATTCCAGACCAGTTATCACATACATTCAATATTAACTTGTTTCTCCAATACCCAGTCAGCCAATCATGTCTACTAAACATTGTCAAATTAATCAAATCAATTATGTATCTATTTTAACTTATTTATTCATTTATTTATCTATAAACTATACACGAGCAGTCCGGGCTCTTTAAACCGGCTCATAGTTCTACTCTCCAGCCTTCCGCTTGCTCGCGGTAACTAGGCAACCAGTGCTAGCTACTGGCTAGCCGTTTTCCGTACCGTACATTGGCTGAACAAGTAACTTTAATAAACAATACTCCATAAAGTCCAATCGGGATCATAAATTCACACATAACATATTCACCCTTCAATTACACAATTCCAACTCTCCCTCCTTACCTGCAAAGAGCAAAAATATGTATTTTATCATGACAGTTCGCCCCACACACACACACACACTAACTTCACACTCAAGTGTGTGTTCTCGTTCTCTGAACGTATTCACGCGAGACTTCCCTCTTCCCTGAACACACAGTGTGGAGAACGCGCCCTCTGCTGGTCGAAGTTAGACACTGCATCCTGCTAGATAATTACATTTTTCAACAATACACCAACCTTTCCTTAACAGAAAACACACACACAATTTTCACCACACTCTGAACATGAGCTGTACTAAATGCAATTAATAATATTGTAGGTATATTACCCCACTGATGGCTCTGTATGCCACACTAGCTTGTGAACAGGAGCCAGGTGTCTGTGGAAGGAGATGTAACGTGTACCCCAGGAGTATCCATGGGATAATCCACAGCATAACCGCAGCAGGCAATCAGTACTCTGATGATGAGGAGAGGGGCCACCGGCCTGCTAGCCCAGCAGTCTCAGTGAAGAGATGAGGTCGTCAGCCCAGTGCAGTGGTACCAAACAATGTGTCAGACTACCAGTTTCTATCTTACACTTGGGGCACAGTGGAGATGCATTAGGGTTGTATTTATGACGTTGAGAGGGAGATATATGGGCCCTGTGTAGGAGCTTCAGTTGCATAGCTCTCACTCGGTTACAGACATTCAGTGTTTTTGCACTTTTCCAAGCGTCATTCCAGCCATCATCTGTTATCTTAACATTAAGATCTCTTTCCCATAAGCCCTTCAGAGAGGGGGTGTTTGTGATGTTATACCCCTTAAGAATATTATAGAATAAGCTAATAGAACTGCCAGATTTTTGCAAAAAGAGCTGCCTCTCTAGGTGTGAGCTATCCTGGAGGATTCTGGTATCCTTTGTCACAAAATCTCTCACTTGCAAATATCGAAAGAAATCCTGTTTTTGAATATCATATTTCCTTTGCAACAGATTAAAACACATCATGGTAGAGCCTTCCAGTAGTTTGTATAAAGTAGATATTCCTTTATTTCCCCAAATCCGGAAGTTATTGTCCATTAGTCCAAGGGGAAAGTCAGGATTTTCACATATTGGAGTGAATACAGATTTGAATCGAGATATGCCCTCTAATTTTCTGATGGCATGCCATGCCTTAACTGTGGAGATTGTAATAGGGTTAGTACAAGCAGACTTCAAAAATGTATTTTTTCAAATAAACAGAAGATTTAGACATTGAACTTTCTACATCCAACCAGAAAGAAGTGGACTAATTATGCACCCAGTCAGCTATAGTACGCAAATAAACACTAAGCTGAAATTTTCAAAGGTCTGGGAGATCAAGACCCCCCTCTGACGATGGAAGATATAGCGTAGCTATTTTCAGGCATGGTTTCTTCTTAGACCATATAAAGGAGCTAAACCAACTATTTAACTGTTTGATAGTCTTATGGATGAACATGACTGGGATCATTTGTATGGGGTAAAGTAACCTGGGAAGAATGTGCATTTTTAGGAGTGCAGCACGGCCTAACCAGGATATTGGGAGGGTCCTAATGGCATCACTTCTGATTTACTAAAATTTATTCTGTAACCAGAAAAAGTACTAAACCTATTAATGGTCTCAACAAGGGTTGGAATAGATACCTCAGGTTTAATCAAAACAATCAGGACGTCTTCAGCATAAAGAGTAATCTTGTGTTCTCTAGTGGCCATGGTGAGACCATGTATGTTTTCATTTGTCCAGATTGCCTCAGCAAGTGGCTCAATTACCAGGGCAAAGAGCAGAGGTGATAGAGGACACCCTTGCCTTGTACCTCTAAAAATTTGAAAATTAGAAGATTGCAGCCCATTCATAAGCACTGCTGACAGGAGATTTGTATAAAGTAACTTTACCCAGTTTATAAAATTTTCACTCAGGCCAAATTTGTGTAATCTAAAAAACAAGTATGACATTTCTACGCGGTCATACGCCTTCTCGGCATCCAGAGAAAACACCAGTAGGGCTGTCAACGAATATTCTAAATACGAATATATATTCAAATATTTAAAAAAAAACTGAGATTCGATTGTGAAAATTAATATTCGACTGGGGAAAAAAACACATCAGCGGCTGCTTTGCAAGTGACCTGCTGAATGTAACCGCTGTGAAACAATCAGGAAATAAATTTTTATTTAGCTGATTAACAGCTTTATCGAGGCCGGCGCTCACTCTCTGTTATTGTTACTATATGTCTCTCTACCAAACCCCTCTCCCTCTCCCTCTCTCTCTCGCTCTCTCTAATTATCGGGCAATAAAAAAAATAAAAAGAACCAAAAAAAAAAAAATCATACTGATCTTAAAAAAAAAATTAAAGTTAAAAAAAGAAAGTTATGTTGAGTATGAAAACTCTTGTTCATTACATTTTACTTCATAATTGCAACCGCATGTGTTGTATTCATTGTTGCAAAACTTGTAGTGTAAATAGTTCGTTTGCTATCGTGATCAAAACCATTGATCTGAAGCTCAATGCTGATGCTGTCCTGTAAATAGTTTTCTAATCAGCAATAAATATAACAATTTCTGATCAACCCATATCAATTGCATGCTTAAAATAACATATGTTAAAGCCCCGCCCATTTCAAGAAAACCAGACCCACTTCCGGGTTAGGCCCCACCCACTTCGAGTACAGATACGGATACAGATAATTAATATGGTTAACAGATACAGATAATGCTGTACTCGCTCATCCCTACTTCTTACCATATCAGTGTGAGCTGTGGGCTTGCTTCTGACTGGTGAGGAGCTCGATGGCAGGTTCAATTCCAGTTACAGCCAGTCTCAGAGACTGATGCAGGTGTTGATCTGAGAGTCTTGATTTCTCGTCTGATTTTTTTATCAGCTTCATGCATGAAAAAGTTTGCTCACAGATATATGTGCTCCCAAAAACTGTGGACATCTTCATTGCGTGCTTTCTTATGTTGGGGTAGGTCTCCTTTGGGAGGGAAGCATAGTACTGTATGAGACAGTTGGGGTTGAATGCATCTTTCAGCACATCGCAGGTCTGCAACTCAGCCAGTTCAAATTGAAGAGAAGGCAGTAAAAGGGTTCTGGAATATGCTAATTTCTTTAACGTGGACATGAAGCTCACGGAACCGCACACTGAACTCCGCCCTAAGCGTTTCCAGTGCGTCCTTGCACTTCTCGGTTGGGAACGAGACCGCTGGTTTCACAGCTGAGAGGCTTCGAGTAGCAGGGAGATGGGTGAAGTCCAACAAGCAGCGCCAGTTTAACCTCAAATGCTTTGACGTGGGAATACATGTCACAGATTAATTTTCCCTTGCCTTGCATCTGTAAATTGAGGCCGTTTAAAATTTCTGTCACATTTGTTAAAAAGGCGAGGTCCCATTTCCATCCTGCGTCGATCAGCTCTGGACAGTTTTTCCCTTTGTCAGGAGAAAGGTGTTGATTTCGGGTAGCAAATCGTAAAAACGCTTCAAAACTCTGCCCCGGCTTAACCATCTGACTTCAGTGTGGTAAAGCACGTCCCCATGGGCAGACTCCAGCTCGGAGAGAAAAGCTTGGAACTGCCTGTGTTTAAGTCCGCTTGCTCTGATGAAGTTTATGCAGGACACAACCACCTTCATGACAGATTCCCACTTCAGAACTCTGCAGCACAGTGCTTGCTGGTGAATCAGGCAGTGGACTTGTAGTGGGGGGTGTTGTGGAGAAATTGCTGGAATCAATGGTCAATGGTGAGGTCAGGAGTGAAGAAGTGTTCAGAAGCCTTTGATGTCTTATGCTGTAGTATTTATTGTCGCTTGATCAAGGAGAATTAGAGACACTCTCATAGTGCATCAGAAGTGCCTGAGTCGGTCTCACATTCTGCCAAACTCGTGCTGGTGGTCAGACTTTAAACCTCAAGATAACACCACAAATACTATACGCCCCAAATGAGACAGAGAAGAGAATGTTTTTACCAAGAACGGTGTTACTGTCAACATATTGTAGTCTGGAGACACAGATGTCTGTTTACGTCAACTGCCAGCTATCTATTATGTCTAAGCAGGCAGCAAGAGTCTCTTCGACCCTGGCCACCACAGTGTTGAGATAGACTGGCACCTACTGCTCCCAGTCAAAGCCAAACAATTAGTACTGCAGAGGACCTCAAGGCCCACACGTGACCTCGTGTAACCTAAGGATAGAAAATTTCATAACGGGGGTGAGACCTCGTCTCTGCATTTCGCTTTTTATGCGCCCCACTAGCCCCTTCGACGCACCAATCATACTCAGAGCACCGTCCGTTGTGATGCTAGCCAGCATAGACCAGTCTAAATCCAACTCTTCCATCGTTTGGCGTACTTTACAAAAAATATCCTCTCCTGTCGTAGTATCCGTGAGACTTTGTAGAGCTGCTAGCTCCTCGGACACTTCAAAATTTTAATTAACTCCCCGAATAAAAATCAGCACAGCAGTTGTGCTGTGTCCTGCACGTCAATGCTCTCATCCATTGCCAATGCAAAACACTCAAAATCTTTAGCTTTCTCTTTCTGCTGGACATGTACATTATGTCCTATTTCTTTAATTCGCCTGGTAACTGTAGATGCGGACAGACTCACCGCGTTCAGGGCATCTTTCTTGTCCGGACACACCTCCTCCGCGACAGCATTCAAACACTTCTTAATAAACTCCCCATCACTGAATGACTTTCCACAGCTTGCTATCAGTTTATCTACCTTGAAGCTGGCCCGAATGGATGACAGGTTCATCTGGGTTTGGCGTAGCATTGTACTCTGCTGGGCAGCTAATCCACTTTTTAGCCTAGCCGCCTTGTCTCTCCTCACTTGGCCCTGCAAGCTAGCATACTGCCCTCCGTGGCGACTTTCATAGTGACGGTGAATGTTTAAATTCTTTGAGCACCGTCACTGTATCTTTGCAGATTAGACAAACTGCCTTTTCCTTGCGCTGGACAAAAAAATAGTCATCCGTCCACTGCTGTTTAAAAACTCTTTCTTCCGTTAGTTCGCCTCGCCCGCGTGCACTTGGTGCTTGGTCATGAGCAAAGTCACGTCGGAACATACGATTGTATGAGGGGGTGAAAATTAGCTACTACTGTAAATAGTTCGAAAATAAGGTAAATTTTAATTAAAATGCCAACCTTAATCATTAAGTGTGGATATTTTATAATAGGAAAATGCAATTTTAAAAAATAGGCCATGTTTAGAGGGATTGTTTGGGATCGTTAAGTGGGCCGCTCCAATTGTTTAGGCAGTCCTGATGTGGCCCGTGGCCGTAGTTTGGGGACCCCTGCTTTAGATGTTTCCCACAACAATGAGGAGTCATTAGTGGAGGCTGAATTAACAGATAGAAATGACTGAAATTCTTCTCTAAAGTAAGATAAGAATTTGTGGTCTGTTAGGATAGAAGGTTGAACTTCCAGTGTTTAGTTTGATTGACTGGGTTCCCTAAATTATATTGTATGAACACAGCAGCATGATCAGAAATAACTATATTTCCTATAGAGCTGGAGATGACTGATGGCAGCAGGATTCTAGGGAGAAAGAAATAGTCAATCCTAGTATAGGATTTGTAAACATTTGAGAAAAAGGTATATTCTTTCTCAGTCATATGTTGGGCTCTCCACACATATAGTCTAGGTCCTCACAAAGTGTTGAGATCATTTTAACTTGAGGTGAAAGTGATAATTTACCAGGTGGAGATTTGTCCATAATAGGATTTAAATGGCAATTAAAATCTCCTCCAATAAACGTGTTTCTGACATTAAGATCTATCACTTTAGAGAAAGAAGAAGTAAGGAGATCACTTGGGTATCCAGGTGGGTTGTAAATATTCATTATAGCAATTTCTTCCCCATGAAGTATAAGGCTGAGCAATTTTATCGATCCTGCGATATATATCGATTTTTCAGCCGTGAATATCGATACATTATGTCCCATTCAAATCCCCTGTGTTACGCCTGGCACTCTGCTCGCTGCCCATTCCCCCCGTTGGCTTTGCAGGAAGAGCGATTAGGTCAGCCAGCCGCTAGTCTCGCTGTAGAGCATTTCTAGCAAGTTACCCGTCTAGTCTAGTCTACTCTCTTTACACAGACGCCGACGTCTACCTCTTCCTGTTTACGCAGTCAGAGTGAGGAGATTCAAGAGAATGGCGGCGAACATAAATCCAGCACCTTCATGCTTAAAAGCAGAAGTGCTCCCACCACTTTGTGTTTAACCCTCTGGGGACGGATTGGGCGGATCTACCCAAAAAGTCTAAAGTTTTACATATCTGTGAATATCTCTGAAACGGTTTATGATAGAGAGATGTGTCCAAAACCTCCTTGTTGTAATTTCAGATGTTCGCTGTCGTTTAAATGTGTCTGTGTGTTGCAATAACGCTATATCAACGCATTCCCTTTTAAGATAAGTTAGAATCTTTTTCCGTTTGACAGGTGTATGAACACCGTTTACGTTCCAAGTGCATAGCTTCAAAGCTGACGTGATTATAGGCTATGAACTAAAATATTGCCTGAACACATTGCCTGTAATGTAATCCATAACAGAGTGGGCCAAATAGAACAAAAGCAGAACATTATAAAGATTATAACAAACAGTTAACAACAGTGCATCTAAGGCATCCTCTGCCTAACATTGGCATAAAATGTGCACACTGTGCTTCTCCTAAACTTAGAGGAGCTCGAGTGAAAGGCTTCTCTAGCAACAAAAGAAAGATATCTATCCGTGAAATCGGGAGGCATTGCTCTTTCTCTCTCTCTCTCTCTCTTTCTCTCTCCCCCTCTCTCCCTCTCCCCATCACCGTCACCATCACCATCTATAAACATACATGTCTCATTAATGCATGTTACTAATTAAACTTCTTCCCTGGAGTTTCTGTGCTCTCTCGTCCAGCAGGTTCTCATGGATTGTGGCTGCTGCTGTGGTCCTGCATGACGTCCACTACATATATTATTACTGTCATTAATGTTACCATATCTCCATTACAGTTTATAGTTAGTTAATGATTTACTGCTGCTGTGCATCTGTGTCTCTCTATCGCTCTCTATCGCTCTCTATTTATCTATCTATTTATTGAATTGAATTATAGTGGTCCTACAGAGATAACAGACAGCATCAGTGCTCCAAATCAAGTGTAAGGCGGCGTTCAGACAGGGACAGGCAAAGTGGACGCAGGCGTTGCCGCAAAAAACGTCGCCCGCATCCGGTAGAGAAGTTGAGCCAGATTCAACTTTTGGGAAAACGGAGCCCCACGTCACGCTCCGGCCGCCAATCAGACACTCAGATCGGTCAAACCTTCACAGACAGCCTGAAATGTCTCTGAAGCAGAGAGTATCCAGGTGGATTCACGGACTAAACTCTGATAATCTACCTGTGTGTGTGTTCTCACTTTGTTTATTTCATGAACCCCCCCCCAGCCTCTGCTCCGGTGTCAGCTATGATGCTAGCTCCTGCTTGGGCCTCGCCAGCCTGCTGGTTGTGCTCAGCATCATCAAGAGCTTGATCTTTCTTACATGGTATCAAATCAAATCAAATCAAATCAAATTTTATTTATATAGCCCAAAGTCACCAAATACATTTTGCGTCTGAGGGCTTTACAATCTGTACAGGGAGTGACACCCTCTGTCCTTAGACCCTCGGTTCGAGTGAGGAAAAACTTGCCCACAAAAAACCCTTTAACAGGGAAAAAAGTGGAAGAAACCTCAGGAAGAGCCACAGAGGAGGGATCCCTCTCCCAGGACGGACAGACGTGCAATAGATGTCACGTGTACAGAACAGACCAACAGAGACATATTGTACAATTACAATGAATGATAAAATGACAATGAATTACAATGAATGATAAAATGATTACAGTAACAGTGGAACCTGTGATAGAGATAGAGAGACACAGATGCACAGCAGCAGCAAATCATTAACTAACTATAAACTGTAATGGAGATATGGTAACAATAATGACAGTAATAATATATGTAGTGGACGTCGTGCAGGACCACAGCAGCAGTCACGATCCACGAGAACCTGCTGGACGAGAGAGCACAGAAACTCCAGGGAAGAAGTTTAGTTAGTAACATGCATTAACATGCATTCTGCCATGCATGCTGTCGGATTGTCTCAAAAAGTAATTGTCAATGTTCATGTTAGGCTAATGAACCATCAAGAGGTTGGAGTGCTGTTTTTGTAGAGTTAAGTGAATAAATTAGCTAATAAGCGCACCAGCTCTCCCGAACGTGACCTTCCCTCACGCCGCCATCTTGAAAAGCCAATGGAGCTGTTTTGTTCTTTCTTCTTTCCCCCGTGTGTGTGTGTGTGTGTGTGTGTGTGTGTGTGTGTGTGTGTGTAGGCTGTCGGTGACGCTATCTTGTCCCTTGGATCTTACACTCTTCCCAATGGACACACAGCTGTGTAAAATGCAGCTGGAGAGCTGTGAGTACATACATGCACACACACAATGTTGGATAATTACAGGCCTGAAACAGCTTTTGATAAGTATTAAGTCAACATTCTACGAGCCAGGATAAATACATTTGCTTATTTGAGCAAAAGCAGAAACGTGGCTGTTTACTTTCCTGTTGGACAGAAGGGATGTGACTTTTCAGTCATCCTCCTATAAATCACCTGCACTTCAGTTTCAGTAGACACTCATTTCATTTTCCTACTCTCTACTGGCACTTTAGTGGATGTGAGAGGAGGTGACACTAGAGGGGAGCAGAGCATCAGCATATTACCAGGGCCCTGCAAGAGAGTAAACAAAGGCTGGTTACTGATAAAAGAATGTGAGAAATGAAGGAACAGTAGTCAGATTGTTTCTGTCTTGCTATCTCCATCAGGAGTTTTTTGAAGGTAGAGGGGGATGATCCTACTTTGGTAGGAGCAGGTAGTGGGTTCCACTAACTGGGAACAACAGACAAGAAAAGTTTGGATTGCCCTGAGCGTACAGGTGGCAGAGCAGGGCGTCGTTCATTGGAGGAGTGCAGTGGTCGGGAGCTAACATATGCATGTAAAAGGACATATGTTACCTCTCATCCCAGAGTCTGCGCTTGGGGGGACGAAGGCAAATGCGGGGTTCACCTGTGACTGCCCCAGCCACAGAATAAGAAAAGAAGCTCTTTGCATAAGCATAAGTGATTTGAATTTAGTCCTGGCTGCTGCTCTGGCTTCTTTTAAAGATTCTGTCACAGACAACACAGAGTTCCGGTGGAGTGGCCACTCTTGAAACCAGACTGATTTAAATCAAAAGGTTATTCCGTGAGAGGATTGGTATAGGGTCCAACGAGCATGTAGTAGGATGGCTAATTGGACTGCTACACATTGCAGTGTTAGTGGTGCCCTTAAGCTTAGGAGACAGGTTGCAAGTGAGCTGGTCAGAGAACATATATATGTATATATCTATGTATGTATGTGTGTGTGTGTGTGTGTGTGTGTGTGTGTGTGTGTATATATATATATATATATATATATATATATATATATTTTTTTTTTTTTTTTTTTTTTTATATTTATTATTTAATGTTTTCATGTTTATGTTGTAGTTGGGTATACCACCAGTGATCTTGTGTTCATGTGGCAGTCTGACCCAGTTCAGATGGATGAGATTGCTCTCCCTCAGTTCGACATCAAACAAGAGGACATAAAATATGGAAACTGTACAAAGTATTACCAAGGAACAGGTTAGTAATAATTAATTATGTGATTAAAACTTAAGCATTAACATTGCCACTATCTTAAGCATGAATATAGCAAATAACCACCATTACAAAACAGTATTTTGCCCATCAACTATTCATATTAACTCAACTGATTATAATGTAAAATGTAATGAATGTATAATGTAAAATATGTTTCTAATATAATAAGATACCTTGTTACTTGTCAAAATAGTAACTTCCCATTAACGTCAACCATAGTAAAAATATGCAGTCAATAATATTACGCTTAATGTAACATTTCTCATGCATAAATCTGATAATCAGGAAGTGTTAACCATTGTTTTGAGGATGAATTAACTTGTTACATTACTGGGAGGTAAAGATATGATATATACTGTTATGGGAATTTTTTAAGAGAAGGACCCTTCAATAAGGAAGACCGGATTCAAAGTATCAAAGTTTAAGTTGAATTTATTATTCTTGTACAAGAAGGAGCGTTTAACAGTGCAACGCACAAGAGGGGTTACAGAGAAAAGGCTCCCCGAGGAGCTCTAACAGTTGGTTCTTATACATTTTTTACTGGGCTGTCTCGGACACCTCCCCACTGCTATAAATAACATCGTAACGTCATTGCCCGGTTCTCTACTCCCTAACGAACAGGACTGGTTCTTGTCTACCTGTCTTCCTTATCCTTAAACCATCACTAGTAATTTATAGTTGAACTCTATCTTACCCTGCCAGCCTCAGTAAACCATAAAGCAGATAAGAGAAGTGCCCAAGACATGTAAAGAACAAGTTAAAACACATATGAATTAGAACATCTGAACCCCAGTGTAATCCTAATTTTTATAACATATACTAACATTATAATTGATTAAAGGTGCATGCAAAACTGTCAGCCTTTTATGAATGTAATCATATTGATGCATTTAAAAAAATAATATTTAGTATATGGCTTTAATTATTTCAAATGACATACTCTTGAATCAATCATCCAATCCACCAAACAATACAAAATAAGAGTCAACAGCAAAGAAAAGCTGTTTGGCATTGTCAGATAAGATTTGAGATCCCACATACTCCGCTCTGCTGCTCATCCCACAAATGCATGTACCTTACAAATGTGGCAGCATTTAAAGGGAAATAAACAGGCTTTCCAATAGTATAAGATGCATTGCCAGAAAGTATTGTTACAACAAAGAAATAATCTACCAAATACAAATTTCCTTACTTTTTCTGCATAGTTTATTATGCTAATCCATAATTACTCTTCTCTGTCTTTTTCTAGGATACTATACCTGCGTGGAAGTGATTTTTACATTGCGTCGACAGGTTGGCTTCTACATGATGGGAGTTTATGCTCCAACTTTATTGATTGTTGTATTATCCTGGTTATCATTTTGGATCAACCCTGATGCTTCAGCTGCAAGGGTGCCATTGGGTGAGTACCACAAATTAACCAGCCATATACTGTATTTGTATCATTTCACATTCAGGTGTACAGTACACAGATGTATACAGGAGTTATATACATCATTACATTACAGGTAGGTACACTACACAGAGAAGAATTTTTTAACTTGTTACTAGTACTTAGTGTTTCCTGCTTCCTAATCCAAGAACTGAGGGAGGCTGCTGTAATCTTTAAAGGACTATGTCTAGTTTCTAGTTGTTTCAGGACATGGTCACTGAGCAAAGACACCTGGGACACTGGCACATCACTCATTCTGAGGTGTGAAATGTAATGTTATCTTGTCTTTATAGACAATGGAGGTAAAGGTAAAGATAGGTAAAGGCGAGAGGAAGGTCTCTCACTTTCACTTTCAACAGGTCTTTCGTGGGAGGCTACAGTGCTCAAGGGAGTGTCTAATGTTAGCTCAAATGTTAATGGCTGAAATACGGCTTATGTCTCAGTCAAAGCCTATCTGTGATAGGTCTATATCTAAGGCATCACTGGTATGACATGTGTAATTTGGATTTGGACTTAATTATTTGTTTACAAGCATGTTTTTTAGTAATTACTTCTATTCAGTTTTGTTTCAGTTTAACTATCCAGATTTTTCTGTCCTCAAGGCATGTTTGAAGTTTAGCTAACTGATTTCAGCTGGCTTGATTGATAAATATAATTGAGTGTTGTTGCTGCTTTGATGTTCTTTTATGTGCAGTGTCTTTGAGTATCTAGAAAAGCGCTTTTAAATAAAATGTATTATTATTATTATTGTTATGGAGTGATTCCTCATATAGTTGCCTAAAGGAATCATATATAAGTCAAATTGAACTGGGTCAAGCACAGAACCTTGTCGAACTCCGTGACTAACTTTGGTGTGCATGGAGGATTCATCATTAATATGTTAAAGGTTAACAAAGGTTTCTGTCAAATTAATGTGATGGCATAAATTGCTTATACTGATCTTTACAACAGATTACACTCTTGCTGAACTTTCCCAATAAAATATATATTTAAATTATTTTCAATATTTCATTTATTACTGATATTCTCAATTTTGCCTTTATCAGATATTGTTTTTAGTCTATTAATCCTTCGATTCATATTCATCAATCCATTCTTCATTTATCTTGCCACTATTCTTTATCATGCTACTAGTTGATGGTAAAGCGCATGGTGACACTAAACACATCATAGTTACTGATCAACCACTTTTTGTCTCCCTTTTTTTTCTATACTAGATTTAAATTCACACAAATATTACTAGTCTGGTAACAATTATTCTCATGTGGTAACATTAATGTGTTAACATCTGTGTTTCTAGGTATTTTATCAGTGCTCTCTCTGTCCAGCGAGAGTATGTCCTTGGCGTCAGAACTACCAAAGGTTTCCTATGTAAAGGCCATTGATATTTGGCTCATTGCCTGTTTACTTTTTGGATTTTCTTCACTGGTGGAATACGCTGTGGTGCAGGTCAGTTGTTAAACACAAACAGATACATACACACATAAACAGAACTCTAATTTAGAGTAAACCTCCACATCTATCAAGCTAGACTCTTCCAGGCCAAATAATGTGGGGTTATGGAGACACTGGTGACACAGCAGCTACGGAGCAGTCATTTTTTATTCAAGCTATTTTGATTTTACTCAGCATTAGTAGCATTAGACCCTTCAGACAGGTCACAAAGCTCAATAATCTGGGATTAAACACCTCACTGTGTATGACTTGACTTCTTAACATGCAGATCCCAGTTATGGGGGATGTGTGTGGGAGGACACACCTCATCCACCCTCATTCTTAACATCTAAGCACCCCAAGGCTTTTTTTTTGAGTCCCCTGCTGTACTCCCTCTACACACACCACTGGGTAACCCCTGTGTAACACCATCTTCAAGTTTGCTGGTGAAATAGCTGTGATGGGCCTGATCACTATGAATAAAAATAAAATGGCCCATCTGAAGGAAGTGGAGAACCTGGCCTACTGGTATCAAGACAGCAACCTCTTCTTAAAGAAAGTAAGGGAGGAACTGTCACCCTCTCTTAATATCAAAGGGTCCTTGGTCCAGTTTACATTTCAGAATTTATCACTGGAATAAGTTGTATAGTAAAAAATCTGCCAAATGTATCGTACATTTTACCTATAATAGTCTTGTCCTGTCCACTGTGTGTCACTTTCTATCCAGAAAATAATATAAACAAATTATACATATATTATTACCTTATCAGCTCCAGTTGTTACATTTTCATCCAACACTGAGCAAACAAATGTAGGTCACATGACCATTGTTCTCTTCCTGGATTCTAGCACATTCCACTAAGTCAGGGGTCAGCAACCTATGGCTTGTGAGCCAGATGTGGCTCTTTTGATGATTGCATCTGGCTCGCAGACAGGGGTGAAAGTAAGCCGGTACGGTCTGGTACTGCGTACCACTAAAACATACAGTGGCGGTACACAGTACCAGGAAGATTGGAGAGCGACTGCCTGCTATAAAGCCCTTATTCAGAACCAGTCACGGCCGCACTCTGGGTCAGAAAATAGATCCGCTAGCAATATGCAGTCTTGAAAACTACTTTGTCTGTTTAAAAATTCCTTTTAACTCATTCCGAATTGTTTCTGAACTGTCCGTGCTGTGTTTTAGTCCATGCTGGACGGAGCCTTGGCCGGGCATCTCCCTTTCTCCCCCTCCCCTCGGAGACAGCCCGGTGGTCTCCTCTGCGCCCAGCCTTCGAAACATGTACCACACGTTTAATGTTTTTACGGTCATTGCAAAATGTCCCAATTAAAATCAGTAGGAGAGTAAGCAGTTGTGTTTTGTGTTATTTTGTTCAATTTTAACGATACAGAACAGCTCGGAAAAGAAACTGCTCATGAGTTAATGACCGGAGATTTCATTCAGCAGTACGTGAGTGCGCATGCGCGTCTACATCCGACACACAGCGGTTGCTATGGGGATCTGTGCACAATCGGAACCATGCAGCACCAGAAGTCGCATTAATGTTAAGAAGTATTTTATTTATTATTGGTTAGCTTCAGTATAACAACGTTATTAAAAAGAATAAATTCAGAGACTTATTATACTCTAAAATTGTTGGTCTTACTTAAAAATGCACGCATTTATTTGTATTCAGTGTTAAAAAATATTATATGGCTCTCACGGAAATACATTTTAAAATATGTGGCTTTCATGGCTCTCTCAGCCAAAAAGGTTCCCGACCCCTGCACTAAGTGATCTAACTAAATTAAATACTATTCGTCCATACATGAAATTATGAATTTACATGTCTAAGCAAATAAACAATATTCTAAATAAAGATTTTGTACAACAAATAATACAACCATAATTAAGGAGAGAGTGCTGCATATTACGTACCCTTGATGAATGAATATGACGACTATGCCATCCACTATATCTATTTTTGATGAGCAAACTACACAAAAACGGCAAAATGTATTATTACATTATCGGCTGCAATTATTACATTTTCAAAGGATTTTTTTAATGCTACACCAATAATGTAATAAGTTATTACATTATTAATGTAATAAGTTATTACATTATTGGCAAAATGTTATTATGTTAATGGCTCAAAAACTTTATTACATTATTGGCATGTTATTACGTTATTGGCTTTATTACATTTAAAATGGCCAAAATTATTACGTTATTGGCAGGCATTACATTATTGGACGTTATTACATTATTGTTTGCTACATTATACACTACACCACTACAGTATAATAGCCTTCAGCATGTTAGCATCTGTGCTTCTCTGTATGCTAGTTATTATTCTTGTTTACACTCAGTTGCTAGCTAGCTCTGACTTCGAAGTACTGCAAATGCATTTTCATGAACAGCTTTATTTAAACTTCCCAAACACAAAGAGATGAAGAAGTGGATTTATTTTTGAAAAAGTTCTGAAGTTTACATGTGTCTGTAGTGTCACCTCCCTGGCTGCAGGTGAGCCACCCTGCTGGTGTTTTCTTTTTTTTTTCAAAACAATTCCACATAGTGTGTTGTTTCACTGAGGTACATGACATACTGAGACAGAGAGAGAAAGACAGAGAGACAGAGATGTAGAAAGAAAGACAGACAGACAGACAAACAGACAGAGATAGAGAGAGAGTCCCAAATTTGGCTGGATGGTTAATAATACTTTCTTCTTTGGTCTAATGAACTCAGAACACACATTTATTCTTACTTTACATTTAAGACAATACATTTCTGGCAAAAAAGAACAAAAGCAGCTCAAAGCAATTGGTGACATTTTGAAGTCTTAATAATGTTTTATCCACGTTTCAGTCAGGGCTTAGGAAAAATCATAGCACCATTACAAAAGATTTGGGACTTTCTCTTTTAGAAATAAGTTGTGTTTTTCCTTTAATACAAAAGTGACTTGTAGCTGTCATGTTTTTACCTCTATTGGATTATGGTTATCAAGCATTGCATATGAAGGGCAGAGTACGGCAGGTCATGAAATTCCACTCCTGAGCCCCATGTATAGTTGCTTCATGCCACACCAGGAACGTTACAGAATTTTGAAATTGACTGGATTCTCTATTCTGTCTCTGGCCTCTGGCTAGCTAAATCAGCTCTGTGCTGCTTGAAAAGCTGTATTCTCTGCAGAAAAGAGCCAAGAAATTCTTCTGAAATGTGCTGCAGCACTTCTTGTGAAAGCACAAGCATTGTCTAGAAAGGACGCGAAAAGCACCAGTGGCCGCACCCTTACAGCATTGCAGCTGTGCCAAGCAATCAGATCTTTAACTTCTTTTCTGTATTTTCAAGTGTCAAGTCACGCAGTAAATTCCCTGAAATCCATTCTATTTCTCCTCTATATTCTTTTTTTTGATACTCTCTCCCTCTTTTTCTTCAGGTGATGCTAAATAGTCCCAAACGTATTGAAGAGGAGAAAGCCAAAATGGCCACAAAGGAAAAAGCTTTGAAAGAGAAAGAAGGAAAGAAGCCTTCAAATAAAACTAACAACACGGTGAATGGGACTGGTGGGACACCCATACATGTCAACACTCTGCAGGTAAAGACAACTCACAAGTGTGTGTGTGTGTGTGTGTGTGTGTGTGTGTGTATGTGTCTGTGTGTGTGTGTGCGTGCGCGCGCATTTGACAGCACAATTCCAAGATTGACAGTATCAAAAAATTTATTCAGTCAGTCTTTGTCTTTTACCAGGTGGTAGAAACTCGTTGTAAGAAAGTTTGCACCTCTAAGTCAGATCTTCGCTCCAATGACTTCAGTATTGTGGGATCTTTACCTCGAGACTTTGAACTTTCCAACTTTGACTGTTATGGTAAACCAGTTGAAGTGACAGGGGCCCTCAAGTCCCAGAACAAAGCCAACAAGAAAGCCCCACCACCCAAACCTGTCATACCTGCTGCTGCCAAACGCGTCGACCTCTATGCAAGGGCCCTTTTCCCCTTCTCCTTCCTCTTCTTTAATGTAGTCTATTGGTCTGTCTATCTGTGAGAAGGAAGAGATGGAAATAAGATGAAAATAAAGTGGCTTTTATGCTGTCACCATACTGATATTTCATATCATAGAAAATTCATATATTTAACTATATACTGGTAAAATCAAGATTGACGTGTTTGTAGAACTGCAACAACTGCTAGGGTCCCTGGGAGTAACTAAACTTCAGAAGTCGGCACTGCATGTGTGTTTCTGTCTGTATGCTTAATACCCCTGTGCTGTACAGTAGAAATCAATACTTTTTACTGGGATTATTGATAACATTTTATCTTAAAGGTGTAAAACCTCTAATTTGGCCAATACTAACTAAATAAAACTTATATAAATATAAGAAAATATGCATAATGAAAAAATATGTTAGTAAATCATTCGAACATTTAACTTCCATGTTGTTTCATCATTGTTATTTATTTCAGCAGTTTACTTAGATAATTTCTATTTTGATTATTACAATTCTCAATTTAAATATTATTGGTGCCACCACGAACAGAGGAAAATCTGGCTCTCTGCAATGTAGAAGAAGATACTGTTACGTTGTAACAAGATATTTCTCATTATAATGACAGTCTAGTCATTATAAAATCTGAACATGAGCTTTTCATAATATAACAAGATACAGATATGTAGCATGTTATTCTGAAATGTTTCTTGTTACAACTGAAAACATTGTATGTTGTAATGAAAAAAAAAAACATGGTGAAAAATGTTTAATCCGAAAACAAAACAGAGCAGATTGTTTTTTGTTTTTTTTACAATGGTGTCAGTGTATCTTAATATTTTATTTTTGTTTTTTAAATTTAACAATGATATTTTCCCAGTAACATTTTTTTGCAATAATGTTGTTTTACCCCTTGCCTTTTTAACCACAACATGTCCCCAGGCTCTTTGCAGGGTCAGGAACTTCTATTGAATTATATGTGATAGCCAGCTAGCCAGGAAGCTAGTATCAGTTAATGTGAACTAACTTAACCATCCTAGATGGTTTGTAGCAACCGATAATGTAATAATGTCCAATAATGTAATACCTGCCAATAACGTAATAATTTTGGCCTTTTTAAATGTAATAAAGCCAATAACGTAATAACATGCCAATAATGTAATAAAGTTTTTGAGCCAATAACGTAATAACATGCCAATAATGTAATAAAGTTTTTGAGCCAATAATGTAATAAGTTATTACATTAATGTAATAAGTTATTACATTATTGTCTGGTTATTACATTATTGGAGTCGCATTAAAAAAATATACAATATAAAATATATAACATAAACAGGACTGCATTTCTTGGAAATAAAAGATTATTTTGCAGTTTTTGTGCAGTTTGCTCATCAAAAATAGATATAGTGGATGGCATAGTCGTCATATTCATTCATCAAGGGTACGTACTATGCAGCACTCTCTGTCCTTAATTATGGTTGTAACACCGAATTTAAGAATTATTTGTTGTACAAAATCTTTATTTAGAATATTGTTTATTTGCTTCGATATGTAAATTCATCATTTCATGTATGGAGGAATATTATTTCATTCATTACAGTGAGGTGTATATGGTAGTTAGATCACTTAGTGGAATGTGCTAGAATTCAGGAAGAGAACAGTGGTCATGTGACCTACATGTGTTTGCTCAGTGTTAGATGAAAAAATTTAGTTATTACTAAGTTATTACATTATTGGTATGTTTTTACATTATTGGCTTTATTACATTCAAAATGGCCAAAATTATTACATTATCAGCAGGTATTACATTATTGGACGTTATGACATTTTTGGTTGCTACAAGGTTTATCAATTGCAGTGATAGAAATGAGATCAACCTACTCTACCTGCTATTTACATGTTATCTACACATGGATATCATCTGGATATGTTAGCTTGATAATGATACCTATTTTTCTGACTCTTGCACCAATGAATCTGTTTTTAAAATAATGCATGTCTGAGATGTTCGTTCATAAAGTTTTACATACACGTTTTTTTAATGCACAAATTCATGCTTATCCATTCCTATTACTATAAAGTGGCAATAATTACTTAATGCCTCATTAGAACATTTTAGCACATAGAGATCATTACATCCCCAAATGCTGGAATGCTAAAGCACTTTCTACTCTTACGTCTCTTTTACATTTTAAGCACCTTGTAAGCTTGGCAGCCAGCTGCTGCACTGTGTATGCTGTGCCCTATATTGAAATATATTGCTATGTTATGATGAGACAGGCAAACCCAACAACGCTAAATATTTAAAAGAAATTATTTTCAGCAAAGTTCAATAAAAGTTTCTTTTCCTGAGATGTGTGATATTTTGCTAGACAAGTGAAGAGAAGAACTCATGCATTTACTTTGAGTACTTGACTGTCACTGGGTCTGGAGTGGCAGTCCTTTTACACTGTGTTTACTGTACATTATTTGAAATGACAAAAATGTGCAATAATTGTTGAAAATAACAACGGTCCAATGTGCAAAGATGAGATGACAGCATCCTTTTCACGTGCTGTAGCACCCTATAATGTAATAATTTCCTGATAATGTAATAACTCCTGAAAATGTAATAAAATATCCTGACTGATATTGTAATAACATTTTACCGATAATGTAATAACTAATGACATTATTGGGAATTTATTACATTTTCAGGATTTTTTTTTTTTTTCAAAACTGATTATGTAATACTTGACAGATAATGTAATATATATGTTCATTTTCAGTCCAGAGTTCTACATTTTGTGTTTTGAGAATCTAAGAATGTTATATACACCGGATTTGAAACAACACAAAGACTATTGGGTTAAATTGCAGACCTTGAGTAGCACACAGCCATATGCACATGTGCAGATACGCAGGGACATGCAACTACATCCTGGTCTTACTGAGAGGGTGATGGACTTACCTCCTTGGGAGACCAGAATTCCAGCTCAGATAAGCTTCTGAGCAGCACTGGAGACCCCAGGTAACTCTTCCCTAAACGTACCTCTTCACAGATTTCCAACAAATCACTACCTCATGAAAACAACCACAAACCAACAAAACAACTTTCAGTAACACTTCATTTGAAGAGGGTATACATGACACCTGACATAAACATAGGCCTACATATCCACTCATAAATGGTTATTATATCACTTTCAATGTCAAATTGACATCTTACTCTATGTCAAGTGACATAGTGGTCAGCTGACATACTGTCATACTTATAGTATATTATGAGATTTACTTGTATAAATAAAGATTAAATAAAAATGTCAGCATTAAAATGACAAAACTTGATGACAACTGACATGGTTATTTTTCAAACTCCTTTTTGGGGTTTATACAGGGTTTCTGAAGTTGTATGTTGTTTCTAAGATTAAGGATTTAAATCCCGTTTTATTGACGTGACATAATTTTTGCAGTGCTATCTGCTGGTAATGTCAGTAACATGTTTATAACGGATTTTCCATTATACAGTCACTAATTTCGTTATAAAAACGATGCTTTTGATATGTTAATTAATTTCAGACGCCGGCATCCTGGCCACTAGAGGGCCTGCAAGGGAGAACACGATCAGGGTCTTTTTCAGTGGTGGCTAGCTGAAAATATATCCAGCAGCAATGAAGCTTTCCCTCTGTATATGATCACTTGGTAAGTGAGTATGCAATGTCTAAGCATCAATACCTTCAGATTTCTGTAGGATACCAGAAAAAGTTTGATAATGGTAGGATAGTGGTAGGCTTTAGACTAGATTTTATGATATTATATGAGCAGCACTGGAGACCCCAGGTAACTCTTCCCTAAACGTACCTCAATCAATCAATCAATCAATCAAATTTTATTTGTATAGCCCAAAGTCGCAAAATACATTTTGCCTCGGAGGGCTTCACAATCTGTACAGGGAGTGACACCCTCTGTCCTTAGACCCTCGGTTCGAGTGAGGAAAAACTTGCCCACAAAAAACCCTTTTAACAGGGAAAAAAGTGGAAGAAACCTCAGGAAGAGCCACAGAGGAGGGATCCCTCTCCCAGGACGGACAGACGTGCAATAGATGTCACGTGTACAGTCAACAAGTCAACAGAAACATTTTGTGTAATTACTAGTGCTGTCAATTGATTAAAATATTTAATCGCGATTAATCTCATGAATGTCATAGTTAACTCGCGATTAATCGCAAATTAATCGCAGATTTTTATCTATTCTAAATGTCCCTTGAATTATCATTTTAATACTCTTATCAACATGGAAAAGTGGATAGGCTTGCTTTGTGCAAATGTTTTTTTATTGCAAACCACAACAACAACATGTAGTGTTACAGCCATTCACGTCTGAAGCAAAATCTCAAACAAAGCAACACTATCAATAAACAGATGACAAAAAAATAAATACCTAGTCACAAAAACAGCCCCCTCAACAACCTTCAAAACAGGGTGATACAAAATAAATCCATCCATTGTCGCCTGGTTATGACGCGGAGGAGGCGGAGAATTTGAATTGCCGGTGTGTTTGGCCATCAAGTGGTATTTCAGACTGGATGTGCTACGATGATAACTCAGTTCACACCGACAATACACACAGATAACTTTTATCTAACGAACTTTTCCATTCATAATTTTGTTAGCAGCGTCCATTTCAGCATCTCGTGCTCGACATCCACACAATACGGTAGCGTGGGGCGCGCTTATTGTTTTGCTTCCGGTTTACAGCTGGATCCTGTAGTTTTTCTAACGTTACTAGCAGTGGCCACAGCTTATGAAAAAACTACAAGTTCACTAGGTCACAAAGAGCGTTAATCTCGCGATAAAAAAATTAACGGCGTTAAAATTGTTTTGCGTTAACGCGTTAATAACGCGATATTTTTGACAGCACTAGTAATTACAATGAAAAATGACAATGGATTACAAGGAATGATAAAATGATTACAGTAGCAGTGGAACCTGTGATAGAGATAGAGAGACACAGATGCACAGCAGCAGCAAATCATTAACGAAGTTACTATAAACTGTAATGGAGATCTGGTAACATTAATGACAGTAATAATATATGTAGTGGACGTCATGCAGGACCACAGCAGCAGTCACGATCCACGAGAACCTGCTGGACGAAAGAGCACAGAAACTCCGGGGAAGAAGTTTAGTTAGTAAGATGCATTAATGTACATGTATGACAGACATGTATGTTTACAGATGGTGGTGGTGATGGTGAGAGAGAGAGAGAGAGAAAGAGAGGGTTTTCAGTAAAGGGAGATGTGACTGCATCTTCAACCAATACCATGCCTGGCTAGGCATAACCCTGAAAGGAGGAGTCCCCCGGCAGTATAGTCCTATAGCAGCATAACTAAGGGATGACCTGAGCCAGCCCTAACTATAAGCTCTATCAAAAAGGAAAGTCTTAAGTTTACTCTTAAAAGTGTTGACCGTGTCTGCCTCCCGAACCCAAAATGGTAGTTTGTTCCACAGAAGAGGAGCTTGATAGCTGAAAGCTCTGGCTCCCAATCTACTTTTGGAAACTATAGGAACTACAAGGAACCCAGCATTCTGAGAGCGCAGTGTTCTAGAGGGGTAGTAAGGTACTATGAGCTCTTTTAGATATGATGGTGCCTGACCATGAAGAGCTTTGTATGCAAGGAGAAGAATTTTAAATTCTATTCTAGATTTAACAGGTAGCCAATGCAAGGAAGCCAAAATGGGAGAGATGTGATCTCTGATCTTGGTTCCTGTCAGAACACGTGCAGCAGCATTCTGAATTAGCTGCAAAGTCCTAAGAGACTTATTGGAGCAGCCTGATAACAATGAGTTACAATAGTCCAGCCTAGAAGTAACAAATGCGTGGACTAGTTTTTCTGCATCTGCTTGAGATACAATGCGTCTGATTTTGGCAATGTTACGTAAATGGAAGAATTTGTTTTATGTGGACATTAAAGGACAAATCCTGATCAAAAACAACTCCAAGATTCTTTACGGTGGAGCTGGAGGCCAGGGTGATCCCATCTAAGGTAACTAAGTCTCTAGAGAGAGAGTCTCTGATGTTTTTGGGTCCAATTACAAGAACTTCAGTTTTGTCTGAATTTAACATCAGAAAATTGAAGGTCATCCAACTTTTTATATCTTTAAGGCATGCTTGGAGTTTAGTTAATTGATTGGTTTCATCAGGCTTGATCGATAAATATAATTGGGTGTCGTCGGCATAACAATGAAAATTAACGGAGTGGTTCCTAATAATGTTCCCTAGAGGAAGCATATATAAACTGAATAGAAGTGGTCCGAGTACAGAACCTTGTGGGACTCCATGACAAACTTTGGTATGCATGGAGGATTCATCATTGACAAGAACAAACTGAGAACGATCTAAAAAATAAGACTTAAACCAGCTTAGGGCGGTTCCTTTGATGCCAATTTGATGTTCCAGTCTCTGTAAAAGAATTTGATGGTCAATGGTGTCAAATGCGGCACTAAGATCTAACAGGACAAGTACAGAGATGAGTCCTTTGTCTGATGCCATTAGGAGGTCGTTTGTAACTTTGACTAGTGCGGTCTCTGTGCTATGATGCACTCTAAATCCTGACTGAAAATCCTCATATAAACTGTTCTTATGGAGAAAGTCGCACAGCTGATTGGCTACAGCTTTCTCAAGTATCTTAGAGAGAAAGGGAAGGTTTGATATCGGTCTGTAATTGGCTAAAACCTCTGGGTCTAGAGTGGGCTTTTTAAGAAGAGGTTTAATTACAGCTACTTTAAAGGACTGTGGTACATATCCTGATAATAAAGACAGATTAATCATATCCAATAAAGAAGGGCTAACTAGAGGTAAAACATCCTTGACCAGCCTGGTTGGGATGGGATCTAAGAGACAGGTTGACGACTTAGATGAAGAAATTATTGAAGTTATTTGATGAAGGGGAGAGAGATGGGAGAAAAACAGTCTAAATATATATCAGGTTTTACAGCTGTTTCCAAACTTGCTGTATCAGAATGCAGATCAGTGCCTGTTGAGGGCAAGAGGTGATGAATTTTGTCTCTAATAGGTATAATTTTATCATTAAAGAAGCTCATGAAGTCATTGCTACTTAGACCTAAAGGAATAGATGGCTCAATAGAGCTGTGGCTCTCTGTTAGCCTGGCTACAGTGCTGAAGAGAAACCTGGGGTTGTTCTTATTTTCCTCTATTAATGAAGAGTAGTAGGCTGCTCTGGCACTACGGAGAGCCTTCCTGTATGTTTTAAGATTATCTTGCCAGGCTAAACGAGATTCTTCCAGTTTAGTGGCACGCCATTTGTGTTCAGATTTACGTGCCTCTTGCTTTAAGTTGCGAGTCTGCTGGCTATACCATGGTGCTAACCTCCTTTGTTTAATTATCTTCTTTTTCAGAGGTGCAATAGAGAGTTGTTCGTAATGAGCCTGTAGTACTATCAACAAGATGATCTATTTGTGAGGGGCTAAAGGAAGCAGACAAGTCCTCTGCTACATTGAGACAAGTCATTGAATTCAATACTGAGGGAATCACTTCCTTAAATTTGGCTACAGCACTATCAGATAAACATCTGCTGTAGGAGTTTCTGCAGAAAGGCTTATAGTCCAGTAATATGAACTCAAATGTTATTAAAAAATGGTCTGACAGAAGAGGATTCTGTGGAAAGACAATTAGATGATCAATTTCAATGCCATATGAGAGAACAAGATCAAGAGTGTGGTTCAGACAATGAGTCGGTTTATTTACACTCTGACAGAAGCCAATTGAACCTAACAAAGAGATAAACGCAGTACTAAGACTATCATTGTGGTTGTCCACATGAATATTAAAATCACCTACAATAATTACTTTATCTGTTTTAAGGATCAAGCCTGATGCAAATTCTGCAAATTCAGATAAAAATTCGGAGTAAGGACCAGGAGCCCGATATACTATAACAAATAGAATTGGCTGTAATGTTTTCCAGGTTGGGTGAGCAAGGCTAAGAACAAGACTTTCAAATGAATTATAATTTAGTTTAGGTTTAGGATTTATTAATAGACTTGAGTCAAATATGGCTCCAACTCCACCACCTCGACCAGTACTTCGAGGAATATGAGTATTACAATGACTGGGAGGAGTGGATTCATTTAAACTAACATATTCATCCTCCTGCAGCCAGGTTTCAGTAAGACAAAATAGATCAATATCATAATCAGATATTAATTCATTGACTAAAACAGCTTTAGAGGACAAAGACCTGATATTCAAGAGTCCACATTTAATTTTCTTATTTTGGACTGCTGGGGATGTTGTTTTAATTTTTATTAGGTTTTTATGATGAGCTCCTCCTCTGTTTGTTTTATCTTTAAATAATGTAGGTGGACGGGGGACAGACACAGTCTCTATACTAAAGGATTGGGTGGGTGGCTGCTCTAATGGAGGCGCAGAGAAGTGTGTAAGACTGCAGCTCTGCTTCCTGGTCTCAACTCTGGGTTGTCACGGTTTTGGTCGACTAATAAACTTGGCCATGTTTCTAGATATGAGAGCTGCTCCATCCAAAGTGGGATGGATGCCGTCTCTCCTAATCAGACCAGGTTCACAGATTTCCAACAAATCACTACCTCATGAAAACAACCAGAAACCAACAAAACAACTTTCAGTAACACTTCATTTGAAGAGAGTATACATAAGCATTCATAACACCTACATACACATTACATGACACCTGACATAAACATAGGCCTACATATCCACTCATAAATGGTTATTATATCACTTTCAATGTCAAATTGACATCTTACTCTATGTCAAGTGACATAGTGGTCAGCTGACATACTGTCATACTTATAGTATATTATGAGATTTACTTGTATAAATAAAGATTAAGTAAAAATCAAAATGACAGAACTTCATGACAATTGACATGGTCATTTTGCATGTTCCTCTATCTATATATATATATATATATATAAATATATATATATATATATATATATATATATATATATATATATAAAGGCAAGAATTTCTGACTGTCTGTATGTGGCTCAATTATCTTGAGAACCGGGCACTGCTGTATGAAGTTGAAATTCAGCAGGTGATTGCACAGGAGAAACAATTCTAGAAATATACTAGTCACATAGTAAGGTGACCAGATTTCTTAAGTGCTGTGTTCACGGCCCCATAGTATAAAATTGGAAGCCCAAACCAGGATATCTTTTTGGAGGCAATCTCCATTTATTAACAAAAATATGAACTCAGGAAACAATTTAACTTACTGTAAAGCAAATGTGAATTCTAGAACTTGGACATCTCACCAATAACAATTAATAACAACCAGTTAGTCCAACAGTTTCAAAAGTAACATATGCAACACAACAATATGACATGCAATATAACTCAACCTTTAGAAACCTATTTCCAGTATATATCTTTCACTAGATATCAAAACTCAGATTTTTAAGCACAAGCCATGCTTTCATCCAATCTGCGTGTGTAGAGAAGAGCTGTTTGAGTCGTGACAAGCTGCTAAAGCGACCAGATGATTTATACAGTTTCATCACACAGATGGTCGGTTCATTTTCCTGGTCCAATTTTAGACTGGCAGCTAATGCATCTCGCACAAAGATCTCAGGTAGGAAAGATTTGCACAGATCTCTGAACAGATGACTGAGTGTGCCTATGCTCATATCCATCTCAAGAATGAACTTGATGATTAGTTGCAGAATTTCCACGGGCAGGGTGACAGAGGATACTATATCAGAATTTGATACATTGACAGGAGATTCAGTGGAACTAACCAAAGGAATGTCAAGAATCGAACCACCATTAACTTCCACTTCACATGCCAACCTTGGTGCAGTGTCTACTTGCTGAATTTCCTTTTCCTGAATACTCTCTATGTAGGAGCTGACAGGACCACTAAGGCTGACATAGTGATCCCCATGCCCTTCTGCAATGTGACCAAGAACCAATGTGGGCATTTCCTCATGGTATCCTTCAGTGGGTGAAACAATTGAGGTAGCATCCATGCAAAGAGTTGAAACAATTACAAACTGAGTGTGGAACATTTGAGCAGCTCGTTGGAGAGTGATGTGATCTCCAAAAGTCCCAGCCTCACCCATATGGTTTAGGTAGTCATCCTAATTACCAGCTACAAAACAAGACAATAATGTACCATCAACAGCAAAAGGATTTGCAGCCAAATCATACAATCTCTTCTCTTAAAGTTGCAGGTGACCGGAAGATACCCAGGTTTGCTAACTGATCAGCCATAGCTGCAAACTGGCAGTTTCCATCTGGGAGAGGATCAAGCTTCACTGTCATTCCAGAAGAAATGAAGGATTCGACATGGTCTTTGTGGGTATAGCATATGAGAAGGTTTTTTCTTGTCTTCTTCTCGTGGCCGTTGAACTACGTGTTTCATCATGACGTGTGATACTGGTGATGTCAGCCACTGAAAACCATCTTTCTTGGGAGCCATCTGGTGTTTGATATTGAACCATGTACTTGGACAACCTCCAATTTCTTCTGACAATGGTGCCAGGCAAAACAGCATGCTTCTTGGTGACACGATGTTTAGTGTCCTTTATTTTTACCAAAATCTCTTCATTGACACGGTATATTGAGACTGGTGTGGATCCCGAGGCTTTGAGGATTAGTCTATCCATGCATTTCTTGTTCGCTTGACGTGCTCTTTGCCTAATCTTTGATCGTCTCTGGTCAAATGATTGTCGTTGGCTGCTGGTAGGTAAAGTGCTACTGAAATCACCTGGATGCGTCTCTCTTTCCACCTCTGAAAGATCACAGTCCAGAGGTTGCATGACATTATTGCTTTGTCTGCCATAGTAGACCTGAAAAGGTGAAGCCCAGTATAGTGTCTTCTTTGGGTCTTCATTCAGTACTCTGGCATAGACTGGTAAATGGCTTACCCAATTCACTCCTTTGCGCTCTAGGTTTAGCAGGTCGTACAACATCTTTTTATGCAATGATCGATGCATGCGCTCTACTTTTCCTTTACTCTGTGGATGATAAGGGGCGCTTTGAATGATCTTCACTTTAAGGGACTGCATGAGTTTCCTCACAGCACCACTGAACTCTTTACCTTGGTCATGTTGTATTATTTTCGGAGGCCCATGTTAATTGTAGATCGATTTCAAGTGGTTGGCTATTTCACAGCTACTTTTCCCTTTCAGTGGCTTAAGCCAGACATATCTACTGAAGACGTCTTGCACCGTTAGAATGTATCTGTATGTGGCTTTGCCATACCATACTTTCCATTCATTCATATCCACAAGATCAATCTGGTGTCTGGTCTGTACTCCTTTGGCCTTGATTGGCTTCAGGATGGTCTTGTTCAAAAATCTGGCCTGAAGGTGTTGGTAACGTTTGGATGTATCTAGAACACCCCGAATCCTGTCCTCCCTAATGCCTGTGTAGTGTTCATTAAGCCGCACCTTGAGTTTTCTTGCCCTAGAGGCCTTTTATTTCCTCTAAGCCTTTTATCACCAGTGTTGGGATAGAGCCTTTCTGAGCGACAGTCTTCCCATTGAAAAGGACAGTCAGGCCATCATCATCCAAGGAAAACTTATCTCTGTTCCTCCAAAACCTAATTATAGCATTGCGTTGTACTCTTGTTCGACTTGCAACTGGGACATTGAACTCTCCTTTCAACAGTTTCAGAATGACATCATAGCTCTCCTCACCCTTTGGTTGTTGACCATAGCCCATGCACATGGGCAAGAGGGCCAGGAGCAAAATCAGCCCAAGCTTCATTGCAATAATTCTGTGAAATGAATGTTAAATGTCAATATGTTTCATCTCTTCCTTGTGTCTTAATGCAAACTTTTCAAAAACGTTTTAGAAGCTGGCTTTGTATACAGACAATGCACCCCGTAAACCGTAATCTCTTGTTTATTATGACAGATAAGCCTACACAAATACACTCATCGTAACATGTATATGATAATCCATCGATCCACTGATTGATTATAAAAAGGCTTAGTTGAAAACAAACGCGCACGACCGTGGGAGGAGGAAAACAGCGGAGAAGTGAGCCACAATGGCGGCTACAGGCTGGTACGATGTAAACAGGAAGTCATTATCGAACCCGTCAAAATTTTTTAAATAATTAATTCAGACTACATATAATTTTTTATGGAAAAGCAATACTTTTATTCTGCACCCCTCTAAATGCCCCGTGAGTGTATTATTTTTGAAAAAATATAGCTTTTAATAAACATTCTCCATGTTCAAACTTCTAATTGCATGTAACATGTGGTCAATAACAAAAATCCAGCCTGTAGCCTACGACTTTATCATCATATTATCAAACAATTTTCTGATAGACATCTTAAGCTATTGAAAGAAGTAGCCAAGCCTTGGCTAAAGTATCAAGAAGTTAACATCAGTAAGAACTAGCATGTAGCCACATGGTCAATAAAATCTAGTCTAAAGCCTACCACTATCCTACCATTATCAAACTTTTTCTGGTATCCTACAGAAATCTGAAGGTATTGATGCTTAGACATTGCATACTCACTTACCAAGTGATCATATACAGAGAGAAAGCTTAATTGCTGCTGGATATATTTTCAGCTAGCCACCACTGAAAAAGACCCTGATCGTGTTCTCCCTTGCAGGCCCTCTAGTGGCCAGGATGCCGGCGTCTGAAATTAATTAACATATCAAAAGCATTGTTTTTATAACGAAATTAGTGACTGTATAATGGAAAATCCAATATAAACATGTTACTGACATTACCAGCAGATAGCACTGCAAAAATTATGTCACGTCAATAAAACGGGATTTAAATCCTTAATCTTAGAAACAACATACAACTTCAGAAACCCTGTATAAACCCCAAAAAGGAGTTTGAAAAATAACCATGTCAGTTGTCATCAAGTTTTGTCATTTTAATGCTGACATTTTTATTTAATCTTTATTTATACAAGTAAATCTCATAATATACTATAAGTATGACAGTATGTCAGCTGACCACTATGTCACTTGACATAGAGTAAGATGTCAATTTGACATTGAAAGTGATATAATAACCATTTATGAGTGGATATGTAGGCCTATGTTTATGTCAGGTGTCATGTATACCCTCTTCAAATGAAGTGTTACTGAAAGTTGTTTTGTTGGTTTGTGGTTGTTTTCATGAGGTAGTGATTTGTTGGAAATCTGTGAAGAGGTACGTTTAGGGAAGAGTTACCTGGGGTCTCCAGTGCTGCTCAGAAGCTTATCTGAGCTGGAATTCTGGTCTCCCAAGGAGGTAAGTCCATCACCCTCTCAGTAAGACCAGGATGTAGTTGCATGTCCCTGCGTATCTGCACATGTGCATACGGCTGTATGCTACTCAAGGTCTGCAATTTAACCCAATAGTCTTTATGTTGTTTCAAATCCGGTGTATATAACATTCTTAGATTCTCAAAACACAAAATGTAGAACTCTGGACTGAAAATGAACATATATATTACATTATCTGTCAAGTATTACATAATCAGTTTTGAAAAAAAAAAAAATCCTGAAAATGTAATAAATTCCCAATAATGTCATAAGTTATTACATTATCGGTAAAATTTTATTACAATATCAGTCAGGATATTTTATTACATTATTGGTGAAGTTATTACATTATTGGGTTTTATTACATTTTCGATCGAGTTAAGTGCAAATTTTATTACATTTTCAGGCGTTAATACATTATCAGGAAATTATTACATTATAGGGTGCTACACGTGCCACTTGATTTAAGACAATTAGCTTGACACAACATAGAGGAGAGGCTGAATACATTATTAGTAGGAGGGATACAGACAGAGGCATAGTCAGCAACCACAAGAAGGGGAAGGGGCTGGTGATAGAGAGGATCAGAGTGTAGGACAGGGTGAGGTCAAGGCAAGGGAATTCAGTTGCAAAGTCATTAGGAGCGTATTGATGCAAAGCCAATGTTTGTGATTTTACCGTAACATCACTTTTTATTCATCTGATCTTGTCAAAAACACAGAACCAGTGGGGACATTAACTGTTACATTTGCCACACGCTGACACATGCTACTGGTTTTGTGAGACAGCAAAATATAACAGCAGAAGAAAAAGAGAAATGCATTAGAGAAGGCAGCACTTTTTACAAGCCTGTTTTCAAAAAAGTTGGCATGCTGTGTAAAAAGTAAATAGAAACAAAATGTGTAGATGTGAAAAACATTTAAACTCCATATTTAATTGACAATAGCACAAAGACAACTTATCAAATGTTGAATTTTTTTATTGTTTTTTTTTTTTGAAAATGAGCATATCATCTTCCAAAAACAACAAAATTTCTCAGTTTCAACATTTGATAGGTTGTCTTTGTGATATTTTCAATTAAAGGGACAATATGTAAGATATATACTGTATTAAATGTCATCAGAGATGAAGGAAACATGCTCAACTGAAATACAAGCTTCTTGACAACAATACTACAGTCAGTGTGTTTCTTCTTTTGAAATTTGCCATCCGGACAGAATGGTCTGTTTGTGTTTTGTCCTGCTTGATTCAGTCCGTTCCCACACACTACCTATGTCAATGCTACGAATATGAAGCATACTGCAGCCATAGATTCCTCTGTAAACCAAAAAGTAGAAGATGGTTCATGAAATAAACAGCTTTGGAGAAGGGGGAGGGTGGAGACAAATTACGATCCAAGATAGTGCCACGGATGGCAGCCTCTGTACTGCACTCTCTGGTACTATGTGTATATATATATATATACACACACATACATATATATACATCTAACTCTAACAAGGTGATTCAAAATCACAACAAGTGTCTGATCAATGAGTCGACCACTAAATGTTCTGCTTCAATGACAGTTTGTATTTAAACAGTCCTCTTCATCGTTCCGTTCACATTTTGACACCATGAGACCAAGACGACATCAGCAGGTTGCAATAAGTTGATTTGTGAACAGCATGAGACGTCTAGTTGTGCTGTAATCAATGGTCAAGGATACATGAGAAATTACTGAGTCATGGTATGATGGTATGGTATACCCACCACTGTTGTAATTTTTTGTTTCAATAAATTGTTTGAAATGAAGATATTACCATTGCATGCTTCTACTTAAATGCCCTACTTTCATGATAAGTAGCATGAACTTACATTTTCCATAAATTTCACCTGAAAGTATCTCTAGAAAGAGAGTTTCTGAGGTGTTGGGTCCAATTAAATCCGAAATTTGCAGGTCATCCATTTTTTTTTACCCTAACCCAATTAAAGTTTGAATGTTACATTTCTAGCCATTCTGATTGACGGCTCTTACCTAATTGAAGTTCAATGTTAAATTTCTAGAAGTTGCATTTTCTTTTAAACACCTGTGAATATAATTTCTGTTCACATGGCTTTTTTGTTCCCTGGGAAAGGAATAAATCCGTTGTTTGTCATCATCATTTTTGGATGATTTTTGATGATAAAAATAGTAAGGCTGTCAAATTAATGCGTTAATTTCGATTAATTAATCATAGAAAAAATAACGCGATAAAAAAAATAGTACAGATTAATCGGGCTGCGTCCACTAATGGAATTAGGAAACTTGAAGTCTACTAATTTTTCTTTCAATTCAATTTTATTTATATAGAGCCATATCATAACAAAAGTTATCTCATGATACTTTTCATGCAGAGCAGGTCTAGACTATACTCTTTATGATATTATTTACAGAGACCCAACAGTTCCACCATGAGTAAGCACTTGGCGACGGTGGCGAAGAAAAACTTCCTTTTAACAGGCAGAAACCTCGGGCAGACCCAAGCTCATTGGTAGACAGTCATCCACCACGACCGGTTGAGTTAAAGATAGAGGGGCAGATAAAGAGATAGGGGGTGGGATAGACAGATAAATAGAGAGAGATAGAGAGACACAGATGCACAGCAACAGCAAAACAACTAACTATAAACTGTAATGGAGATATGGTAACAATAATGACAGTATTAATATATGTAGTGGACGTCGTGCAGGACCACAGCAGCAGCCACAATCCATGAGAACCTAGTGGAGGAGAGAGCACAGAAACTCTAGGGAAGAAGTTTAGTTAGTAACCTGCATTAATGAGACATGTATGTTTACAGATGGTGGTGGTGATGGAGAGAGAGACAGAGAGAAAGAGAGAGAGAGACAGAGAGAGAGGTTTGAGTAGAGTTTTCAGTAAAGGGAGATGTGACTACATCTTCAACCGATACCGTGCCTGACTAGGCATAACACTGAAAGAGACAGACAGAGAGAGAGAGAGAGAGGAGTCTATTTGTTACCAAGAAGTAACAAATGCGTGGACTAGTATTTCTGCATCCGCTTGAGATACAATGCGTCTGATTTTGGCGACGTTACGTAAGTGGAAGAAAATTCCTCGAAATTTGTTTTATGTGGACATTAAAGGACAAATCCTGATCAAAAACTCAACTCCAAGATTCTTTACGGTGGAGCTGGAGGCCAGGGTGATCCCGTCTAAAGTAACTAAGTCTCTAGAAAGAGAGTTTCTGAGGTGTTTGGGTCCAATTACGGGACTTCAGTTTTGTCTAAATTTAACATCAGAAAATTGTCGGTCATCCAAATTTTTATATCCTTAAGGCATGCTTGAAGTTTAGTTAACTGATTGGTTTCATCAGGCTTGATCGATAAATATAATTGGGTGTCATCGGCATAACAATGAAAATTAATGGAGTGATTCCTAATAATGTTCCCTAAAGGAAGCATATATAAACTGAATAGAAGTGGTCCTAGCACAGAACCTTGTGGTACTCTGTGACAAACTTTGGTATGCATGGAGGATTCATCATTGACGTGAACAAACTGAGATCAATCTAAAAAATATGACTTAAACCAGCTTAGGGCGATTCCTTTGGTGCCAATTTGATAACGACTGATTAACGAACTCCCTCACTAAATGGACTGCAGGTCAATGTCGGTGGTAGAGGACAGGTAGAGGTTTTATAGATAGCATCCTCTGAGCTAACTTAACTTTATTTTGACACATAAGATGTTGGGGAAAAAAGTCCTGATGTCAAAGAGACTGTTACTGTGCTGTCAGGTTGAGGTTAGAGGTTTGTCCTGAGATGCTCATATTGAATATTAACATGTTTGGATGCTTTTCACAAAAGAAATTAATTAATCACAGAGCCCATAATTAATTAGATACATTTTTTAATTGCTTGACAGCCCTACAAAATAGTAAACAACAATAATAATCATAACAACAACAATAATAATAATTACCAGGTTCCCTGGCTCGGTCCTTAATTAGTATTCAGGGCAATTAGTCTACATCTTATTTGATGGGAGGCGGTAAGGGACCAGGATAATGGATAGGAGGGCGGTGGCCCAAAAAAGGTTGAGAACCACTGAGGTAAAACTTCCTTGAGCAGCCTGGTTGCTAACTAGAGTGCTAACTAGAGGTAAAACGTCATTGAGCAGCCTGGTTGGGATAGGGTCTAAGAGACAGGTTGACTCTTTGATGAAGAAATCATTGAAGTTATAATAGGGAAGCGTGCTGGGGCTCTGTGCAGAGCGTGTCAGAGGAATAACAACCCTGTTCTGCCCAGCATCCTGCTAGCTAACGTTCAAGCAATTGAAAATAATCTAGACAAGCTGCATGCACAGATTAAACACCAATGGGACATTAGGAGCTACTGTGTTTTGGCTTTCACAGAGACGTGGCTGGAACCCAGCATGCCCGACTGTGTCGTCACCCCAGAGGGTTTCTCCATCTACCAGCAGGATAGAATGAAGGACTCAGGCAAGTCGAGGGGGAGGGGGAGTGTGTTTCATGGTTAACTCTCTGTGAGCCACAGATGTCTGTGTCATAACAACGGTCCTGGAACTGCTGACCATTATAGCTAGACCCTTCTATCTCCCCAGAGAGTTCAGTTCAGTCCTCCTCACAGCTGTCTACATCCCTCCCACAGGCTGATAAGACTCTGGCCCTGGAGGAGTTGTATGTGTGTAAATGGATTGAAAACTCTCACCCTGAGGCTGCTTTCATTGTTTTGGGAGACTTCAACAGAGCCAACATGAAGGAGGTTCTCCCAAAATACTACATAACCTTTCCCACCAGGGGTGAGAAGACCCTGGATTAAGGCTACATCCCATTCAGAGACTGCTACAAACCCCTCACCCACCCAGCTTTTGGAAAGTCAGACCACTGCTCCTTCCTGCTGCTGCCTACATACAGGCAGAAACTGAAACAAGAAAAAACGGTTTCCAGGACCATCTACAAGTGGAACAAAGAGATCTGAAGAGGTCTTAAATGACTGCTTTGAGAAACTGGCAGATGTTTGAGGACGCAGCTGATGGTTACATCAATGAATACCCAGCCTCTGTAGTAGGATACATAAGTAAGGGCACTGATGATGTGGTCCCTAAAGCTACTGTCTGCACCTACCCCAACCAGAAACTCTGAATCAGCTGGGAAATTTGCGCTAAGCTTAAAAAGCGATCGACGAAAGTCCATCAGGGATGCCAAGAAGAACTAAAGGGACAAAGTGGAGTCCGACTACAACAAATCAAATCAAATCAAATCAAATTTTATTTGTATAGCCCAAATTCACAAAACATATTTTGCCTCTGAGGGCTTTACAATCTGTACAGGGAGTGACACCCTCTGTCCTTAGACCCTCGGTTCGAGTGAGGAAAAACTTGGCCACAAAAAACCCTTTTAACAGGGAAAAAAGGTGGAAGAAGCCACAGAGGAGGGATCCCTCTCCCAGGACGGACAGACGTGCAATAGATGTCACTTGTACAGAACAAATCAACAGAGACATATTGTACAATTACAATGAATGATAAAATGACAGTAATAATATATGTAGTGGACATCGTGCAGGACCACAGTAGCAGCCACGATCCATGAGAACCTGCTGGACGAGAGAGCACAGAAACTCCGGGGAAGAAGTTTAGTTAGTAAGATGCATTAACATGCATTAATGAAACATGTATGTTTACAGATGGTGAGAGAGAGACAGAGACAGAGAGAGAGAGAGAGAGATAGATAGAAGCAATATCAGCAGCTCCTGAAAAGATCTTCTTTTTTTGTGTTAAAGTGAGATAAACTCTTACTCTTCAGAAAGTTTTGGAAGAAGAAACAGTTATTTGGAGGAATTACCTCTGTGGAGGCAAGAAACAGCAAGAAAACAGCAAGAAACCTGGGAAAATACTGCTCAACTGAAAAGCTTTAACCAACTGACAGTTGATGTAGCTGTCCTGCTGGTTAACTGACACCAAGCTAAGAAGAGGAATTCAGCTAAAGATACAAGTGAGTGAGATCATCAGAGAGACAACGTAACTTACTAAAGGATTTACAAAAACTTTAAATATTATAACTGCTGAATAATAAATAAACTAAACCTAGCTTGGTGTTAAAGCTAACAGCTAGCTACCAACAACAAAAGCCCTAGTAACGGTTACCAAGGAGCAGTTAGACCAGCAGTGATGCAGCAGCAGAATTCCATGGCTTCAACCACAGTCTGTACAGAGGCTGTTCCACTGTTATATCCACGAGATGTTACAAATGAGAGTGCCAGGAAGACATACAAGCAGAAACTCCTGAAAGAAAGACCAGAGACACTCTTTTCTGATCTATACAAGAGTGGAGATGTCAGCAATCTGATCTTACTCACAGACCAACCACTAGCATGGCACGCTGCCATAAATGCCCACTATCCTCATGTAAAGAGAGAGGGGATCTGTAATGGCTGGAAACTAAAAATCCAAGAGGCTGAAGACCCAGACAGTGTCATGATGACAGTCAATATATATAAGAACGGGACTATCATGGTGCAAGGAAACCGCAAGCAGTTTGAGATCGACTTCAGTCTTATAAAGAAGAGGGCCCAACAGGAGAAGTCTGCCCCCACTGTCAACACCCACACCCTGCCAGACACAGACACCACCCCTACTTCCAGCTGCCCTACTAGGGAACAGCCCCCTCAGGAAAATGAGCCCACCAGCCCAGAACAGGCCAAGGACTCCCAGCTGAACCACACCATCAATGATATGAAGGTGAAATTCACAGAGCTGGAGAGAGAGCTTGTACAATTGAGTACCTACCTACTACCTCCTGCTAACAACATCACAGAAGAATCAGAGAATCAACCCCCCACCACAGAGCCCCACTCGCTCATTGAAATAAGAGACAGATTCACACAACTAGAGATTAGACAAGTGGAGATGGAACACACAATCATCACACTCCAATCTGAGCAGACAACAGCCGAGGACAAGAACAACCCCCCACTCAGACCAAGTGACACAGAGGGAGAGAAAGGCCTATCTGCTCTCTGGGCTGAGGTAAAACGGCTCAAAGAAAATGAGGAGTCTTCAGTGAAGGAGAGGAGGCGGCTCTGGGCTGAGGTCAAAAGAGTGAAAGACAATGAGGAGGCACTGAGGCAAGAGAAGAGGCAACTCAGAGAAGAGGTGCAGAAGCTCCAAGACGAGATGAAAACGTGTACAACCCATGAGAGCACCGCCTACCACCCTACAAGAAGCTGCAGAGGAACAACAGGACACAGACGACAGTCCCAGCCAATCAGCAAAACCACCAAGCCAAGACACACAAACCCAAGAGACCCCTCCTCCAACAAACAACACTACCATACCTACAGAAAGCAGCCCAACCCAAAACCCACAAATTGTTCTCCTCATAGACTCAAATGGGAGATATGTTGAAGAGACAAAACTTTTCCCAAACCACAGAACTGCAAAACTCAAGTGCCGCAATACCAGTCATGCCATGGAGCTATTGATGGAGGATCACCTAGGGTCCCCCAGCCATATCATCATACACACTGGCACAAATGACCTGAGAGCACAGGGAGAAGAGGTGGCAAAGTCTATCAAGGGGGTGATAGAAAAAGCCTCTTCCACATTCCCAAATGCAAAGGTAGTCATCTCCACCCTGCTACCCAGATGGGACTTCCATCCCGCTCTCATTCAAAGGGTAAATGCGCAAATCTCCAGAGATTGTGCATTAAAGCCAAATATTTATGTGGCGCCCCATCCCACCTTAGACCTGCACAGCCTGTATGACCAAGTACACATCCTCAAGGCAGCAGTCCCAACTTTTGCAAAGACACTGAAGGACGTCGCACTCAACCGCAGACCAATCACATCCTACAGGAGCAACAGACAGATGAGTTCCCCACCCAGGCCAATAATCAGAGGACTTATTCCCCCCAGAAGACACCCAGCTGCACCTAGAGGACCTGCCCCACCTGGAGGACACCCCACCTCATCTAGACGACCTGTCCCACCTGGCGGACACCCCACATCATCTAGACGACCTGTCCCACCTGGAGGACACCCCACTTCATCTAGACGACCTGTCCCACCTGGAGAACACCCTACTGCATCCAGACGACCTACCCCACCTGGAAGACACCATGCTGCACCCAGAGGACATCCTGTCGCACCCCAGGCCAGGCCCACTTTCCCTTCACCAACCCCATACCACACATATGCACAGGTTGTAAGCAGAGCAAGCCCCAACTCTTCACCTGACAGAGCCCCACCCTGTGATCTGAGCATACACGAGATGCTCAGTGAGCTCTACACAATCATCGTCCAGGCTTAAAAACTCTGGAACAACTACACCATGAAAAATGGAACGAAAATCCATCACTATTTCATCCTGGAATATACAAGGTCTGAAGTCGACTGCCTTTGGCCTCAAGAGCAGGAACCCAGACTTTACCAAAGAAACCAAAAATACAGACATTATTGTCCTACAGGAGACATGGCACAGAGGAGATGGTCCAACTGGCTGTCCTGTAAATTACAGAGAGCTTGTAGTACCATCCTCCAAATTAACAGGAATCAAACAGGGAAGAGACTCGGGACTACTCGGTACTAATATGGTACAAATCTGAATTGACCCACTCCATTAAGGTAATCAAAACAGGAACCTTTTACATCTGGTTAGAAATAAATAAAGAACTCACATCAACTGAGAAAAATATCCTCTTATGTGCCACCTACATTCCCCCAAATGAATCCCCATATTTTAAAGAGGACATGTTCTCCATCCTAGAGGAAGAAATTAACCACTTCCAGGCTTATGGTCACATTGTAGTTTGTGGAGACCTGAATGCCCGGACAGGCCGAGAACCGGACACCCTGAGCACCCAGGGGGACAAACACCTTCCAGGAGGTAGAAACATCCTCTCCCCAATATGCCCCCCCAGGCATAACTGCGACAAAACAACAAACAAACATGGGACACAACTCCTACAGCTCTGTCGTTCACTGGGACTGTACATAGTCAATGGTAGAGTCCGAGGGGACTCCTATGGTAAGTTTACCTACAGCTCATGTTTGGGTGACAGCTCAGTAGATTACTTCATCACAGACCTCAGCCTAGTGTCTCTCAGAGCGTTCACAGTCAGCCCACTAACACCCCTATCAGACCACAGCAAAACCACACTCTATTTGAACTGATCAACACGCAATCTGGAGGTATCACAACAAACCAAACTACACCCTATTAAAACATGCTACAAATGGAAAAAAAATAGTGCAGAAATATACCAGAACGCTATTAGGCAACAACAAGTACAAGTACTTTTAAACAATTTTCTGGAAAAAACATTCCAGCATAACAGTGAGGGTGTAAACAAGGCGGTAGAAAGCCTTAACAAGATATTTGACCTCTCAGCATCCCTGTCAAACCTAAAGGCCTCAAACAGAAAAGCCAAAAACAACAAAAAACATGACAAATGGTTTGACAATGAATGTAAACATCTCAGAAAGACATTAAGGAACCTATCAAACCAAAAACACAGAGACCCAGACAACCAGAACACACGCCTTCACTATAACGAAACATTAAAACAGTATAAAAACACAGTTAGGAAAAAAAGAAACCAACATGTTAGAAACCAGCTACACACCATTGAAGAATCCATAAAAACAAATAAATTCTGGGAAAACTGGAACACTCTAAATAAACAAAAACATGAGGATCTTCACATTCAAAATGGAGATGTATGGGTAAACCACTTCACCAATCTATTTGGCCCAATAGAGAAGAATGAACAACAAAAACACATACAAGATAAACTAGAAAGCTTAGAGTCAACCATAAAAGACTACCAGAACCCACTAGACTCCCCAATTACACTAAAAGAACTACAGGACAAAATAAAACCACTTGAAACAAAGAAAGCCTGTGGTGTCGACGGCATCCTAAATGAAATGATAAAGTTCACAGACCTCAAATTCCAATTGGCTATATTAAAACTCTTTAACATTGTCCTTAGCGCTGGGATTTTTCCCAATATTTGGAACCAAGGATTGATAACACCGCTCCACAAAAGTGGCGACAAACTTGACCCCAATAATTACCGTGGAATCTGTGTCAACAGCAACCTCGGAAAAATCCTCTGTATGATCATCAACCACAGACTCCTTCATTTCCTCTCAGAGAATAATGTCCTGAGCAAATCCCAAATTGGCTTTCTACCAAATTATCGCACAACAGACCATATTTTTACCCTCAGCACCCTGATCAACAAACAAATAAACAAAAATAAAGGCAAGTTATTCTCCTGTTTTGTTGATTTCAAAAAGGCATTTGATTCTATTTGGCACGAGGGTCTGCTGTACAAACTTTTGGAAAGTGGGGTTGGAGGAAAAACACACGACATCATAAACTCAATGTACACAAACAACAAGTGCGCCATTAAGATTGGCAAAAAACACACAGACTTCTTCCCCCAAAGCCGGGGGGTTAGACAGGGATGCAGTTTGAGCCCGACCCTCTTCAACATATACATTAATGAATTGGCAAAGTCACTAGAGCAGTCTGTAGCAGCTGGCATCACTCTAGTAGACACAGAATCAAATGCCTACTGTTCGCAGACGACCTGGTTTTGCTGTCTCCGACCAAAGAAGGATTACAACAACACCTTGATCTTCTGCACAACTTCTCCCAAACGTGGGCCTTACCGGTAAATCTAACCAAGACAAAAATCATGATATTCCAAAAAGGATGCAGCCTCCACCACAACAAACACAAACTCTTCCTAGATAAGACGGCTCTAGAACATACAAAAAACTACACCTACCTCGGCCTAAACATCAGCACCACAGGAAACTTCAACAAAGCTGTAAGTGACCTGAGAGACAAGGCGAGAAGGGCTTTTTACGCCATCAAAAAGAACATCAAATTAGACATCCCAATTCAAATCTGGCTCAAAATATTGGACTCCGTCATAGAACCCATTTCTCTATACGGTTGCGAGGTCTGGGGTCCACCTGCCAACCAAGATTTTACGAAATGGGATAAACACCAAATTGAGACTCTGCATGCAGAATTCTGCAAATCCATCCTCCGTGTCCAACGGAAAACACCAAACAATGCATGCAGAGCAGAATTAGGACGATACCCACTAATCATCAAAATTCAAAAGAGAGCAATTAAATTTTATGATCACCTTAAAGAAAGTGACCACAACACGCTCCATAAAAAAGCCCTCACCCACACAGAGACTGTAGAGAGCTGCCCCCTCAGCCAACTGGTTCTGGGACTCCGTCCACAAACACAAGCAGAGCCACCAAACAGAAATCCCATCAGACTAAACCAAATTATAAGAAAACAAAAAGAAAACTATCTGACACACTGGAAAGAATCAACCAAAAACCAGAGCAAATTGGAATGTTATTTGGCCCTAAATAGAAAATACACTGTGGCAGAATACCTGAGCACTGTGCCCGATCCCAAGCTCAGGAAATCCTTGACCATGTACAGACTCAGACTCGCCATCGAAAGAGGCCGTCACAGACAGACCTGGCTCCCCAGAGAAGACAGACTGTGCACCCACTGCACACAACACGAGGTGGAGACCGAGCTGCACTTTCTAACCACCTGCCAGCTGTACCATGACATCAGAGACACGTACTTTCCACAGATCACAGACACCCAGAAAGAATTTGAGACCCTAGACAACATCCACAAACTTCCATACCTGCTGGGTGAAGTACAGCAATGTTCAAAAATAGCAGCAAGATTTGTGAACTGCTGTGACCACAGAAGGAGGTCCAGAGGACAGGAAGGACAGACCTAGACCATCTCCTCCTGATGGACATCATTTACTTTGTATATATTTATTATTCGTTTAACTGATATGTATATAGGCCCTTTATTTCAAAACTATTATATGCCTTATTTATAATATTGCACATCGATAATATAAGCCTTTGTTTAAAATTGTGTTAAATTTATTAATTAATTTATTTATTTTATTCCTGTATTTTCTGTTCAGACATTATCTATGCTTTTGTTAATGTCAGACTCGCTTTGGCAATGTTAACACGTTTCCCATGCCCATAAAGCTGTATTGAATTGAATTGAAAATTGAGAGAGAGAGAGAGAGAGAGGGAGAGACACAGTGAGAGAGAGAGAGAGAGAGAGAGAGAGAGAGAGAGAGAAGGTTTGAGTAGAGTTTTCAGTAAAGGGAGATGTGACTACATCTTCAACCAATACCTTGCCTGACTAGGCACAACCCTGAGAGAGAGAGAGAGAGTCCCCCAGCAGTTTAGTCCTATAGCAGCATAACTAAGGGATGACCTGAGCCAGCCCTAATTATAAGCTCTATCAAAAAGGAAAGTCTTAAGTCTACTCTTAAAAATGTTGACCGTGTCTGCCTCCTGAACCCAAAATGTTAGTTTGTTCCACAGTAGAGGAGCTTGATAGCTGAAAGCTCTGGCTCCCAATCTACAACAGCTCTCACACCAGATGTGGAGTGGACTACGTTGCATCACAGACTACAAAAGGAGAAATGGAGACATTGGTCAGCACACTGCACCGCTCCTGGACGAGCTCAACACATTCTATGCTTGGTTCGATGTGGAAAACACAGCAACGAGGAGATGACCACACTGACCTTGGAAACGGCCAAGACCAGGCCAATCCCTGGAAAGCACTTGGACCAGACGGTATCCCAGGCCGGGTCACCAGGATCTTCAACCTCTCCGAGTCAGTCTGTGGTCCCCTTCTGCTTCAAGGCATCCACCATTGTTCCTGTCCTGAAGACATCACCAGCCACCTACCCGTACGACTATCGCCCTGTTGCACTGACATCAGACACATCTGCACATCTCTATCAGACACGCTGGACCCTCTGCAGTTCCCTCAGACTCCTGGCCATCATCAATGGTGTCTGCGTAAGGCACACAGCATCTTTAAGGACCATAGCCACCCAGACTGTTCTCCTTGTTATCGTCAGGCAGATGGTACAGGAGCATGGCTGCAAAATATGACCGCTGCTGCTTGGAATATTATTTGTGTAATACTTCACTTTAACCTGTTTGTAGTCACTTTACTCTTGCTTTTCAACCCATGACTGACACATCACAGAGGAGCTCACAGAGACCCTGAACATCAGACACATCATAAAGAAAGCTCAACAATATCTCTACTTCCTGCAGCTGCAGAGAGCTCACCTGCCACCACCCATTCTCACCACATTCTAGAGCACTGAGAGTATATAAGTAAGTTTCATCATGGTGTTGTTCGGCAATTGCACCTTCTAAAGGCCGATTTACAGCAGATTGTGAGGACAGCTGAAAAGAAAATCAGGGTCTTTAGGCCCATCATACTCCTCCCATGCACAAGAATCTGGAATTTTAAGGCCAATACTGACAGAATAGGAAAGAGTTTCTTCCCACGGATCAGACTGTTAAACAGCAAACATTGCACATCCATATCCAGGCACACTTTGCACCTTTTATCTCTGCTGAATTTGATTCAATATCTACCTCTCTACTGTATAAACCCACTATAGCCATACTGTATATAGCCATATGTATCATATGTACATACACCATCTGTTACACTCTGTCTGTTTTTGTAAACCTATTGTTTAAACTAAGCAGCAACGTCCATGACTGAGAAATGAAGCCAATGCGGAAGTGCTAAAAACTGTACTTCCTCGAGCAGCCACTTGAGACAGCCTGCAGAAGTGACTCAATCTCCATAAGCACCCGTATTAATGCACTTATGCTCTGTCCATCTTTATACTGTCATTGGTTTAAACACACTGCACTTAATGCAGTGCCAGCACCTTGTAGCCTTTGTTGTATTTTGTGTTGTAGTGTGTGCACTTTAATGTAGTCCTGTTTGCCCTATGTTTTGTTTCATGTCCTTGTATATGGTTTTATCTAGGGATGCACTGATCCACATTTTTTCACTTCTGATCCGATCCCGATACCTGCATTTGGATATCTGCCAATACCGATACTATTCCAATACCAGAGCTCTGTTTGCTTTAATATTATTATTTTCATTATTGTTGATTTTATATGAGGCTGCATAAACTCCTCTCTACAGGCAAGTATACGTATGCATGTATGTCCCAAAAGGCAACTTGAGGTAAGTATGAGGTCAGAAAAATTTGATAATTATTTATTAAATTCCAAAACAAGGTTAAACTACTAGTGCAATATACACTATCAAAAAACAAAAATTACCTGTCATATAAACTACACAGCACAGATACAAATCACTACTATGCAGCAACACAGTTTTAAAGTGTCAAATATGAAATAAAGGGTAAACTTCTCTACACTACCCCTCTCCAAATAAAATACAAAGGACTGCTTCATCAAACTTTGCACGTTGCTGTCTTGCTTTGCGGCGTTTTGACTGTAAAATATTTCCACACAGCGGACATGTTGTGTGGAAAAGTTCGCTAGCCCCAGTGCTGCTCAATGCTAACCTGCTAGCTGCCTGGCTGCAAACTGCGGAACGGACTTCCTGAACGGAGGCGTGTCTCATCTCTGTGTCTCATTGAGACACGCCTCCGCTAGCTGGCAGTTTGCAGCCAGCTAGCAGACTAGCCGGCAGGAATCACTTGTGGAGTCATTTCAGCAGACAACGTTAAAGCACAGACATAACTCACGGATGGGAAATTTCCAATCTGTGAATTACGTTGGTATCGGAACCCGATACCGATACTGAAACATAGCTCCAGAGCTAATCTTTCTTGTTGATCCACTAAGATCCAGATCCACTAAATGCTACACCTGCAAATGACCATGCTCCTACACCTCTAGCTGACCATTCAGCTAAACCTCCTGTTAAAATACAATCCATCTGATATACCTCTTGCACATGAGTGTGTTATAATGACACTACTATAGCTCACCAAAGAAAGCTTCAAAAAAGTGTCACAGATAACACTATCACCCAGAGGCACAAAACTAACATATAGACATACAAAAAATGTGCACCCATACCCAAAACCAAAAGTGAGACGTTATTAAATACTTTGACCAGATAATAGCGACCATTGTAAAACGTGTGATAATGTAGAGCTGAAGCACAGTAAATATTTGATTAACTTATGATCACCAATGTGACTAGATTCAGTGATTGAATATGAAGGCAATATGATAAAATCTGTAAGAGTTAGTAAAAATGACGACAGAAGTCAAAATGGCCAACTTTGACGGGACACCACAGACACGCCCTTCAACGTACAGTCACAAAAAGCACGGTGTTCATTCAGCACCATGTTTTGACTGTACTGACCAAATTTGAAGCAGATCCGATAAAACCTGTAGGAGAAGTTAATTAAAATAGAACCCTGAAATGCCAAAAATGACATCACAGTTCGACATTCGTTCAAAATGGCCAACTTTGATTACACGCCATGGACACGCCCTTCAACGTACAGTCGCAAATAGCACAATTTTCATTCAGCACCATTTTTTGACTGTACTGACTAATTTTGAAGCAGATCCGAGAAATTCGGAGTTAGTTAAAATAGAAGCCCAAAGAGTCAAAAAATGAAAAATAAAAATGAAAATAGCTGACTTCCTGTGGGATTTGGGACACGGGTCCAAGAGGCTTTTTTGTACGTCTTGGCACGTTCAATGGGCCTACCAAGTTTCATTCATATTGGCGAAACGTGGCGCCGGGGCTGCTTTTTAAAAATCCTGTAGGGGGCGCTACAACCACGACAAACACGATTTTTGGTATGTGAGCTACAGGCACCAGTCTACACGTGTCCTGTGAATTTCATATTCATAACTATTACTATCTCCGCAGAATGATTTACCTGGCCACCAGTGCACCACCCAGCGGCGTGATTTTTTTCCCTTTTTAGGGGAGCCTCAGGGCGCCATGGGCAATCATCGTACCAATTTACATTTTAATCACACGTGCCGATGCGGAGATATAAACGGTTAACTTTTAAAGAGCTCCACCTTGTGGCGGTGGCCTCAAATTGTGCAAGATTGTGCACAATGCCTAATGAAGACATGATAAACTATTGACCCAAGGTTGGTGTCAATCGGCCATACCATTGTGAAGAAAGACCCCACTTCCTTTTTTGACGAAAAATCAACAGGAAGTGCTAATTTTATAACGTGCTTATTTTTTGAAATATCAAAATACTTTAAATTACTTTTTTTGCCAGGACAGTCTCCAGATCTTACGTGCAAAATTTCGTGCAAATCGTATAAATATATACGGAGGGAAAAAAAAAATTTTGAAAATTTTCATAAAAAAAAAAAAAGGGTATTAAAAAAAAAAAAAAAAAAAAAAAAAAAAAAAAAAAAAAAAAAAAAAAAAAAAAAAAAAAAAAAAAAAAAAAAAATTTTTTTTTTTTTTTTTTTTAGATTCAGCTCCATTCACCGAACGCGTGGATATAAGGTTTATGAATGTGAGACAAACGATGCGGGAGTCATTAGCCTATCGAAATTTGCCTAAAAGTAGCGCCACCTAGTGGTCTTCCTGAATGTGACGCATAGAATATCCAATATCGCAGCAGGCCCGACACATATGCCAAATAAAATTCACGCAAAGTTTACGTTAAGGCAGTGAAAACATAAGTAATAGGGGCTAAGCGTAATAATAAACGCATCAATTTCAATAGGGACCTTCCAGTTGTCGTCACTGGCTCGTTGTCGTCACTGGCTCGGTCCCTAATGATGGAGTGTGGACAATGGCTGCTAGTTTGATCTGTAACTATAGGCAAATAAAGCCATCTGTTCTCAAGTGTCAAAATATGTTTTCTTCTGTTAGCAAAACATTTTTGGCGAGGCTTTGCTAATGAATTATATGTATTACTAGCATGAATGGGAGGAAGTAAAGAAAATCAGCAATGACCTTTGTAAGATTATCAAAGAGTATGTGTTGAGTTACATTATTGGAATTATCCTGTGTTATACGTAAGTATATTATTTGTACACTTACTATAAAATGTTACCTACTATTCTCATGTATAAATCATGTCCCTGTGTGCCACAGTACAGAGCAAACAGAGACCTAAAGGGCGCATAGGCCTGGTTTTTTAAACATTTTTTAGTTCAGGTAAAAATAATAGAAAATGAATGAATGATAAGAATGATATGTGCTGCTCGTCCTCCAGTATTAATCTCCGCTTATGTTAACATACTGTACTGTCCTATAGTCTCATTTTGGTCTAATCTTTGCTCCTTTACGTTTAGCTGTCGGCTCTTCTCGGTTGTCTCTCGTGCCTCATTGGTATTCCTGGGCAATCCGCGGCGCGCGCCCCCGCTCCAGCAGCAGCAGCGGCACGCGCATCTCAGGAAAGAGGATAGTGCATCTGCAGAGCTCGAGTCTCTGAGCGAACGTGGCATGACGCCATGAGCTCTTAACGTGTGTGATGGAGATTATATTTTTGTAAGAACCGCTACCGTAGGCTGCTGTGGCGTCGCGTGAGGAGCTTGAACACAACCATGAAGCTGCTGCTTGTGATGACACTTTTATGGCGCGAGGCGTTTTGCGGATCTCCAAGCGTCCAGATCGGTAGGATTTTAATTTTTCCGTCATCGTCCCACTGTTCTGATCTTTACGTATCCTATTGATCGATATGTCTAAATTATTGTTATTATTCGCTTTTCTCCTTCTCCCATTCATTCATCGTTCCGTGTCTTCCTCCCACTAATGTGGGCCTCTCTCATCTCTGTCCTCCTTGTGCTGCTCTCATCATAGGAGGCCTCCGAACTATATGGCGGGTGCTGCAGTGTACTAATAATGTCAACACCTTCATCTATTATATTTCTTTATGTGCTTAGTGTATGTGCGCGTGCATGGTACTGGCAGTGCAGTGCAGGCGTGTGTGCGTGGGCGCGCATGTGTACGTGTATTTGTCTTGTGAGGTGTAAACTGGCACACAGCTAAAGGCAGGTACATCCAATAATTAGAAATCAGCACTTCACATATTTATTGTGCTTCATTGCTTGTTGTAAGCAAATTCAGCAGCGACCTCTACAAGATTATCAAAGATGTGTTGAATTTTCACCCACACTATTAGATTCAAATATAGGCTCCACAGTTATGTTGTCTTGTTGTTAGAATTAAAATATTGCATTTAAGTAGCTACCAAACTGATTTACCATAACCTACAAGCAAGCAGTTTTGAATCCAAAATAGGTTACCTACGCTAGGTATTTGATGCAGGTGGTGGTGGTTCTTTTCGCACTAGTTTTGCTAAGGTTTGATTTTAATAATTATTTGGGTGTACCCTTCTTATATTAGTCAATATTACATTTGGGGTAATGAATTCGCAATTCAACTGCAGAGGGAATACTGGGCAAGATGAACACTTAAAAACAAATTTTAAAACATCATAGCCATAAAAATACTTTTTGATCAAATATATTATTACTTTGTACCAGCACCAAAATAATCCTAAGTCGTTTAATTAAGTAGTTTTGTGATATCTAACAGTGATTTAAACTTTGACCTGCTAGTGTCACTACAGGCCACACTGAAGTATGTATGATTCATCCTCTGGGATAATGAATGTTTGTACACGTTTGCCCCTTAAAGATGGGTGATCACCAGTGGAGAAGCCAGTCAGTTGTCAGTTGAATCACTGCCCCTTTTTTAGCTGCATCACTGTACACAGGAATGCAGGATAACAGCATGGCAGGCTGTAAACCTTAACAGCCTTGTCTCAAAATGACCTAATTACAAAAGTTACTGTGTTGAAAACAGAGAGCCATGATGGAAATGTTGGGCAGTGCAAAGCAGAGAAACATGAATTGTTTTGTGTAAACTCAGTGAGGGCTGAATGAGTAATTCACACATAAGAAGCACACTCCTTTTTCTGTCTAAACCTGGCACTGACTTTCCTAGTCCCATGCAGTTAATATGCTAACCTAAACCTAAAGCAAATTAGCATCATTAGCTAACAAAACAAAACCCTAAACAAACAGCAGCCTATTATACTATGGTAGTCCATATGCCTGGCAAGCTTTTCATTTATATGTCACTTCAAGGTAGTGTAAATGCATAGCAACAAAAATGATGAATTGCATTATGTCTTCATAAAGTGATGTTCAACACGAGACCAAGAAGGTCCATATGTAAACTTAAGCTGATTCAAACCAGAGGTGAATCAGCTAAATCAATATTTACACATGAGATTGTTTACAATATTTATAACACAACACTGAGAAATATCAACTACCTGAAAGAAAGTTAATAGATATCTCTGTTGTTTAAGAACCTTTACAAAAAAGTAAAAGTCATGAACAAACACTGGTACACATGGGTAACTCAATGCACCAGATAATAATCATTTATCAAAATATATCTCAACTATGACAAGACAGTCAAAATATCAAAATCATGAGGAAATGCAGTATTTAGGATATAATATTTGTGGTATATAAAAGATGTTTTCTGTCTGAATATTAATGTATCTCATAGAACTGATATTGTGTCTTGCCTTTGTGCAATGCACTTCAAATGGGCTTTTACTATATTACTATTACACTATATCTGTGTTCACTAGAAATGTCCTAACTGAGCTAATCCCAACAATTGTTATTGAGGCCAATCCAGGCACAGTTTAATGGATTGGTATTGACTAAAATAAAGCTGATCAAATTGTGATCCTTTCCTTACTGTACTCTACTGTGTACGATAGATAGCATTCTGCTACATATCTAAGTGTGTTATTTCACTGTGTAATATCAAGTTTAGTTTTTTTGTCAATTATACAGGTACAGTTATAGTAAAATAAATATCCGTGAGATCAGACAGTATAACAATAGTGTAATATGGAATATTAAGAAAACAACAGAAAAACTTAATACTAATAATACTTATTATGAAAGTAATGTGAGCAAATTAGTTAGAATTAATGGGGGTTAAAAAGTAATATAATAATAGCAATTTAGTAATGCAATAATAATAAGTATTCTTAAGGTACAGTCTTAGGCAGTGTCCACATTTAGGAGCCTAGTGGTCTGAGGCTAGAAGCTCTTCCTTAGCTTCTCAGTGCTGGCCTGATGTATAAGGAATCTTCTTCATAATTGGAGCATGGGGAAAAGGCCTTTATTTGGGAAGTTGGGCTCCCAAAGATTCTCCTAGCCTTATTTTTGTGGTGTCTGGTATAGATGTCTTTTAGGCAGGTAGAGCACCACCTAATGTACATTTAGCTATATGAGCCACTCATTGGAGGGCCTGGTGGTCTTGTTCTGTGCTGTTTCAGTATCAAGCAGTGATGTTCCCTGTCAGGATGACAGTCCTCAATGGGCCAGGAGTAAAAATTCTTCTGTGCAAGTGTCTGCTTTGCATTTCTCACCACAGAGTCATTATGTAGTACCCCGATCAGGTCCTCGGTAATATAGACACCAAGGTACTTGGTGCTGTTCTCAATACATGGATTAAGAAGTGATACTGGATTTTGGTCGGACAAGACCATATTGATCAACCAATCAACCAACCGACCAGAAGGTGCCAGCCCTAGCATGCAGTTTAAAAATTGCAAAAGGCCACATATTTGTCAAAAACAGCATAAGCAGTAGTAACATACAGTAAAAACATATAGAAAGACATTTACAAACAAGTATTGCAAACAATCAGAACCGCAGTATATAACTAGCATAGCATAGATAGCAGCAGCAAAAAGACTCATGGTTAGAGAAGCACATTTTTAGGTCAAATTGTGTGAATTGGCCTGTGGCAATTCCAGCACTGGAGATGAAGCATTTTTGGTGAATTTATAATCTCTGTAATTTGGTTGTATTTGATTGAAGGTTTTTGCTTTTGCTGACCTGAGTAAACTGTGATGTGTATTTTGTTTGAAACTTGACTGTTACAGGTTATAGGATACGCCGCATTGTGTGACACTTCAAAGTGGGTAACCAGACACTAAGTGGAACGGAAAATGCTTCTTTTTAATTTTCTCTGCATTCTATCAGTTTAGCTGGTCACACCATATGCAAAGTGGAATAGACTTGCAGCTATATTTTTGGTAGCTGGAGCAGCAAGAAGAATTTCCACTAGGCTTCTCTGAGAATTACACTCGCAGCTCCAGAAACAATACATTTGCAGGTATCCTTTCAAGGCTGAAAAGATACTCTCCTTCAAACTAGGAAGGAATGCTGGCAGTCCTAGCGTTAAAAGAAGTGGGAATTCTAATACTTTCAGACTAACAAAAGGTCAACTACAGTACAGCCCTATTTAGACGGAAGTCTTTTACAGTAAACAAACTTGTGCATCATTCCTTTGCTCTGTCCTCCTGCCCTCTGCTTCCAATGTGAAGAGACTAATTAACTGTAGATAGGTAGTAAGATGGTTCTAGCTGTACTGGTAATGTAAAAGGTGGAAGGGGACACAGTGCATGTCTGACCGAACCACATAACTTTAGCCTTGTCAGAATTTAAAGTGTGTATAAAGGCAATTCTGGGATTTCTTTTAAAATACATTAAATATGTTAGAAAATAGTTGCTGAAAACATGAATATTTAATTTTTGTGGCTGGTCCTAAATGGTGGCTCGATGACACGCTGAGGCCACCCTGAGCATACCCCTGCACTGCTAGCAGAGAGATAGAGATTAATTCATCTCGCTTAGAGAGTTTCAATTTTCTGAACTTACCTGACACGTTTCAGCCGCTTCAAAATTCCTGCTTGACTGCTCCTGTGAGTGGGCTTAGCTTGAAATGATCTCATCACTGCATCAGGAGATGGACCAGTTGCATACAAAATTGTATCATATCATATAAATGAATATGGGAGTTTGTAACAGTAATAACATTGATAAATATGGAGAAGATAGTGGGACCAAGTATTGAGATGCGGGGAATGTCAACACAAAGCAAAGCTGTGGGGGTTTATTTGACAAGATGGAATGATCCATAGAGTCAAATGATTTTGCTAAGTAATAAATATTGCCAAACAATATTGTTTGTCCAGTGCAGATGATGCATATGGTTTGATGCATATCATCTACGCCTCAAGTAAAAGCTCTAAGAACACAAATTTATTAAAATCAGTGTTAGTGAGCACTACTTTGCCAAATGATCCCCCTGACAGGTTTGGCATATCAAGATGTTGATTAAACAGCATGTCTATGACACAGGTGAGCCTTTGACTGGTCACAATAAAAGGACACTCTAAAATGTGCCGTTTTATTTTGAGAAAAGACATGTATTAGGCACTGAATTATGGCTATTTCACGTAGGGCTACACGTATTCTTTCCCTGGAGAAGAAAGTCATGACCTATCCTACTCTGCCTCTGATTGGTTGGTAGTCATTGCATTTGTTGGAATATCATACGTCCATCAAAGAAAGGAAAATACTAAATTTGGATGCAGAAGGGAACAGAAACTATAAACTCTAAGAGGAAGCTATAAGCAGAGAGGACTACACCAGAGGCCTGCACCTATGCAATATAACCTAAAGTGGATTAAAAATGAAGGCTGAAGGCTATACTCTCAGGTATGGACTGTGTGGGTCTATGGTAGATTGCAGATGTTTTTGATGACAGAAGCTCCGCAAGGTTGTGAAGGCTTGTCAGTCACAGAAGCTAATATATCTGCCTCACAGCAAGCTGCCATACTTACCTTATATGGCCTTGGCCTCCCTGCTCAGGCCCAAAGAGCGTGTGTGTGGAACTATGACCTCATTCTGCTAGCTCCACCAAGTGTTGCAACTGAACTGAGGTGGAATTTTTTAATAGCATATTCCAACCTGACAAAGCAAAAGAAGTAGACATATTTATAGTATATATATTTAAGCAGGCTTTTGTATGATGGATTTTTGGATATATCAGTGTACTGAATCAATGTACTTGAGATAATTAAACTAATATCAGACATAAGCTTAAGGTGGAATAATTAGGTAAAATAAAGAAAAAAGATAAGCGACTTAACAAGCTGTCCACACAAATAGCAGGCTACTTCTCCCTCATTCCAAAGACATGCAGGTTTATGGGTTAATAGATGACTTTAAATCAGCCCCCGATGTGATGATTGTTTACATGTCAGCCTGTAACTGGTGACCTGACCTGTCCAGGGTGTGCTCTCACCCAATCTCCAGCCCCCCATGACCCTGATAAGGATAAGGACATCTGAATGTTTTATCCCTAATATTGTTCTCAGCCTCAACCCCCAAATTTGTTTTCTTACTTGTGAGTAATTTCTTATCAATGTCTCACCAGAGACGTCACTCAAGTCATGTGGTCTCAAGCAAGTCCCAAGTCTTTTTTTTGTGGGCAAGTCAAGTCAAGTTCTTAGTTAAAGTTTTTTTTGTGTGTGATTCAATTCTAGAATTAAATAATTTCTTTTCAGTTTTCACTTTCAAATATATTTTGATATTTGTTTTTTGTTTTTTTTTCAGTTGCAGATTTTATGTGTTCAGATTCAGATATTATTTTTTTATAGTTACGGTTAAAGTTTTCTGTTCTGTTTCAGATCCTTTTTTAGTTTCAGGTCTTTTTTTTTCACTTTCAGACTTTTGGCTCAATAGTTTCTATACACCATATTCACAAGTCAAAAAACAGTGAAAAAACTGAGGGCAGTGACAAAGTTCCATTTAGAAAGCTGTTTAGACCGCATCTGGCACTGATCATAGTATAAGAGCAATAAACAATGCCTGGGCAGTTCGATAGCTACACTATAACACTACCTTTTCTCACTTCCATGTGCCACAGTAAACACAGCGTAGTGTCTTGTTGCCATCGCTCAGTGTTATCAGTGTTTCAAGTCCGTGTAAAGTAAAAATAAATGTGTTTTGAGTTTGTCAGACTAAAGAAGAAAGTGTTATTAACCACCCAGCCAAATTTGAATGATTAGAAATAACGACAACTTTATGAAATTAGGTGTCAAAATCAGGTAAAAATGGGCAGTATTCTCAGCTCCAGGACTGTGGGGGCATGTCCGTTGAACAACTCTGGGCGAGTTGAATGAATCTCTGTCTCTCTGTGTCTTTCTCTCTCTGTCCAAACGTTCATAAGTCATGTATCTCAGTGAAATGCTGTCTATCGTCACATTGCGGTTATTGCTCCATTGCGGTGTTTTGATGAAGCAAGGGTGTAGTGGGCAGCACGGCGCAGCCGGCAGGTGTCTCTCGTACGTGTGCGCCATTACCGACACACGTAAACTCAGATCTGACTACATATATTACCTGTCATAGCTATACCCCCACCCCCCGTTGCGCTAGGGGGCGGGGGTATGCTCACCTCAATGCGTCATGCAGTCTCGTTTTAGGACCGCCCAAAAAATCCTGGACTGAAAACTGGTGAAAAATTGTTTGAACCTCTAACTCCACATTTTAGTGATATATCGTTCAAAGTCTTTTCACATGTTCTCAGCAACTATTTTCACATACATGGAATTGCCTTTACACAGACTTTAAGATGTGTTGTAGACAAATGGCAACCTCCGGTGCTGAGAAATGAAGCCAATGCGTAATTGCTAAAAACTGTAATTCCTCGAGCGCCCCCTTGAGACAGGCTACAGAAGTGAGTCAACCTCCAGAAGAGCCTGTATTAAAATTCCCAATTTCACAGCAGAACAGCTGTCTAACCTGTCACAAGCAGCCGCTTGGAGAATTACAGCTTTTAGCACTATAATCCCTTTCTACTGTCACTTCACTTCATGAGAGGACAAAAATTCCCAGTCCAAATTCTGTATGAAAATTAATTAAAGGGGGTGTTGGTTAGCTCAGTTGGTAGAGCCCCATACAAAGGCTCGGTCCTTGCCGCAGTGGCCCAGGGTTCGAATCCAACCTGCGGCCCTTTGCTGCATGTCATTCCCCATCTCTCTCTCCCCACATTCCTGTCACTCTTCAGCTGTCTCTGTCAAATAAAGCTTGAAAAGGCCAAAAAAAAAAAATCTAAAAAGAAAATTAATTAATGTTAAGTAGAAGCTATGAAGAGGCTTCAGCAGTCAAGTCATATCATAGGTTTTTTTTTTAATTTTAATTAATCTTTCTTCCTTTCGTGTTTCCACAAAAAGTGTTTCCTTGTTGAGGTGCAGAAATATTTCCTGGTTTGTTGCTGGAATAAAACAACAGTGAATGGACACACTGCCTTAACAACAATGTCAACTTAATTTCTCTAACTCAGACAGCTGAAGTCTCATATTAGCTTCTGTAGCAACTCATAATGTAATAATGGCTCATAATGTAATAACAGCTCATAATGTAATAACTTACATGTAATAAAAGTTCATAATGAAATAATCGGCTCATAATGTAATAAAATCATGAGCGCATAACGTAATAACGTCTTTGCGCACAATGTAATAATGTAACAATTTATTACATTATGAGCCCAGCTGTATAGCAACTCATAATGTAATAACAGCTCATAATGTAATAATGGCTCATAAAGTAATAACTTCAATGTAATAAAAGTTCATAATGTAATAATCGGCTCATAATGTAATAAAATCATGAACACATAACGTAACAGCTTTGCACATAATGTAATAACTTATTACATCATTAGCCTTACTGATGATGCTCATAATGTAATAACAGCTCATAATGTAATAATAGATTATATTGTAAAAAAAAAGTGTTGCATTATCATCATTTACCTCTGAAATAAAGGTACAAATAAAGCAAAAGACATGGGTTTCAGCACCTTTAATGAACAGAATTAGTGAAACTGAGTAGCCTATTATTTAATAATAGCCTAACTGTATGTATCAGACCTAATGCTTCACCCACATGCCATGAATGGGATACATCTTTCTAATTTTGTGGAAGGACAATGGGATGACTATGTGCAAAACATGCAGCACAGTGGTACATATGGTGATCATCTGACTCTACAAAGAGCATCCATTCAATGTGCAGTTTATGGTTGTATCAACACTGGGTGTCAATGCAACAGCAATAGTATCCCCACATGGTCACTATAATGAAAGTCTGCCATTGCTGATTCTAGGGCATTCCGCTGAAGGTTGTGGGGACCATTATGTGAGTCTTGATGGACCAGTCAGACCATTGATAAAAAGAATACAGGACGCAGAGAAGCAGAGGTTACATCTTTATAACCCTAACTCTGACCAATATTGAAACCCTGACTATGACCAACATTCAAACCCTGATTCTAACCACCATTCCAACCCTGATTCTGACCACCATTCCAACCCTGACTCTGAACACCATTCAAACCCCGACCACCATTCAAACCCTGACCACCATTCAAAACCTGACTCTGACCACTATTCAGACCCTGACTCTGACCAACCTTCAAACCCAGACTCTGACCAACATTCAAACTCTGACTGTGACCACCATTCAGACCATTCAAAACCTGACTCTCACCAACATTGAAACCCAGACTCTGACCATCACTCTGATCCTGACTCTGACCATCACTCTGATCCTGACTCTGACCACCATTCAAAACCTTGACTCTGACCAACATTCAAACCCAGACTCTGACCATCACTCTGATCCTGACTCTGACCACCATTCAAAACCTGACTTTGACCACCATTCAGACCCTGACTCTGACCAACATTCAAACCTTGACTCTGACCACCATTTAAAACCTGACTGTGACCAACATTCATACCCTGACTCTGACCAATATTCAAACCCAGACTCTGATCATCACTCTGACCCTGACTCATCACTACAATGATCCTCATGATGACATGGTGTTAGGGTCCATGTTAGGGTCCATGTCCCACATGGTGACCTCAACACAGTCCATCAAACTGACCCTGATATTGTTCCTTCTGTTCCTGATGATACCCTCTTGGTTGTTAGCCCTAACTTGCCTTTGCTGGTAGTGTCATCCATTATCCAGCATTGCCTGTTGATGGATATGACAATGCTGGGCACCTTCAACAGAGTTTCCAACTTATTCAGAGAGCTAACCCGGCCATTCCTACCAAGAATTTATATACGTGGTTCTTAGGTTGAATGTTTAGATATTGAGACGGATGAAGACTGCTGTATAAATATTAGCAGGTTATATAAAGCAGCTGGACGCAATAGTGGCCTTGCATCCAACATCAGGCAGCTCTTCAGCCAAAATGCCAGGTGGTTTACTGCATGGATTGTGATTCGACACATATCCTCTGGATGGTTCCATATAACCGACATATATTGGAAGAAATAAAGTTTTCTTTTTTTCTAACTCCCATTCACCTGTTCAGCCCCTGATCTGTGTGATGATGGGCACAGTGCCTGACAAATGGAGCCCTGGACTAGATTTTTGTTGGCTAACTATAATTTATGATTATGTATTATTTATGCGTATTGTTTAATTAAATCACGACTTGTGTTTTTTTTTACTTTGGTATCCTGACAGGCTGAAGAACTTCTGAGCTCAGTGAGCTGGTTCATGTTTTGTATGACCCCCCCCTACAGTATGTCTGTTCTTTAAGTATATAGTTTCACAAGTTCCAAAATAAAGTGAATGTTGAATGAACATGCTGCTTGTATCATGTATTTAATGTAAGTAGGAGAAAAATGTTTAAAAGCATTTATTAAATTGGCATTAAAGACCAACAATAAAAAACAGCAACATTTTAACTCTAAGGTCTTCATCAGGCTGTGTACTGTAGAAGGAAAGAGTGTTAACTTACTTATTTGAAAAGAACTATCTTAAATTTGTTTTTAATGTAGAAGTTACTGTTTTCTGCATTTATTGTAGCAATAGAAAATGCTCTTAAACTACATGAACTACAGTCCCCCTCCCTCTTCCCTTATCCACCCTATTACTGTAGTGCCACCTATGTACAAATCATAGTCAAACACAGACCTCAGCCTGTAGGTGAATTCGAGTAGTCAATGTGCAGGTGTGGCCATTATGGACTTAATGCTCCACCACGTTTTGCAGAAATTGTGTGATTCTGCTTACATACAGACAGACCATCACAGAGGTGAAAGCAGGTCCTTTCACCCTGCAGGAATGGCAAAGGTAAAGAAATGGTTATAATGCAACACTTTTGTCACAGTATAAGCCACTGTTACATTATGAGCTGTTATTACATTATGAGTTGCTATATAGTTGGGCTCATAATGTAATAAATTGTTACATTGTGCGCAAAGACGTTATTACGTTATGCGCTCATGATTTTATTACATTATGAGCCGATTATTACATTATGAACTTTTATTACATGTAATTTATTACATTACGAGCTGTTATTACATTATGAGTTGCTACAGCTTCAACTAAATTTACATACACATTTTTGCATGAAACAAGGACTGTGGATTTGTCCCTTATTTCTTACAATTGGGTCATGCATAGATAGAGATAGAGAGGTCACCAGTAACTCTTTCATTGTACATATCACATTTTGCATTGTATTGAGACAGACAAGAAAAAAACAAACCTATCCATTCCAATCTATTTGAAACTAAAGTGTTGGAAGAGACATTAAAACATTTATTAGGTAGGTTCATTTGTAATTTGATGGAACACAGCAAACACCTGCAGACATATAAACACATAAATGTATATAGATGAATGTAGATTTGGAGTTTTAACAGGAAAACATAATGCATCCATTACATGATTAAACAGCATGGTTGGCTATGTGCCAAAAGAAATAGTATAATTTTTACCATTTTTATGACTGACCATCTCTGCAAAAAGTCCTTCACCCTGTGGATTTTCTTGAACAATATCTTTGCGACGCAGGACAAAGGTTATTTACATGAACTTTTCAATCAATATCTGGTTTATCTCTGCCTTTCAACCTATTATTTGTAGCCTCATTTGTTCCAGAGTGGCCTTGTTCTCTCCTCTGGGAAACTTGGGTAGGTAGTTAACTTCAGCTTCAGCTCTTTTGATGTTGGAATGGGGCTCATTTTCAGGGATTGTTAAGCAGACTTTCCATCCATACCATTCATTCCCACTTCCAACTTACTATATTTGATACAGATGGTTTGAAGCTATACATTGTTTCAGCCATCTGAGTGAAGTCTCAGTGGGTGTTCTGTACTCAGCCGGTGCAACCAGAATGAGGAGGGTCTCTGGTTTGGAAACCACAGGATTGCTTTTTGCAGATGATGTTGTTGTTCTGTTGGCTTCATCAGACAGATCTGACCTTCAGCATGCACTGGGGTGATTTGCTACCAAGTATGAAGCAGCTGGGATGAGAGTTCCTCCCCCAAGCGAGTTCAAGTATCTCTAGGTCCTGTTCATGAGTAATGGGAAAACAAAGCATGAGATGTACCAGCAGGTTGGTGTGGTGTTGGCAGTCCTGCAGACACTGTATCAAATGGTTGTGGGGAAGAGGGAGCTGAGCCGAAAAGCAAAGCTCTTGATTTCATTCTCAAGAATCAAGTGTAGTATCTGCTGTCACTGCGATATGACCCTGGACAAGCAGAATAAAATGGTAAATGGTAAATGGACTGTACTTATATAGCGCCTTTCGACCACTCAAAGCCCTTTATAGTGCGTATCTCATTCACCCATTCACACACATTCATACACTGATGGCATTGGCTGCCATGCAAGGTGCCAACTGCTCATCAGTGAGGAGCCAACCATTCCTACACATTCACACACCGATGGCACAGCCTTCGGGAGCAATTTGGGGTTCAGTATCTTGCCCAAGGACACTTCGACATGCAGACTGGAGGGGATCGAACCGCTAATCTTCTGATTAGTGGACGACCCGCTCTACATCCGAGCCATAGCCACCCGAAAAATGGATGGATACAGAACTAGACGTTTCAAGCAGAACACTCTTTCACACATGCACTTGTTTACTTGGAGAGAATGCATCTGTTGAAAACAGAACTGAGTGTGGTCCATTTGTTTTTGCAGTGTGTTTTTGGTGAAGTTGATTGCTATTTGCTGATTTTGTGCGTTGTTTGTTTTATATAATTTTGACATGTCTTTATTGTCATGGCATGGTCAAGTTAGACCTAAAAACACATTCTGACATGTTTTAGCATCAAGGAGTCAATATTCCAAAGTCATTTAATTCTTCTGCTTCTCTTCTTGTTCTCTTCTTGTTGTTTTCTTCTCTTCTTGTCTGTCTGACCATGATCCTTTATGTCTGTGTGTCTGTCTCAGGAGGTTTATTCCCCAGAGGTGCAGATCAGGAGTATAGTGCATTCAGAGTTGGTATGGTTCAGTTTGGGATGGCAGATTTCAGACTGACTCCACACATAGATAACCTGGAGGTGGCCAACAGCTTTGCTGTTACTAACTGCTGTAAGTATATTTTTTCTTATACTATTATGAACACCATTTGATCAGCTGCATGTATTATCTGCTACAGGTTTTATTGCAGATAATTCTTATATGCCTTTATGTTTGTGAGACATTTCACATTTTTCATATAAAATTTGGATGAAAGAATAAAAAATTGCTGCTGTGCATGAGGGTATATGTTTTGAACCTGCTTATGTATGCTAATTTTACTATCTGAAAAATAAGCCCTTAAAATAGCACTGTGCCATTGACTTTGCTTATTGCTTTCTGTTGCCTCAAGATAGCAATGCACTAACAACACACTTTGCAACCAGATGGTTCTAAGTACATTTGCTACACAACATGGGCACGGAGTTTGAAAATGACAAGTATGTCTGTCAAAAACTAGCAATGACACGCTGGTTGTAAGATAGAGCCCTATATTTTCAATTATGACCCTCCTAATACATTTCCATTAAAATGCTACATAAGTGGACCACCAGATACCTTTTTTTAGATTAATGAACAAATCAGAGGTGTCTCAGAGGTCTGGAACAAGGCTTCTCTTATATAGATCACTGACATCTGTCAGAGCTTGTAGAGCACTCTCTGCAAGAGGGATGTTGTTTGTCCTTTACACATGCACACAGGTGTGTTTATCTGACGGTACCTAGCCACAGTAGAATTTAGGTCATTACAGTTTTGTGTTTTGTGAAATGTGTTGGAAAAATAAAATTGAAGGTTGATCAAAATTTTAGGAACAGAAAAAATAAATTGTCTCAAATTGTCTGAGGACTAGGACTAGACACATCTTTTAGCGTCTATGACATATCCTAACCTATCAGCAGAACACTGTATTAACCTTCATCTGTTTACAATAGTTCACCACCACACATATGTTGTTTTTTAGTCAAATGGGCCCTGGCCCACACTTTTGATATGAATTCATGGGCATAGATTTGTCCAAGAAAATCCATTCAGTTATTTTTAGTGTGGAGTCAGGTTATGTTCCAAATTCAGTAACTGCAGACCAAAGAGTAGAAGCAATGGGAATGACGACTCCATGCATGAAGTATACTCTGTGTTCATCAGAGCATGATGTAATGAGGGCCTGCGGCTCAAAGCTCTGCTATTTAAGGCCAGTGCAGTGTATTGTGATAGCACTGAATGCATGCATAGCACCAACATCAAAGACGTATGATGTACAGATACTGTACTGTACTGTCATTTAGGTCACAAAGACAAAATTTCTACCTTGGCTAATTAAAAAGATATTTGGAGGATCAGTTATAACCAGGAACTCCAAAACCATGTTTTATGAATTTTAAATGAAAAATCTTTTTTGTTGGACTACTTTTTATAGAGAGAGTTATAGAAATCGCTTGATTGCGGTGACTACCTCAAAAGGTTGTGCAACAACATATTAAGTTCAGGGTTAAAATGATTCTGTTGTTTTATATTTTAGATTCTTGAATTAACAGCACCTCCGATTAGAGCCCATATAAAGGCTTCAAGTAGCAGACTCATCTCTACATTAACTGTTCAGAGGAGACTGTGTGTATCAGGCCTTCCTTTTGCCCTTTTGGCAAATAGTGCAAGACTAATGTCTTCTCAAATTCTTTGTAAAATTACAAAGAATTTGTGGATTTCATTGTCTACAGTTCATAATGTCATTAAAAGATTCAGAGAATCACTTAGAACACTTGGAATGCCTCAGAGGTTTCAGTTGTTTTTGTTGAATTGGTCATTAAAATACCCATAAAACGAATGAAATATCTACAATGTCATCATTATGCTCTATAAACCATAGAATAGAGCAGAATAGAGTAGTGAAGCGTCTCAAAATTCTCAGTCTTAAGGACCGAAGAAAGACCTCACGAGAACTGTGTGACGAGATCAACGCCACAATGACTAATGGTGTGACAGTGTTTTCAAGAACTGTGTGTCAGAAACTGGGTGAAGAAGGACTTGTTGGCAGAATAGCAGCAAAGAAAGCATTACTGAAAGAGAAACATAGAGTGAAACACCTGAAATTAGCAAAAGAACACAAGAAATGGACAAAGGAAGATTGGTATAAAGTGTTGTTTGAAGTTTGAACAGTTTGGCAACAAGTGAAGAGTGTATGTTGGACGGAGGGAGGGGGAGAGGTATAAAAATGAGCCAACAGTTAAACACAGAGGGGGTAGTATTATGGTGTGGGGCCATTTGAGCCTCAGGAACAGGTGACTTAGTGAAAATTGATGACATCATGGATAAGAAAGTATACCACAACATTCTGGTGAGACACAGAATAGCATCTGGGAGTTATCTTATTAGGCCTGGATTTATTTTCCAAGAGGACAATGACCATAAACATTCTTCTAACTATTGTCTGAACTACCTGTGACGGAAGGAATCTGGTGAAACATTGAAAATGATGGACTGGCCCCCTCAAAGTCCGGACCTCAAACCCATAGAGCAAATTTGAGGCGAGTTGGAAAATAAACTGGATAGATCTATTGTAGATTCAAAGGAAAGCCTTTGGCTTGAGTTGCAGAAGGCATGGAATAGGGCTGAACGATATGGACAAAATTTCATATCTCATTATTCATGCCAGATATCTCGATATCGATACGATACGATATACGTGTTCGGGATGGCATTTTATAGCGTCCAAACCATTTTTTTAAAGCCCTCTTTTGAGACTGTGTACACAGGTACCATGTCTTTTGCAATGTGGTATGTTATAGCGTCTGTAATGTCTTTATGTCTGGTGGACGTCGACTCATATGGTGTAACACTACTGATTTTCTACGATACTAATTTTCGCCAAGCACAACCTGCACAACACCTCGTTCTGGTTGACATCATCCTTTTTAAATCCAAAATACCTCCAAATAATGGAGGATTTATGTTTTGGCACGAAATCAGATTCTGCACCGCCACCGGCCGTATTATCTTCCGCACTCATGTCACTTTTCTTTCTTTCTTTTTGATTTCCCCGCTGTGTATGTCGTGTGTGTACGTCTCAGTCTCCGTCTCCCTCACTCTAATGTTTGTCTTTGCTTGGCTTCAGCTGTTGATCCACAGCAAGCATGAAATAAGGTTTGTGGTTGGCTGGCCGTAGTGGTGCATTCAAGGGCAATTGTGGTAGAGTGGGTCGTCCAATAACCTCTTGCTCCCCGCTCTTGCTCCTCAAAAAAGAGATTGACACGGCCGAGGTGCCCTTGAGCAAGGCACCGTACCCCCCCAACATCTGCTCCCCGGGTGCTGTTAGTGGATGCCCACCGCTCTCACACTCAAATTGGCATCTGTCAATTTGAGTGTGTGACCCTGTGCATGTGCATGTGTGTGTTCCAACAGGTGCCAGCCTGGATGGGTTAAATGCCGAGAAGTAATTTCACATTCAATGTGATCAATAAAGTTTCTAAAAAAAAAAGAAAAAGATGTTTACTGTGACTGCCAGTACATGCAGGGCGAGCGCGGGGGGAAATCTATATTGTTGCTTTTTTGATATTAATATCTTGAACAGTGGCGGCTGGTGAAAAATATTCTAGGTGGGGCTGTACCATACCATCCCATCCCGATACAATTAACACAAACTGCAGGATACCAGTGCTCTGTTAAATAATAAGTAATTATTTAATGCTAATATAAAAAATTTGAGGCATTCTTATACAAAAACAAACACTGCACAATCACAAGCTTTACATGTAAAACAGAACCTATAAACAATTGACGTATCAGTTTCTAACAAAGCAGAACATGTTGGAAAGGCTGTTGACTTTAAAGCAGGGCCTCCTTATGACAGAGCTGATCAGCTGTGATCAGCCGCATGAAACGGTGCCATTAGTAGTTAATAGGCAACACAAGAGGCATACCGTCAGAACAATATACAATAACATCAAATTATATAGATTAATAAATGTTTATATGAACTCTTACACTGTATAAAGGATGTATAATATAGAAATGTATATCAAGTGGTTGAACTCAAACCTTACATATACAGTAATATTAGCTTCCCTTTTTCGCTAGCTTGCTGTCTGATATCATGGTCAGGTTGATCTGGGTCCAGCAAAGTTCTCCTCTCAAACGGATGCTGAAGGAGTGATTTTACCGTAGAGAGGGTTGGGTCTTGGAGGAGTAGCGTTACGTGCGCCATTGTTATGTAGAATAGCGCTTGTACCTAGCGGCGCTGCTAACTTTAGCCGTAGCTGGCTTGAGGCGATAAAATAATCGCCCTTTCTGGAGTTGATTTGAGGACGGTGATTGGCTAAATCGTATGTCAAACGTTCATACCTTAAATTAGCGATTGGTTTAACTGCTCATAGACCCGCCTCCTCAGGGCGCTTTCTCCAGCGCCCCAGAGCAGCTGAGACATGCAGACAAGGGACAGCATATTGCTGAACAGTGGATTTTCTATCATATTTTGCACATATTAATGGATTATAACATTATTTAAACACACAAATATTAAAAATATGAATGCTTTAATTATTTTTTTTATTTTTCATTTTTTCATTTTATTTTTGTGGCTTAGGGAGGGCGGCGCCCTATCGCCCTCTATTGGCCAGCTGCCACTGATCTTGAATGTTCATATCTAGATATAGATACGATAACGATATATCGTTCAGCCCTAGCATGGAATAACATTAGTGTTGAAATTCTCAGGAAATATATTGACACAATGCCAGAGAGATGTTTGCTGTTTTAACTACTGCAAAATGTGGACATACTAAATATTAAAGTTAAAAGTGGATAAAATCAGTAGGACTCACTTCATCTGATATTTGTGTTGTGCTCAGAGTAACATCTGCATGTTTCATGAACATTATAAAATCATGTTTTGGAGGCAAAAAGAAGGTCAGTATTTTCAGATCTTCCAGGTGTTCTGATAATTTTGGCCACCACTGTATAATTGAAGGTTGATCAAAATTTTAGCCTCTGGGCTAAAGATGTTGCAAAAAGGTTCCTATAAAGAGGGACCATCTGGCTTGTTATCAGTGCACAATTGAAAAGCCAGCATCCATGGCATGAGGGTGCATTAGTGCACATGGCATGATGAGTAATCAGCACATTTGTGAAGGCACCAATAATGATGAATGATAGAAACCTGAATACAGGTTTTGGAGAAACATGTGCTCCCAAATACACACTATCTTTTTTTAGGTGCAGCGTTGCTTATTTCAGCAAAACAATGTCAAACCACTTTCTGCACATATTCCAACAACATGGCTCCATAGTAAAAGAGCCTGGGTGCTAAACTGGCATGTCTCCAGTCCTAACATGTCATCTATTGATAATGTTTGGTTCATTATGAAATGTGACATATGACAAAGGAGACCTTGAACTGTTCAGCAGGTGAAATCCTACATCAAGCAAGAATGGGTAAACATTTGTTTTCCATTTACGTTTCAGTGTTTTGCACATCATCACATTGTTCTATTTACATTTTATGCAGTGTGCAAACTTTTTGGAAATGTGTTGTAGTTGGATTGGCCCACAGGGGCACTGGCAGAAATCCTAGTGGGCTGGTTGGTTTGTGGGCTAGAATTTCTTGACGTCTTTTTTGGAATAGTTCTTTCGAAAACCAAGACCTACCCCCTTTGTGCAATTTGTTTGGGCCTTTGTGAAGACTGCAATTGCCAATCACCTGCCTGAATTATTCACTTCATAAATTTACTCTAATCCACTAATGTGCATGTAAAGTAGACAAAAATCTCCCTAACTCTAATTCCTGTTTGGGCCACATTATAATCCAACAAGAACATCCAACTCGTCATTAATAATTCAAGTCTAATTACAAGTCAAGTTGTTTCTGCTGCCATCTTAGATGCATTGTCAAAAATGAAATGACACTAGAAATGTACATTAGACCTGAGGCTAATCTATCTGATACAAGTGCTATATTGTGGCTGTAACTGAATGATGATGATGATGATGATGATGATGATGATGTTCAACACATTCATATTCACATTGCATTCCCAAATATGTGCAGCTGCATTTTTCATTCTTTATAGAACAGTGACTTATTAAAGGATTATTGCTCATGATTGAGTCATGTGCATATAGTATACCATATATATATATATATATATATATATATATATATATATATATATATATATATATATATATATAAAGCACATAATTGCAATATTATAACCAAAGAGATAAAATTGGAATTTTTATTTCTAGAGTAAAGAACAAGGTCATTGAAGTAGGGCAACTAAATATAGCAGTAGACACACAAGGGTCTGTGTCTGCCCTTTGAGTAAAAAAACACACATCCTAACATTACAGAAAATGTTGGATCCCTTTGATAAAATATATAATAATATGATATATAGGGATGCACCGATCCACATTTTTTCACTTCCGATCCGATACCGATACCTGAATTTGGATATCTGCCGATACCGATACTATTCCGATACCAGAGCTCTGTTTGCTTTAATATTATTATTTTCATTATTGTTGATTTTATATGAGGCTGTAATAAACTCCTCTCTACAGGCAAGTATATGTACGTATGCATGTATGTCCCAAAAGGCAACTTGAGGTAAGTATGAGGTCAGAAAACAGAAAAAATCCCATCCTGAAAACAAATATGCAACTGTAAGGGTTTCAATTGTCAATATTTATTAAATTCCAAGACAGTAGTTTAACCCTTGATTACGTTAACCTTTGATTACATTAGTGGTATTGTACGTCGCGACGGAGGTTCCGCCTCTCGGAATAACGGCTTTGCAAACATTGCACGTTGCTGTCTTACTTTGCGGCGTTTCGACTGTAAAATATTTCCACACAGCGGACAAGTGCTGCTCAATGCTAACCTGCTAGCTGCCTGGCTGCAAACTGCGGAACGGACTTCCTGAACGGAGGCGTGTCTCATCTCTGTGTCTCATTGAGACACGCCTCCGTTCAGGAAAACCGTTCCGCAGTTTGCAGCCAGCTAGCAGACTAGCCAGCAGGAATCACTTGTGGAGTCATTTCAGCAGACAACGTTAAAGCACAGACATAACTCACGTGAATTACGTTGATATCGGAACCCGATACCGATACTGGATCGGATCGGATCCGCCCCATCCCTAATGATATATATCCATCCATCATTTCATTTTTGCTGCTTGTCCAGGGCCAGGTTGCAGTGGCAGCAGTAAAAGCAAGGTAATTCAGATGTCCCTTTCTAACAATATTTTCCAGCTCCTCCCATGGGCTCCTGAGGCATTCCCAAACCAAAAAAATTTGATTTTAATCCCCAGACAAGCACATAAAGGATGCTCAGCCAAACTACCAACAGAGATCCAGGAACTGATGCCAAATAAAAGCAGGACAAAATAACAAAATAAAGATTTAAGAACACGGTTATAGCAATAACTATTTAAGATTTAACCATCAGATCCAATGAGAGCAGAGTGAAAAGTCTACTGACTCTTACTGTGAAAGTTAATTCACAGAATGAACAAAATTCGTCTGTGGAGTCCCAACAGGTTGATTGGATGATGAGGAGCAGGTGGGAGGTGATCCTGAAGGTGAGAGATAAGAACAGAGGCCATGCACAGCAACACACACAACAGAGACAGACAAGACAGACAGAAACACAAGGGAAGAGGAAACGATGGCAAAAGGCCCCATCATGACATTGCCACTTAATCTCTCTCTCTCTCTCTCTCTCTCTCTCTCTCTCTCTCTCTCTCTCTCTCTCTCTCTCTCTCTCTCTCCCATAGTTTGTTCCCAGTTCTCTCGAGGTGTTTATGCCATCTTTGGCTTCTATGACAAGAAATCTGTAAACACCATCACATCCTTCTGTGAGACACTTCACGTCTCCTTCATCACACCGTCTTTCCCAGCAGAAGGAATGAATCAGTTTGTCCTGCAGATGAGGCCGGACATCAAGGGGCCACTAGTTTCCTTAGTGGAGTACTACAAATGGGAAAAATTTGCCTATCTATATGACAGTGATAGAGGTAATGAAATAATTATTTATCACATAAAGCATGTTATTTGTTGTTGCTTGACCTTTATTACTGTCTGTCAATCTCTTATTTATTATCAAGGCACAGTGTTGGACTGTTATGGATTCTTATATGACTTGTGCATCACAGTGATGAAGTCCTTGACTTGTTAGGTATTTGCTCAGACAGAAGTATTTTTAGATTTTTGTATAAAATATAAAATATCACTATCTTTTGATCTATTGATAACTATTGATATGCAAAATTACAGTGTAATTCTATATCATAATATTACACCCATGTTTACCTGCTGTGCTATCCTCCTTTACAGTAGAAATAAAACATTCAAATTTAACTAATTATTTTGTATTATTTTTGTGTGTGTTTGTGTGTGTAGGTCTTTCTACTCTTCAGGTCATACTGGACACTGCAGCAGAGAAAAAATGGGTTGTCACAGCAATAAATGTGGGAAACCTAAAAGATGAGAGGAAGGACGAAGCTTACCGTTCCCTGTTTCAGGTACTGATATTTTGTTCATACCAGTACCAACATCAAGCATGTTTAGAAACGCCAAGGTACACAAAGAACAGACACTGTTGTCAAAATGATGAAGCATCTTGAGATTATTAAAAAAAAACTATTAGCATTATATTTTGATAGGTTTCTAGGGAGTCTATTGCAGAAATCTGTCACTCTCGTCTCCCAAAAAACCTCTATGACTCAGGCAAACTTTCGAGTCATTCCTGGCTTAGGTTTTTTTTTTATTAATGAAGTCCTTCATTGAGTGCTTTACAAGCTTAATGCCGTCTTTCCATTCCATGTAAGAAGCAGAAATCCAATCCAAAATATCTCTTTGTGTATGTCAATACTTTGATTATAATACTGTTCTCAAAATATTCCTCGAAGTACTGGTCGAGGTGGTGGAGTTGGAGCCATATTTGACTCAAGTCTATTAATAAATCCTAAACCTAAACTAAATTATAACTCGTTTGAAAGTCTTGTTCTTAGCCTTGCTCACCCAACCTGGAAAACATTACAGCCAATTCTATTTGTTATAGTATATCGTGCTCCTGGTCCTTACTCTGAATTTTTATCTGAATTTGCAGAATTTACATCAGGCTTGATCCTTAAAACAGATAAAGTAATTATTGTAGGTGATTTTAATATTCATGTGGACAACCACAATGATAGTCTTAGTACTGCGTTTATCTCTTTGTTAGATTCAATTGGCTTCTGTCAGAGTGTAAATAAACCGACTCATTGTCTGAACCACACTCTTGATCTTGTTCTCTCATATGGCATTGAAATTGATCATCTAATAGTCTTTCCACAGAATCCTCTTCTGTCAGACCATTTTTTAATAACCTTTGAGTTCATATTACTGGACTATAAGCCTTTCTGCAGAAACTCCTACAGCAGATGTTTATCTGATAGTGCTGTAGCCAAATTTAAGGAAGTGATTCCTTCAGTATTGAATTCAATGACTTGTCTCAATGTAGCAGAGGACTTGTCTGCTTCCTTTAGCCCCTCACAAATAGATCATCTTTTTGATAGTACTACAGGCTCATTACGAACAACTCTAGACTCTATTGCACCTCTGAAAAAGAAGATAATTAAACAAAGGAGGTTAGCACCATGGTATAGCCAGCAGACTCGCAACTTAAAGCAAGAGGCACGTAAATCTGAACACAAATGGCGTGCCACTAAACTGGAAGAATCTCGTTTAGCCTGGCAAGATAATCTTAAAACATACAGGAAGGCTCTCCGTAGTGCCAGAGCAGCCTACTACTCTTCATTAATAGAGGAAAATAAGAACAACCCCAGGTTTCTCTTCAGCACTGTAGCCAGGCTAACAGAGAGCCACAGCTCTATTGAGCCATCCATTCCTTTAGGTCTAAGTAGCAATGACTTCATGAGCTTCTTTAATGATAAAATTATAACTATTAGAGACAAAATTCATCACCTCTTGCCCTCAACAGGCACTGATCTGCATTCTGATACAGCAAGTTTGGAAACAGCTGTAAAACCTGATATATATTTAGACTGTTTTTCTCCAATCGACCTTCATCAAATAACTTCAATAATTTCTTCATCTAAGTCGTCAACCTGTCTCTTAGATCCCATCCCAACCAGGCTGGTCAAGGATGTTTTACCTCTAGTTAGCCCTTCTTTATTGGATATGATTAATCTGTCTTTATTATCAGGATATGTACCACAGTCCTTTAAAGTAGCTGTAATTAAACCTCTTCTTAAAAAGCCCACTCTAGACCCAGAGGTTTTAGCCAATTACAGACCGATATCAAACCTTCCCTTTCTCTCTAAGATACTTGAGAAAGCTGTAGCCAATCAGCTGTGCGACTTTCTCCATAAGAACAGTTTATATGAGGATTTTCAGTCAGGATTTAGAGTGCATCATAGCACAGAGACCGCACTAGTCAAAGTTACAAACGACCTCCTAATGGCATCAGACAAAGGACTCATCTCTGTACTTGTCCTGTTAGATCTTAGTGCCGCATTTGACACCATTGACCATCAAATTCTTTTACAGAGACTGGAACATCAAATTGGCATCAAAGGAACCGCCCTAAGCTGGTTTAAGTCTTATTTTTTAGATCGTTCTCAGTTTGTTCTTGTCAATGATGAATCCTCCATGCATACCAAAGTTTGTCATGGAGTCCCACAAGGTTCTGTACTCGGACCACTTCTATTCAGTTTATATATGCTTCCTCTAGGGAACATTATTAGGAATCACTCCGTTAATTTTCATTGTTATGCCGACGACACCCAATTATATTTATCGATCAAGCCTGATGAAACCAATCAATTAACTAAACTCCAAGCATGCCTTAAAGATATAAAAAGTTGGATGACCTTCAATTTTCTGATGTTAAATTCAGACAAAACTGAAGTTCTTGTAATTGGACCCAAAAACATCAGAGACTCTCTCTCTAGAGACTTAGTTACCTTAGATGGGATCACCCTGGCCTCCAGCTCCACCGCAAAGAATCTTGGAGTTGTTTTTGATCAGGATTTGTCCTTTAATGTCCACATAAAACAAATTTCAAGGACTGCATTCTTCCATTTACGCAACATTGCCAAAATCAGACGCATTGTATCTCAAGCAGATGCAGAAAAACTAGTCCACGCATTTGTTACTTCTAGGCTGGACTATTGTAACTCATTGTTATCAGGCTGCTCCAATAAGTCTCTTAGGACTTTGCAGCTAATTCAGAATGCTGCTGCACATGTTCTGACAGGAACCAAGATCAGAGATCACATCTCTCCCATTTTGGCTTCCTTGCATTGGCTACCTGTTAAATCTAGAATAGAATTTAAAATTCTTCTCCTTACATACAAAGCTCTTCATGGTCAGGCACCATCATATCTAAAAGAGCTCATAGTACCTTACTACCCCTCTAGAACACTGCGCTCTCAGAATGCTGGGTTCCTTGTAGTTCCTATAGTTTCCAAAAGTAGATTGGGAGCCAGAGCTTTCAGCTATCAAGCTCCTCTTCTGTGGAACAAACTACCATTTTGGGTTCGGGGGCAGACACGGTCAACACTTTTAAGAGTAAACTTAAGACTTTCCTTTTTGATAGAGCTTATAGTTAGGGCTGGCTCAGGTCATCCCTTAGTTATGCTGCTATAGGACTATACTGCCGGGGGACTCCTCCTTTCAGGGTTATGCCTAGCCAGGCATGGTATTGGTTGAAGATGCAGTCACATCTCCCTTTACTGAAAACCCTCTCTCTCTCTCTCTCTCTCTCTCTCTCTCTCTCACCATCACCACCACCATCTGTAAACATACATGTCTGTCATACATGTACATTAATGCATCTTACTAACTAAACTTCTTCCCCCGGAGTTTCTGTGCTCTTTCGTCCAGCAGGTTCTCGTGGATCGTGACTGCTGCTGTGGTCCTGCATGACGTCCACTACATATATTATTACTGTCATTAATGTTACCAGATCTCCATTACAGTTTATAGTAACTTAGTTAATGATTTGCTGCTGCTGTGCATCTGTGTCTCTCTATCTCTATCACAGGTTCCACTGCTACTGTAATCATTTTATCATTCATTGTAATCCATTGTCATTTTTCATTGTAATTACACAAAATGTTTCTGTTGACTTGTTGACTGTACACGTGACATCTATTGCACGTCTGTCCGTCCTGGGAGAGGGATCCCTCCTCTGTGGCTCTTCCTGAGGTTTCTTCCACTTTTTTCCCTGTTAAAAGGGTTTTTTGTGGGCAAGTTTTTCCTCACTCGAACCGAGGGTCTAAGGACAGAGGGTGTCACTCCCTGTACAGATTGTGAAACCCTCCGAGGCAAAATGTATTTTGCGACTTTGGGCTATACAAATAAAATTTGAATTTGAATTTGAAAATAGTGTCTGTCCAGACAGCCAATGTACTGTACTTACACTGTTCTGGTTAGGTTCAGTGAAAGACCAAAATCTGCTTCAGTTTTTTGCCGTACAGCTTGGGGGGTCATCTTATCATTGGTCTTTGTCTCTTCATCAATGGGGCAGCCAGGATATTACTGTGGAAATCAAAGAAGCCGAAAAACATTTTTTATTTATTTACGGAATGCATTTTATACACCTCTGAAATTCAGAGAAAGACACTAGCCTAAAAGGACACCGTTTGAGGCATTTTCCCCCTAAAAGTTGTAATTGTTAATTGCTTTGGCTGCTCACTAGTGCAGTTTCTTGAGAGGTGAGCAGTGGGATTGTGTCTCACACGGTTGAGTGAGATCACACAGTTCTCAGCGCAAGGCTTGCAAAACATTGTTGAATCTCCTGTGCTGAATTTCGATGTGCCAGCGTGAAATAAAACGTTGGGAACTCATTGTTGTTCATCACCTTTGCTGCAGGTGGCAATCAGAGTTGATTTATGCACATTTAAAGAGCACACAAGTTAGTGTTCTCCAATTAACTTTTATGATTGGCTAAAGTATGCCACAGGTAGCTTAGCTAAATAGGATTCTAATTAATCAGAAACACAATCTTAGTCTACAGTTAAATGAATGCAGAAATAGGTGAGGCACCACACAACTTAGGCAAAATTTTATAGTGATTGACAAAAGGCAGGGACATTAGTGCACTTAAGCACTGCATTAAGGACTTTGATGTTGAATACTGTTAAATACTTTTGTGTTTTTTAGGACTTGGAGATCCGTAAGGAGCGACGCATTATTTTGGACTGTGAACAAGATAAAGTCAAAGACATCATGGAACAGGTGGACTACTACTAATATAAGAAATGTATACAAATATAAGTAAACAATTTCTACTCTATTCACTTCCTACTGATCCGTCCTCTGCAGTATATCTCTGTCAAATGCATAGTATTTCCAGATGTTCTCGGCTCAGTTCCACCGGGCACGGCTCTGCAAGTTCCGGCTGGGCAGTTGGACAATGATTGTGATTTCACCCGAAATGCTGGTGTGAAGACCTTTGACTTCAGAAGCATCCCAGAGGCGGCTTTTTCACGCTGCTCTGTGGAAGACATCTAGCTGTTCTATTTTTGGCAAACACAGATATTAACAAAGACGATAACTATTAAAGTGAAACACTTTCTGGACACTGTAAGGAGTGTAAAATTCACAAACACTAACATTAGCTAATAACAAAAGTGCTATGCTAGTCCTTTGTTTTTCCAGCTTTGTTAAATTCCACACCTAAATTTTCCTTTATGTATGTCCTTATACATATAATCTACTTATTCAGTTTTTTTTTTTAAATCCAGAATTGAATCAAAATTAAATTTAAACTGAAAAAAAAAAAAACTTAATAACACATTTTTATTTTGAATAAATTGTTGTATTTTGTTCAGAACTTAACTTTCAGTTTCAAATTTTTGTTTTTCAATTTTATTTTCTTATTTAAAATTCTCACAACTTTTGGTCTGGAATTGGCTCCATATTGGTGAGGCATGAAGCTGCGTGGAGAATAGTCTAAAACAGCTTTGTGGCTGTGATGTCATAGAGCCGTGCCCAGTGGAATCCACCAGGACCGCTTCAGCATGCTGTTGTAATGTCGCCTACACACTATATGTGTATGTCTATATGTCTTTTTCTATTGCATAACAAACAGAAATACACTCTGTTATGGAATTTTCTATCCTTAGGTTACACGAGGTCACGTGTGGGCCTTGAGGTCCTCTGCGGTATTAATTGTTTGGCTTTAATTGGGAACAGTAGGTGCCAGTCTATCTCAACACTGTGGTGGCCAGGGTCGAAGAGACTGTTGCTGCCTTCCTAGACATAATAGATAGCTTGCCGTTGACGTCCAATCTGCGTAAACAGACATCTGTGTCTCCAGACTAGAATATGCTGACAATAACACCTGCATGGGTAAAAACATTCTCTTTGGCTAATTCTGGGCGTATAGTATTTGTGGTGTTATCTTGGGGTTTAAAGTCTGACCACCAGCACGAGTTTGGCAGAATGTGAGACCGACTCAGGCACTTCTGATGTACTATGAGAGTGTCTCTAATTCTCCTTGATCAAGCGACAATAAATTTTACAGCATAAGACATCAGAGGCTCCTGAACACTTTCTTCCCTCCTGACCTCACCATTACCTTTGACTTCAGCAATTTCTCCACAACACACTCTTCTCCAGAATTCCTTTAAGGGTTGAGAAAAACAAACCTACCCTTCAGCTAAATAAACCCTTTAAAAAATTAGCTAAAAACAATCTTTTAATTCATGGAAAGTAGACCATTTGGAGATGCATGTTTTTTGCACTGTTAAATGCCATTAAAACATAGCAATGATTTAGATTTTCATTTTTTCACAGTTTTTATTTGTTGTTTATTATTGATACAATTTGTACTCTTTTCCCATCAGGTGATCACTATAGGCAGACATGTGAAGGGATACCACTATATCATCGCTAACTTGGTGCGTCACTGTCTCTGGTTCAGCCTGACCAGACCAAATGCTGCTTATGTATGGCAACTTTGATGATCTGACAATGGGTGACTGTTGGCTGACTGCTGGAGTAGTGGTCCCTCAGTTGGGTCAATCAACACATTTTGGGCACATGCTTTTTTTCCCCATCCTGTTGCAGATAAAGCACATGTCTCTAGCTTAACATGATGTACTCAGCATGCATGTACTGGTTGATTTTAGTCGGTAGATTAGCTAATGTTAACAAAACAAGCCATAGCTGAGTAGAATACAATTTATATAAAAGAAGCATGTATTATTCCTACTAATGTTCACAAGCTTGTAATGTTGGATGTTCTGTTGTTGATCTACTGTAGCTAAGAATCCAATAGTAGCAACAATAGTAACAGCAACAGTTCTGTGCTGTGTTAATAGAAAAAGATAAAAACAAACATACAAACAAAAACAGAAGTTGTTGGCATGTTAACCATACATTTCTTTTCACTCAGATATAGTTCAACATGTTACTGTATACAGAGTACAAAGTTTCTGGAATACATGGCTTGCATGGTCCGAGGCTTTATTAGATCCTGGCAAAGAATAAAAGATGACAAACATATCCACAAAAGGGTCTTCAGTGTTTTTCAAATTTTCTTCATGTTGTTGATTTTATTCCAGGGATTTGTAGATGGTGACCTCTCTAAAATCCAGTACGGAGGTGCCAATGTGTCTGGCTTTCAGATAGTAGATTTTGATGATCCTGTGGTGGCTAAGTTTGACCAACGATGGGAGGCTCTGGAAGAGAAGGAGTATCCTGGAGCTGATACACGGATCAGAGTAAGATTTGCACATTCAACATTAGTTTACAAGATAGTTTGAGTTAGCACTATTACCCAAATCCTCCTCACACAGCATATTACTTTCAATCTAAGTAATATAATGATGCAAATATTGTATTTTATGATCTAATTTTTATAATCTAACTCAACCTCATCATGTATTATGTCCAGTACAGTCTCAATTACATAATATTTTGTTGTGCAGGACTTTGTGGCATTTGAAATTTTTATACTCTTTGCTTATTTTGTGGTGAAGGCCTGAGCAGTGCTCCAGCCACTTGACCTTGAAATTCTCTTTGCCTGTGTGTGTGATATTTTGGTGCTGAGTGCAGAATGCACAATGTACAGGTGGGATAAGAGACACAAACAGGTGGATGTGACAGAATCCACACAGCAGGCTGAATAAGGATTATGTTTCAACACGGTATCTTAGCTGTGGAATTTTTGAGGTCATAATGTTTCTGTGTCTTTCAGTATACATCAGCCCTTACCTATGATGCTGTCCATGTGATGACTGAGGCGTTCCGCTTCCTTCACAAGCAAAGAATAGACATGAGTCGTCGTGGCAACAGTGGGGACTGTTTGGCCAATCCAGCAGTGCCCTGGGCACAGGGGGTGGAGATTGAACGTGCCCTCAAACAGGTAAACATGAATTATCAGATCCCTCTTGCCCAGTTCTATTATGTTAATGGTTAGGGGTTAGCCCTCTGACACTGAAGTGACACTGATTGCTGTTGGAAAGGCCAGACTTCCAGGATGTAAAAATTGTTTAGCCCTGGCTGTAAGCGGCCCTCTCATTTGTATGAACTGGGCTACTGTGTTGGCTCAGCAGGGGTGCCAGTGCAGAGGTCATACAGCAACTGTATGTCTTGACAGGGAGTGCCAGAGGGAGTACACCAATGATTCCGTCATTATTCCCTCTCCACCTCGACGCTAGGTGGGTCTCATCCCTCTCTCTCTCTTGAACTCAACCAGTCTCGGTAGATTGCCCCCCCCACCATTGAATTGTGGGTTGCTAGTTTAGTTATCAGGCTGTACCATTTAATAATATTCTGTTACAATGGCTTTTTTTTTTTTTTAATGTAGAACCAAAAAGGTGCTAGCTTGTTTTCCAGAATGCCCCTTGCTGACCATGTTCTCCCACAAGATGGAGAAACACTTGTTGCTAAAAGCCTCTGGGCTAAATGGAGTAATAGTAGTAGAAGGCATGTTCTCTCCACTGTGGATGAGGTCCTCCCGGGATCTAGATCTAGGGACTAGAGGTTGGAGGTCAAAGCGGGGAAGTAGGTTGCAGATTTCCAGTTGCATTATATATTGTTGAAACTGATGAGCTTAAACTGCTTAGCATTGCTGCTTATGGTTGAAGTAAATTCATTGTAAATGTGCTAAACTTGTCCTAATGGACCATTTTAAACTTTACTTTATAAGTAAAGCTACATTAAGAGAGGATTTGGCGCTGCACCAAAGTAGGTAGCAAAGGACCATTTGCTTGAATCGAACCTTGATAAGAGTAAGTGTGCCTGGGCCACTGCCAATGACAGTAAAAAGCGCTGAAAAAAGCTGAAAATATGCACTGCTGGCTGCCGCCATGTTGGGTGTACTGCCTAATGCTATCAATATATTCAATAGAATTCATGTCTGTATCTGTATCTAAATAAAAAAAGTGTGTTTGTATAGGTGCGTGTAGATGGTTTAACTGGTAACATTCAGTTTGACCAGTATGGGAAGAGAATCAACTACTCAGTGACAATCATGGAGCTGAAAAACAATGGACCTGTAAAGGTAACTGAAGAATAACTTCTGACTTTCATCATGCCATCATGAATGCAATGATAGTATGTAGCTATGTGGAAGATATGTAATGTGTGTGTGTGTGCGTGTGTGCGTGTGTGTGTGTGTGTGTGTGTGTGTTTGTGTTCTTAGATTGGCTATTGGAATGAGGTGGATAAGATGGTAGTGACCAAGTCAGACCTTTACCCTAATGACACCATGGGAATGGAAAACAAGACAGTCATTGTTACAACTATACTGGTAATGAACAAACTAATGCAGTGACGTTGTCACCATGGCAACTAATGTGAATGTGCAGGCCAAGTGAAAAAAACATCCAGTAATCTAATTGTCACAGTAATGAAGTTAAACAGGCTGTTTGAACGATTGGCCTGAAAGAATTTTGCATATTTTCTCTCAGTTTTAAAAAAAAATGTAACGTAAATATTATACAAAAGAAAATACCCTTATGATCTGCAGAAAAGAATATTCTATTCATATTTAACAGGCTCACCCTCTCGTTCAAAGTGTATAGTAGAACCTATGGTGAAACTTGTGAAAGCCCTATCTAGAGCCAGTGTCCATTTTGGGCTACAGTAGAAATATAGTGGACTCCATGGAAAAGGACCCACAGCGTCTGTAGATATAAAAGACTCCTAGTAACACAGATTCTTATTTTTAGATCATTGTACACTTAATGTTTAATGTCACTTTGATATAAAGTGGTATGCTGCATGATACAACTTGATAGTAAGTTAAATTGATATGGGAGGTTAAGGTGAGCAATAGCCAACTCAAAGATGCAAACACAAACCAGAGACAGCCAGAAACACGAGGGAAGAGGAAACAAGTGGATGAATAAATGCAAAGGCTGTGTGTGTGTGTGCGTGTGTGTAGGAAGCCCCCTACGTGATGCTGAAGAAGAATGCTGAGCTGTTTCAAGACAATGACCGTTATGAAGGTATGTGTATATGCTGTACTTTAACGAAGCTCAATATATTGTTTGAAATGGTAAATGGTACTTATATCGGCCCTTTCTAGTCTTCCGACCACTCAAGGCACTTTTACACTGCATATCTCATTCACCCATTCAAATACATTCATACACTGATGGCATTGGCTGCCATGCAAGGTGGTGCCAACTCATCAGCTCATCCATTTTTGTGAGCTAACCATTCATACACATTCACACACTGATGGCACAGACTTCGAGAGCAATTTGGGGTTCAGTATCTCATTCCCAAAGTTCATCAGATCATCTGATCAGTGATCATCAATCTACCTCTTGAGCCACAGCCCACAATTTAATATCTTCTATGTTACGTATAAGTAAATAATACATTCTTGTATTTATGTATGCATTTATTAAAGCTACACAAAAGGTGCTCTATAGTCACGCTCTATAGTCAGCTTCCTTTGTGCATGTACTGTACTGATGCTAGGTTACTGCGTTGACCTGGCTGCGGAGATTGCAAAGCACTGTGGTATACGCTACCAACTAAGGATTGTGGGAGATGGCAAATATGGAGCAAGAGATGCAGAAACTAAGATCTGGAATGGTATGGTCGGAGAGCTGGTGTATGGGGTAAGATCTAAAATACACACACATACCATAATATAATGTTGAATGAATATTCTACTACTACTGATATTAGCAGTGAGGGATGTGGGTTTTAGGGGGCCTTAGGTGTTCTGAGTTCCTCCATTGGATCAGCCAAGGAAATTCCACTCCTGATGCACTCTGACATTAAACCAATTTGGACTAGGCTTTATAGTTTTGTGATAATTTGCTGTAACCCAAACAAACCATGATCCATATTCCATTAGTTATTCCTTGTTGGCCTGGAACCTGAGTGGCCATGGCCATGTTCTTGAAATGACACATGAACAAGGTGGTGAAAAGAGTAGAAAGTTGGTCAGGTGGATTATATGGTAAATATGTGAAATGTGTACAGTAGATGAATGGGTAAGATAGGTGATGACTACATACATGGTTAGGTGTGTTGAGAAGCAGGTTAATACTTCCATTAATGCAACTGGCAGACTAGGGTTAAATCACAGTCAGAGTCAGTTAAAACGCCTAGTTTACCTATGCCCTGATATGCATTTCACTGATTTACCGTAATTTCCATAGATGGTAATAAATGGCTTGGGTGGTTAGAATGAGTCAACTGAATATAAAGATGGTTAGCTGAATTAGATACTTCAGATAATTAGATATTTAGATAAAGTCATAATGTGTTGGAGCCTATTGATTCTTTGTATTTTGGAAATGCTAAGGATAATGATGACTATTGTAGATGAACTATTATTTATTGTAATTGTTTTTTGCTGCTCAGGGCCCTCCTCCTAGTCAGGCTATCCTCCTCCTGTGATGAGGGAGTGAGGACAGCTGGTTTCTTTGAGTCTGTTTTTTGTTGAAGGAGTGAAGGGAGGGAGGAGTGAAATAGTTTATCAACCACTAAATTAAGTTTTTTATTTTGCTTATTGCTTGAAGTCAACCCGGAGAATATTTCTGTTTTTGTAAATAAATCCGAAACCCTTCTGTTGAAACTGAAACCTCTCTCCGTGAGTGCTTATTATTTAGTGAGTCGTAGACCTCCTCCTCACAAACTACTCTGATGTTTTTTACCCTTTTTTGAAAGCAAGAGTAGCCATAACAAGTTGATAAACTTCACTAAAGACTTGAAGGAAATTGGAGAGTTGGCGGATCCAGCCGATCACTTGCCGACAGATGAAGAAAGCAGCCGGCGGGCCATGAGTAAAATCAGCTGATCGACTTTATGAATGAATGCGCCGTTGCGCTGCAAACAAACAATCGAACACAATGGGAGACAAAGTTGTGGATTGTGGATGTTGCAAAACGGGGATGTTGGAAGGATGTTTAAGGATGAATTAAACAGAAATTAAAGGAATGTGTGTGGTAATTTGTGATGATGTCTGACACACCTGAGACCGCAATTGAGTCCGGGGACATGTTGAAATTGTGCATTGCTTCGCGCAGAGGCAGATTGGGAGCATGCACAAGGAGGACAAATGAAATAAAGGCTTTGATGACTGATGTTGGAAATGTTGATAAAGTCAATGACACATTTGAAGCGTTTAAAGGAGCTTTGGATGAATTTAAAAATGCTCACAAGTCTGTGCAAGAGCTCTTATCAGAGGAGGAAAAGGAAAATGATTACTATGACTGGTATGAACCCAGAATAACTAACCTGAATTATTTCATGAAAGATGTTGAGACATGAAAAAGAGAAATTGCACAATCAAAGGTTGGACCACTGGACAGCATATCAAATGTATCACACAAAACACGGTCTTCCACTTCCTCAGTCTCCTCAGAGTTAAAAAAGGCCAAGGCGGAGCAGGCTGCTGCAATGGCTCGAGCTGCTGCATTGAAAGAAAAACGCACCTTGCAACTGGAGGAAACAAAACTGAAATCAAAGATGGAGCAAATGGAGTTGGAGGCAGACCTCGCAGCATCAGCTGCTAAAATAAAAATTCTTCAAAGTGATGACATGCATCAGGAAGCTCCAGGTGATGGCATGGAGGAGTATTATGACTCTTATCATGAACCAGAAACAATGGAGAGTAATGTGGAATTTGTGCATCTAGGTGCAATACCAAAAACCCCACTTCACCAAACCATCTTAAGTCTCCACAGACCTGCACCTACAAGGGGTACCAAAACACCAGAAAATAAACCTCAAATCAAGAATGTAACTGAAAAACACAAAACTGAAACTGCAAATCATAATCGCCCCATAACTCATGTTGCACAGGATTACTCAGATGTGGTTGTTAATGCTGCTCATGATAACTTGGATGTTGTTATTCAAAGACAAAATGACTTAGCCGAACTCATTGTCTCACAGCAAAACCTGTCTCTGTTACCTGCAAGAGAGATTTCTGTGTTTGATGGTAATCCATTGGAATATCAATCTTTTATCCATGCATTTGGGTTTTTTGTGGGCAAGTTTTTCCTCACTCGAACCGAGGGTCCAAGGACAGAGGGTGTCACTCCCTGTACAGATTGTGAAGCCCTCCGAGGCAAAATGTATTTTGCGACTTTGGGCTATACAAATAAAATTTGATTTGATTTGATTTGATTTGATTTGAACACATGATTGAAGACAAGACTAAAAATAATCAGGACAGACTCTACTATCTTGAGCAGTTCACCTCTGGTTTACCTAGAGACTTGGTTCGCAGCTGTTTGCACATGGATGGGAGCAGGGGCTATAGTGAAGCAAGACACCTTTTAAAAGAGCATTTTGGGAATGAAATGAAGGTTTCTGGAGCTTACCTGGAAAAGGCCTTGAACTGGACAGTGATTAAAGCTGAGGATGGGAAAATGCTGCATGCATACGCAATGTATTTGAGAGATTGCTGTAATGTGATGCAAGATTTACAGTATTTAGAGGAGCTTGAGATCCCATCAAACCTAAGGCTGATAGCATCCGAACTACCTTACAAACTCCGGGAAAGGTGGCGTACCACAGCTTACGAGACACAACAGAGAACTGGCAGGAGGATTAGATTTCAGCACTTTGTGGATTTTGTGGAAAAACAGGCTAAGATGCTTCTGGATCCGTTGTTTGGGGACATTCAAGACCAAATGACAACAAAAAAATCTATCCCAAGAAGCAAAAGTGAACCAAAATCAATAAGAGGCAAAAACAGCAGCTTTGCTACTTCAGTAGCAGTGAATATGGAGAAAACAGGATGTGCTGTAAAACAATCATCTATTCCACAACAACCTCCTCAAACCACACCCAGTCCCATCATCCCTTCATGTGGATTCTGCCATGGGAAACACACTCTGACCGACTGCTCACAATTCAAAACATAGTCACATGACAACAAGGTTGAATTCTTAAGAAGCCATGGATATTGCTTTGGATGCCTACTAAGAGGTCATCTAAGCAAAAATTGTAAAAGAAGATTAATATGTCAAGTTTGTCAAATGAAACATCCTACTCTACTTCACATTCTCGGTGCAAAAGGCCCAAGACAGGAGAATCAACCAAAAGCCCCTGCTGAGACAGAAGAAACCCCCATAAGCAGTGCTCTTGTTTCGGCCGGTGATGCAACTGGGGCCGGGAGAGACTGTGCACTTGCGATTGTTCTGGTACATCCCGCATCATGGTGTCTACCACAAGCGAAAGCTCAAGCTGCGGGTGGTGTTTGACTGTACATCCTTATTTCAAGGAACATCTCTGAACAAAAAGCTTCTCCCAGGTCCAGACTTAACAAACACCCTCATTGGAGTTCTATTAAGGTTTCGCCAAGAACAAATTGCAGTCATGGCAGACATTGAGGCAATGTTTTATCAAGTGCATGTTGATGAAAAAGACAGAGACTTCCTCAGGTTTTTGTGGTGGCCAGAGGGTGATATCAGCAAACCACTTGATGTTTACAGGATGAAAGTTCACCTCTTTGGCGCTGTATCATCCCCGAGCATCGCAAATTTTGCCCTGCGTCAAACTGCTGATGACAATCAGAGGTATTACTCTGATGAAGTTTTGAAAACCATCAAAACTAACTTTTATGTGGATGACTGCCTCCGATCTGTGTCAACGGTGGTGCAAGCTATAAAGCTTGTCAAAGATCTCACTGAAGTCTGCAGTAAAGGAGGCTTCACATTGACAAACTGGGTCAGCAATAACAGTGAGGTGTTAGCAAGCATTCCTGAGCGTCACAAAGCAAAAGCAGTCAAGGAACTGGACCTGGATAAAGAAAAGCTGAAAGAACAAATCACAGTTGAGTCTGCACTTGGAATCCACTGGAACACCCACAGTGACACCTTCAGCTTTAAAGTAACTGTCAGAAACCAGCCTGCTACCAGAAGAGGTATACTCTCCACAGTAAGTTCGGTTTATGACCCATTAGGTTTTCTCTCTCCTTTCATCCTGAAAGCTAAACAACTACTTCAAGAGCTCTGCAAATCCAGGTATGGATGGGACCAAGTTATTCCACAGGAATTCGCAAAGTCCTGGCAGAGATGGATCGGAGAATTAAATCAGTTACGTGGGTTTCAAGTACCAAGATGCATAAAGCCTGAGAATTTCGACTCAATGGAGACTGCTGAGCTGCATCACTTCTGTGATGCAAGTGAGTCAGGTTATGGTACAGTAAACTACCTTAGATTAATGAACCAACAGGGCAGAATCCATATCTCCTTCATATTTGGAAAAGCCAGAGTCTCACCTCTCAAGCAGATCACCATTCCCAGGCTTGAACTCACTGCAGCAACACTGGCCGTAAAAGTGGATCGGATGCTTAGGAAGGAGCTGCATTTACCACTCACAGATTCAACTTTCTGGACAGATAGTACATCTGTATTGAAATATATTCATAATCAAACAAAGAGATTTCAGACATTTGTAGCCAACAGAGTTGCAGTGATCCATGATCTCTCCCACACAAGCCAGTGGAGATACATAAATTCAAGAGATAATCCAGCTGATGACGCCTCACGAGGGTTACATGTGAAATCTTTCTTAAGATCAAGATGGCTGAGAGGTCCTGAATACCTGGGCAGAGAGAAAAAGACATGGCCAAAAATCACACAAGGTCTAGGAGAGATATCAGCAAATGACCCTGAGGTGAGAAAGGAGGTTACAGTCAACAGTATGAGGATTGAAAACCGACATCCGATATGCACATTAATCAAGTATCACTCATCATGGAACCGACTTCAAAGGTCTGTGGCCTGGATATTAAAAGTGAAAAAACTACTTCAACTGCTAAGCCAACTAAAAAAGGGTCAGACACACTTGTCTTCAGAGATGAAGAAGAGGGGCACGGGATCAGTGGAGGATATGCAAGAAGCAGAGAGGGCTATCATTTGTTTTGAACAAGGATGCTCAGTCGTGAATTGACTTACCTGAAAAATGGCAAAACCCTCAGTTCAAGAAGCACCATCCACAAACTGGATCCGATTCTTGATAATGGCATCTTGAGAGTAGGAGGCAGAATAAATAAAAGTGCAATGCCAATGCACCAGAAAAATCCAATTATTCTCCCTTAAGGTTCTCACATATCTGACCTCATCCTACAACATATCCATTATCAAGTTGGGCACTCAGGAAGAAGCCATATGCTTTCCAGGCTAAGTCAAAAGTTTTGGCTCCCTCATGCAAACTCCTTAGCCAGAAAGATCATCAGAAACTGTGTATTTTGCAGACGCATGCAAGCAAGGCCTGGAGAACAGAAAATGGCAGATCTTCCTGAGGATCGTTTGTATCCAGACCTACCACCCTTTAGTCATGTTGGCATTGACTACTTTGGTCCCATCGAAGTGAAGAGGGGCCAAGCTCAGGTGAAACGGTGGGGGGTCATTTTCACCTGCCTGGTGAGTCGAGCTATCCACCTGGAGATGGCAAACTTCCTAACCACAGACTCATGCATAAACGCTATACGCAGATTCATCTGCAGAAGAGGATCAGTTATAAGTATCAGGACTGACTGTGGGACAAACTTTGTTGGGGCCCAAAGGGAACTACAAGAAGCTTTGAAAGAGCTGAATCATCAGAAGATTCAAAACACCCTTTTAACAGAGGGAATAAAATGGGTTTTTAACCCTCCTTTTGGAGCTCACCACGGCGGAGTCTGGGAGAGACTGATCAGATTAGTCAAAAAGATCCTCACATCTGTTCTAAAACAACAATCACTCGACGATGAAACTCTATCAACAGCGCTGTGTGAGGTAGAAGCCATCCTAAATGATCGACCAATAACTACAGTATCAAGTGACCCCAATGATTTGGAACCACTAACCCCGAACCATTTACTTCAGCTGAAGGCGAAGACAACTATGCCACCAGGAATCTTTGAAAAAAATGATCAATATTCAAGAAAGAGATGGAGACAAGCACAGTATCTTGCAGATCTCTTCTGGAGACGTTGGACAAAAGAGTATCTTCCGCTCATGCAAGAAAGAAGCAAGTGGAACAGCATAAGAAGAAACTTGAGTCTTGGAGATCTGGTTATTATTGTTGATAACACAGCACCAAGGAACTCATGGATTATGGGCCGTGTTGTAAAGACATTTCCAGATGCCAAGGGTTTCTTGAGAAGTGTTTTGGTTAAAACCAAAAGCAGTGTGATTCAACGACCAATAGATAAGCTCTGTCTTCTAATGGCAGCAGGATGAATGGAGAGAGGCCGTAATTTTCCAGCCTCCACTATGGACTGCGTCAGATATTCTGACATGATTATGAACTTTGATAAGACAGATGGTCATCAAGTAACTTAACTTATTTGAACTTTAATTTGCTTTGAACAGCATGATTGTTTGAAGAGTATAAGTAATTTCCATTGTGTAATTGTTCTATTTTGGCTCCTTTTGAATCTTATTTATGTAATTGTTTTGCTAAAGCCAACAATTAGGGGCCGGGATGTTGGAGCCTATTGATTCTTTGTATTTTGGAAATGCTAAGGATAATGATGACTATTGTAGATGAACTATTATTTATTGTAATTGTTTTTTGCTGCTCAGGGCCCTCCTCCTAGTCAGGCCATCCTCCTCCTGTGATGAGGGAGTGAGGACAGCTGGTTTCTTTGAGTCTGTTTTTTGTTGAAGGAGTGAAGGGAGTCAGGAGTGAAATAGTTTATCAACCACTAAATTAAGTTTTTTATTTTGCTTATTGCTTGAAGTCAACCCGGAGAATATTTCTGTTTTTGTAAATAAATCCGAAACCCTTCTGTTGAAACTGAAACCTCTCTCCGTGAGTGCTTATTATTTAGTGAGTCGTAGACCTCCTCCTCACAAACTACTCTGATGTTTTTTACCCTTTTTTGAAAGCAAGAGTAGCCATAACATAATGTGTGGAAAACGTTGGTAGGATAGAGTAGGATGGATTGGTTGAGCAGTAGGTGTACTATAGATAAGTGAGTTATAACTGTTGATAAGTGTTTAGAAATGGACTAGGTAGGTGGTTAGTGTGGATTAGGTGATTAGATGAATATTATTGTTAAGTGTGCTGCATGTTAGAGGCTGTTACAAACACAACCAATAACATCTGCTCCTTTGACCAATTTTGAACACTGGGCTTTTTTGTACCATGGTGCTTGGGATATTCTGAGCAGATTTTTTTAAGAACATTGAACAAATTAAATGTATGTTTCTGTACATATTGAAGATTTTGGCATGTTTTCCACTACATAATTATGCATATTTTTATTTGGCATCACAACTTTAACAGTAATACAATAAAAGAGTAAACGTAAATAAGCATACAATTGTATAAAGTGTGTGTAGGTCAGCAACATCGGCAATAAAAGACAAAGAGTGACAAGAGTGAGAATTTGGGCCAGATTTTTTAGCTTTTATAGATGGCCTTCCACTGTCTGTGTATTATTTTCTAAGCTTGACAAAGACAGCCTCCTATAGGATGGTTATTGTGTTTCTTTCTTTCCAACAGCCAACTCAAGAGCCATGAATACATTATACTGTCAAACATTTTCTGTTTTTGTCTCTCCATCAGAAAGCAGATATAGCTGTTGCTCCTCTGACGATCACTCTTGTTCGTGAAGAGGTGATAGACTTCTCCAAACCCTTCATGTCTTTGGGAATCTCCATCATGATCAAAAAGCCACAGAAATCCAAACCAGGAGTCTTTTCCTTTCTGGACCCACTGGCCTATGAAATCTGGATGTGCATTGTCTTTGCCTATATAGGAGTTAGTGTTGTACTCTTTCTGGTAAGTCAGTCTGTTTATGTTGATTCATAGTTTTATTCTCACCAGAACTCTAGGATACTATACTGCTCTCATGGCTGTCAGAGTTCCTAATGTGTTGTGGCTGTAGTTAAGCCTAAAAATAGTATACAGATCCTAGCAATGCACATAACGAGTGAAGACATCTGATTACAACCAGTGTATGTCTTCTATCACATTCCAATCCATAACATCCAATACTCCAAATGCATTTTTTGTTGCAGATCTATAAGCAAGACGGTCACATCTAACCTTGATCTAATTAGATCAACATTTATATATTTCAAAGATGTAGTGTGCATTGCCTACTTAAATCCAAGGCATCTGAGAATTCATAACTTATGATTCTGTTCATACTATAATAAGCTTGAATCAAAATTATACTTCCAAAACCAAATACCACTCAAGGTCTACCTACTTGCTTTTTCAGAGCTTTTGTTTCCTCTTAAAGTCTTCACTAGTGTATAGAAAAGAAAGTAAGTAACGTTAAGTACAAAAGTAAAAGAAACGTCCTACAGAGAGAGATGAAAATCTGTGAATTTTGAGCTAAAGTCAGTCCTCCCAACAGCCTCTTTCTCGCGCAGTAAGAGCCGACTAGGTCCCGCTGTTAACCGATGATGATTACGCGACGTGATTTCAATACTTGAACTCAGTGACTCTATAACTTCCCACAGCGGTGTTGTAGGTAGTGTCTTTGGAAACTTTATGAGGGAAATAATTGATGAATTTATATGTGGAAAAGTCACCATTACCTGCCCAGTCCTCCATACCGACACTACTGTGAACTAGTGATGTGTCAGTCATGAATGAGCCGGTTCAAAGAGTCGGCTCTTTTGATGATGGGAGCCCCTTTCTTTTTTTTTTTTGTAAAGTAATACAGTGCGCTATGTTTGCTCCATGCATGCAGTGACTGAATGTCATATGCATGTTGTGCAACCAAACACATACATGGTTACACAGGGATACCACCAAGCAGGTAGGGGCGGGGGTCTAGCATAGCAGCGCTCATAGGTTCACAGACTGTTGTTTGTAAATGCAATGACAGTTGGCTACAGCAATTTACTGATATTAGAAAATGTAATTTTTACTTTTGAATACTTCACTACAAAGGATGTTTTGAATAATTGAAGTAATGTACTGTATTAGTACGCATACAAATCATAGGTCAAAACAGCACTAAATTTGGCTGAATTATAAAAAGTATAAGTGGTAACATGAAGAGCTATTTGGGAGTCAAAAGAGCCGGCTGGTCTTGGTGAGCTGAGTCAAATGATCTGGCTCACTAAAAAGAACTGAACTTCCCATCACTACTGTGAACTCTGTCCCGGAAAACAGCCTACGCCTCCCACAGTGAGAGCCGGGTAGGTCCGTAACATTTACAATGAGTTTGTCACTTTCCACGATGCATGATCCATGAGAATAAAAAGGGAGGGACGATGATGCTGGAGATATTTTTTTGATTCACAGAGGAAATCAGGTGGAAACCCACTGAAAAAAACAAAACAAAACAGGCACTCTGGGTCCTTTTGGCCTCTAAACGTCTTTATCTTTCAAATCATCTCCTATATTTACAATGTTTTACCACGTGTCTGCTCATGGAGCTTCTTGGGTCGGGCAGAATCTAACATTCACTCCATTAATCCACTTTATATGCTTCTATGGCTGTAGTACCTGGCAACCCGGAGCTTCGGTATGAGCCGTGTATCAAGTTATTGGTTTGTGTCTGATGGTTTGAGACACTGGGCACTGGTCTCGAGAAATAGACAGTGAAATAAAGTTATTTCCTGATTGTTTCACAGTGATTAAGATATGATGGTGCCTGATCAATTTTGAAGGAAAGCAGTAGCATTTTAAATTCTATTCTTGATTTTTCAGGTAGTGAGCTTCGTTTATTTTTGTCAAGGACGTTTTTATTACTTTACATTCACAGATGGAGACCTGGAGATATCAAAATGTAATATCACCAGAAATGTTTCATGCTTTTGTTTTATACTTTATAGTATACATTACAACAGTTATCACCCCTTTGTCTGCCTGTAAGAGCTTTGTCCCAGATGTGCATGAGGCACACAACAAAAAAATGATACTGATAAAGATATGTGTTTAAAAGTTCCAGAAAAAGCTACTAAGTGGACCTTGAGGTTTTTTTTTTCTTATGTCAAAATAATGTTTTCAAGGGTTGGATTTTATAATGTCACAGGTACGATTTTACAAGAAACAACAAACAATGTGCATACAATGTGTAGGTTTTATGGATGCAGTTTTAAGATGTGTGACAAGTATGTATCCAAGATGAGTTTAAATTAAAAATGTTCCAAGTTTTGCTTGTGTACATTTTCCTGTATGAAAATCAGTTCATCAATTCATTCCATGTAGCTACAGTCCAACAGGCAAAGCAATAAATTATAACATTATCTCATAGGTATCCAGATTTAGCCCCTATGAATGGACTCTGGAGGAGCCAGAGGACGGAGCTTTGCCACTGACAACTGAATCCACCAATGAGTTTGGCATCTTTAATTCCTTATGGTTCTCTTTGGGCGCTTTCATGCGGCAGGGTTGTGACATCTCACCAAGGTTGGTATTGACATGACTACTGTCATGTAGTTATTGATTGAGTTATGTTAGATTTTTTTTATTATTATTTGTCGACCTCACAGCAAGAAGGTTCCTGGTTTGAACCTCGGCTGGGGACTTTCTGTGCAGATTTTGAATGTTCTCTGTCTGCATAGGTTCTTTCCGGTCCATTCTCCACAGTCCAAAAACATGCACATAACAGGTTAATTGGTGACTCTAAATTGAATGTGAGTATGAATGGTTATTTGTCTCTATGTGCCCTGAGATGAACTGGCGACTTGTCCAGGGTGTACCCCACCTCTCACCCAATGTCAGCTGGGATAAGCAGTTACAGATAATGTATGTATGTATTTATTTATTTGTCAACTGGTTAATATACATGAGGGTGGTGAGGCCACCCTGGTCAAATTGTTAACTGTACTGGGAACATTGGCTTGCAGCTCGATGAAACATAAAACACACAGGGCCATAGGCAAACATTAATGTACCTAGAATAATAGATTAGAATTTTAAAAAAAAAAGTAAAACATGATACATGAAGAGTATGTTTAGCCATCATCAGCTCCCAGTAGTTAAATGGTCTCAGTGACTGGATAATCTTTCCTTCTAAACTTTCTATAACCTCAACCAAATATTTTAGTTCCTCAACTAAAACTACACTGTTTTTACCATAAACAGGATTTTATTGACCTAAATTGAGTTGCGTAAACTAAATTGTAGTAGACAAGTGGACATTAAAAAAAAAACAAATGTGTAAAAATCAATTCAAATAATAAATGCTTTGCCATTATGTCATTATGTTGTCTACTAATATAACTATAAAATACAAATTAGTGGTATATGTACATAAAGTTTTAGAGGCAGGGCTGTTAGGTGATACATAAGAACAGCCACAGATACATTTCTGACTGTAATATTACCTGGTCTCACATGGATAACATAAAAAATGCAATGAAATGATACAGACACATTAGCATATTGCAGTGCTGTGATATCAAAAGAGGAATTGTGTTTACAGTAGCTACACACCACAATGGTCCATGTTTCTCCAAAAACATCCAAAGTGAAATGAGATCTTCTAGGTTCTGCGCACAAAGTAAGATAAGCTTATTCATGGATATTTGTGAAAACATAAATTACTCAAAATGCAGCCCTATAACCTTACTCCACATTAAGTCCTGTGGTTTATTCCAGATTAAAAAGTCAGATGAAAGAAATAGGAGAAGAGAATGCTGCCTCAATGCTTTACAGTTATCAGTCAGCAACTTGTCACAAAGGGTAGAGTTACAACTAGTAAGTAAGTCTGTATTCAACTGTGTCTGAGACTGTAATATCAACATGCCATGGCCTGTTTTGTGTGTGTGTGTGTGTGTGTGTGTGTGTGTGTGTGTGTGTGTGCACGCGCGCAGGTCTCTGTCAGGTCGTATAGTGGGGGGTGTGTGGTGGTTTTTTACTCTGATCATCATCTCGTCATACACTGCCAACCTGGCTGCCTTCCTGACAGTGGAGAGGATGGTTTCTCCCATTGAGAGTGCTGAAGACCTGGCTAAACAGACAGAGATAGCATATGGAACCCTGGACTCTGGATCGACCAAAGAGTTCTTCAGGGTAAGGATTTAACACAATATAGTAACATGACACATCCCATCCAGAGCCTCCAGAACAGCTTCAGTACTATTATGGAGAGTGCACATTGCTCCAAAATCTCCCATAGCTCTCAGGTATACAGTAGTAGCAACTCAAAAGTTCCCCTTCAAGCTGAAAGCCAGCTGAATGGCTGCCGTCTTCCAGCCAAGTTCCAGTCAAGTTCCTGCCAAGTTCCTGCCAAGTTCCAGCGGCTGGAGTGCCCCCCCCCCCCTTCTTCTGGGCGTGTCTATTTTTTACTGTAACTCCACCTTTTCATTTGATTACAGGGTACGACCAGGAGATGGCGCCTCTCTCACAGAATCTTTTTTACAGTTGTTCTACCTGGAGATGACGTAGCTTACACACTTCATTAGCATTCTCATTGCTCAACCTTTTGTTTGCCCGTAATGGGCTTTTTGGTCTCCCAGTGTCACACAAATCACAGAGAAATCGTGGCAGACCTACTACAACAGGCCAGGCAGCTGTTTATCAGGCCAACCTCAGCATGCCTTCAACCTCACAGGAGTGTCCCACAACAGCCCCCGTGTACAATCTAAGAAGGACCCAAGACACAAGATGTAAGAATAGCTAGGCGTTATTTAAAACTAGATGAGGGCTATATCTCAGTGCAGCTATGATGAGCCCTGGTAACAGGGCGTCTCCTTCATAAAAAGCAGAACTATAAACGGAACACTCTGCTGTGTGTAGAGGTCTGTATGTAGGTCTGTATGGTTAGCTTGATATAGTTTTCAGGTGATTTAATGAAGGTAAAACACAGTGAATGGCCGTGCGTCATGGCACTGCGCTCTGACGCGGCACTTCTCCGGGACTGGAGAAGCTGCTGCGGCTACAGGGATTTCATGAACTGAAAGAGAAGCTCTTCATATATTGTTTAGATACAATAAGAATCACCCACATTCATAGACCAATGCAGGCTGAATATTTAGTTTAGTATTGAACGTATTTGATGATCGGCGACACATTGTCTAAATTAAAAAAACATACTGTACACTGTATTCATTTATACTGTATTAATTTATGTATTTTGTGGTTGATATATGCCATTAAACTGTGGTACAGTGATTAATACAGCAGTAATACAATTTTTTAATTCCATAGTAATTATCTCTGTAAGGTATAATCTCATTATGCATTTGTCTGTCTGTCTGCAGTCCGCTGTATGAGTAACGTGCCCAAAGCTGTGTCACCGATCATCAAATACGTTCAATACTAAACTAAATATTGCATTGGTCTATGAATGTGGGTGATTCTTATTGTATCTAAACAATATATGAAGAGTTTCTCTTTCAGATCACGAAATCCCTGTAGCCGCAGCAGCTTCTCCAGTTCCGGAGAAGTGCTGCGTCAGAGCGCAGTGCCATTACGCACGGCCATTCACTGTGTTTTACATTCATTAAATCACCTTCTTAGATTGTACACGGGGGCTGTTGTGGGACACTCCTGTGAGGTTGAAGGCATGCTGTTGCATGCTTATGTTAGGTTTGACTACCGACGTTGTGATTTGAGTGTGTTCATGAACAGGAGGATGACTCATTTACTGTGTTTTAATTTTTGTTCATCCTATAGAAACTCCATAAAGCAAGAACCTTTTTTTCAGTTTTACGCACGCAAATCAAACAAAAAAAGTATAACAATAATAATACTAATATTATATATCAATCAAATTTATTTGTATAGCCCAAAGTCGCAAAATACATTTTGCCTCGGAGGGCTTCACAGTCTGTACAGGGAGTGACACCCTCTGTCCTTAGACCCTCGGTTCGAGTGAGGAAAAACTTGCCCACAAAAAACCCTTTTAACAGGGAAAAAAGTGGAAGAAACCTCAGGAAGAGCCACAGAGGAGGGATCCCTCTCCCAGGACGGACAGACGTGCAGTAGATGTCACGTGTACAGTCAACAAGTCAACAGAAACATTTTGTGTAATTACAATGAAAAATGACAATGGATTACAATGAATGATAAAATGATTACAGTAGCAGTGGAACCTGTGATAGAGATAGAGAGACACAGATGCACAGCAGCAGCAAATCATTAACTAAGTTACTATAAACTGTAATGGAGATCTGGTAACATTAATGACAGTAATAATATATGTAGTGGACGTCATGCAGGACCACAGCAGCAGTCACGATCCACGAGAACCTGCTGGACGAAAGAGCACAGAAACTCCGGGGAAGAAGTTTAGTTAGTAAGATGCATTAATGTACATGTATGACAGACATGTATGTTTACAGATGGTGGTGGTGATGGTGAGAGAGAGAGAGAGAGAGAGAGAGAGAGAGAGAGAGAGAGAGGGTTTTCAGTAAAGGGAGATGTGACTGCATCTTCAACCAATACCATGCCTGGCTAGGCATAACCCTGAAAGGAGGAGTCCCCCGGCAGTATAGTCCTATGGCAGCATAACTAAGGGATGACCTGAGCCAGCCCTAACTATAAGCTCTATCAAAAAGGAAAGTCTTAAGTTTACTCTTAAAAGTGTTGACCGTGTCTGCCTCCCGAACCCAAAATGGTAGTTTGTTCCACAGAAGAGGAGCTTGATAGCTGAAAGCTCTGGCTCCCAATCTACTTTTGGAAACTATAGGAACTACAAGGAACCCAGCATTCTGAGAGCGCAGTGTTCTAGAGGGGTAGTAAGGTACTATGAGCTCTTTTAGATATGATGGTGCCTGACCATGAAGAGCTTTGTATGTAAGGAGAAGAATTTTAAATTCTATTCTAGATTTAACAGGTAGCCAATGCAAGGAAGCCAAAATGGGAGAGATGTGATCTCTGATCTTGGTTCCTGTCAGAACACGTGCAGCAGCATTCTGAATTAGCTGCAAAGTCCTAAGAGACTTATTGGAGCAGCCTGATAACAATGAGTTACAATAGTCCAGCCTAGAAGTAACAAATGCATGGACTAGTTTTTCTGCATCTGCTTGAGATACAATGCGTCTGATTTTGGCAATGTTGCGTAAATGGAAGAATGCAGTCCTTGAAATTTGTTTTATGTGGACATTAAAGGACAAATCCTGATCAAAAACAACTCCAAGATTCTTTGCGGTGGAGCTGGAGGCCAGGGTGATCCCATCTAAGGTAACTAAGTCTCTAGAGAGAGAGTCTCTGATGTTTTTGGGTCCAATTACAAGAACTTCAGTTTTGTCTGAATTTAACATCAGAAAATTGAAGGTCATCCAACTTTTTATATCTTTAAGGCATGCTTGGAGTTTAGTTAATTGATTGGTTTCATCAGGCTTGATCGATAAATATAATTGGGTGTCGTCGGCATAACAATGAAAATTAACGGAGTGATTCCTAATAATGTTCCCTAGAGGAAGCATATATAAACTGAATAGAAGTGGTCCGAGTACAGAACCTTGTGGGACTCCATGACAAACTTTGGTATGCATGGAGGATTCATCATTGACAAGAACAAACTGAGAACGATCTAAAAAATAAGACTTAAACCAGCTTAGGGCGGTTCCTTTGATGCCAATTTGATGTTCCAGTCTCTGTAAAAGAATTTGATGGTCAATGGTGTCAAATGCGGCACTAAGATCTAACAGGACAAGTACAGAGATGAGTCCTTTGTCTGATGCCATTAGGAGGTCGTTTGTAACTTTGACTAGTGCGGTCTCTGTGCTATGATGCACTCTAAATCCTGACTGAAAATCCTCATATAAACTGTTCTTATGGAGAAAGTCGCACAGCTGATTGGCTACAGCTTTCTCAAGTATCTTAGAGAGAAAGGGAAGGTTTGATATCGGTCTGTAATTGGCTAAAACCTCTGGGTCTAGAGTGGGCTTTTTAAGAAGAGGTTTAATTACAGCTACTTTAAAGGACTGTGGTACATATCCTGATAATAAAGACAGATTAATCATATCCAATAAAGAAGGGCTAACTAGAGGTAAAACATCCTTGACCAGCCTGGTTGGGATGGGATCTAAGAGACAGGTTGACGACTTAGATGAAGAAATTATTGAAGTTATTTGATGAAGGTCGATTGGAGAAAAACAGTCTAAATATATATCAGGTTTTACAGCTGTTTCCAAACTTGCTGTATCAGAATGCAGATCAGTGCCTGTTGAGGGCAAGAGGTGATGAATTTTGTCTCTAATAGTTATAATTTTATCATTAAAGAAGCTCATGAAGTCATTGCTACTTAGACCTAAAGGAATGGATGGCTCAATAGAGCTGTGGCTCTCTGTTAGCCTGGCTACAGTGCTGAAGAGAAACCTGGGGTTGTTCTTATTTTCCTCTATTAATGAAGAGTAGTAGGCTGCTCTGGCACTACGGAGAGCCTTCCTGTATGTTTTAAGATTATCTTGCCAGGCTAAACGAGATTCTTCCAGTTTAGTGGCACGCCATTTGTGTTCAGATTTACGTGCCTCTTGCTTTAAGTTGCGAGTCTGCTGGCTATACCATGGTGCTAACCTCCTTTGTTTAATTATCTTCTTTTTCAGAGGTGCAATAGAGTCTAGAGTTGTTCGTAATGAGCCTGTAGTACTATCAACCAGATGATCTATTTGTGAGGGGCTAAAGGAAGCAGACAAGTCCTCTGCTACATTGAGACAAGTCATTGAATTCAATACTGAAGGAATCACTTCCTTAAATTTGGCTACAGCACTATCAGATAAACATCTGCTGTAGGAGTTTCTGCAGAAAGGCTTATAGTCCAGTAATATGAACTCAAAGGTTATTAAAAAATGGTCTGACAGAAGAGGATTCTGTGGAAAGACTATTAGATGATCAATTTCAATGCCATATGAGAGAACAAGATCAAGAGTGTGGTTCAGACAATGAGTCGGTTTATTTACACTCTGACAGAAGCCAATTGAATCTAACAAAGAGATAAACGCAGTACTAAGACTATCATTGTGGTTGTCCACATGAATATTAAAATCACCTACAATAATTACTTTATCTGTTTTAAGGATCAAGCCTGATGCAAATTCTGCAAATTCAGATAAAAATTCAGAGTAAGGACCAGGAGCACGATATACTATAACAAATAGAATTGGCTGTAATGTTTTCCAGGTTGGGTGAGCAAGGCTAAGAACAAGACTTTCAAACGAGTTATAATTTAGTTTAGGTTTAGGATTTATTAATAGACTTGAGTCAAATATGGCACCTCGACCAGTACTTCGAGGAATATGAGTATTACAATGACTGGGAGGAGTGGATTCATTTAAACTAACATATTCATCCTCCTGCAGCCAGGTTTCAGTAAGACAAAATAAATCAATACCATAATCAGATATTAATTCATTGACTAAAACAGCTTTAGAGGACAAAGACCTGATATTCAAGAGTCCACATTTAATTATCTTATTTTGGACTGCTGGGGATGTTGTTTTAATTTTTATTAGGTTTTTATGATGAGCTCCTCCTCTGTTTGTTTTATCTTTAAATAATGTAGGTGGACGGGGGACAGACACAGTCTCTATACTAAAGGATTGGGTGGGTGGCTGCCCTAATGGAGGCGCAGAGAAGCGTGTAAGACTGCAGCTCTGCTTCCTGGTCTCAACTCTGGGTTGTCACGGTTTTGGTCGACTAATAAACTTGGCCATGTTTCTAGATATGAGAGCTGCTCCATCCAAAGTGGGATGGATGCCGTCTCTCCTAATCAGACCAGGTTTTCCCCAGAAAGGTGTCCAATTATCTATGAAGCCCACATCGTTTGCTGGACACCACCTCGACAGCCAGCGGTGGAATGACGACATGCGGCTATACATGTCATCACTGGTCACATTGGGTAGGGGTCCAGAGAAAACTACGGAGTCCGACATCGTTTTGGCGTATGCACACACCGATGACACATTAATTTTAGTGACCTCCGATTGGCGTAACCGGGTGTCATTACCGCCGACGTGAATAACAATCTTACTGTATTTACGTTTATCCTTAGCCAGCAGTTTTAAATTAGATTCGATGTCGCCCGCTCTGGCCCCCGGGATGCATTTAACTATGGCCCCCGGTGTCGCTAACTTCACGTTTCGTAAAATGGAGCTGCCAATGACCAGAGTTGGCCTCTCAGCGGGTGTGTCGCTGAGTGGGGAAAATCTGTTAGAAACGTGGAGCGGTTGGTGGTGTACCGTGGGCTTCAGTTTGGGGCTATGCGTCTTTCGGACAGTCACCCAGCCTCCCGGCTGCTCGGGAACTACCGGAGGACGGCTAGCTGAAGCTACCTTCGGTGGTACCGCACCGGCTACAGGGGACTTGCTAGCTACTGACTGTTCGGTGGTGCGGTACCGTGCCTCTAACTCACTGAGCCTCGCCTCCAAAGCTACAAATAAACTACATTTGTTACAAGTACCGTTATCGCTAAAGGAGGACGAGGAGTAACTAAACATGAGGCACACAGGGCAGGAGAGAGCAGGAGAGGAGAGAGGAGGAGAGGAGAGAAAAGCCATTGCTACAGCTAAGCTAGTTAGTGTGACTAACAGAAACTGGTGAAACTTTCGGATTTAAAGTGTTACTAAAGTTCAGAGACCTGTTCGTGCTCAAACAGAACAAGTCTAAGGATAGTGTAGAGATATGTAGATAATCACTGATGTGAGAAATATACGTAAATCTGTTTAGGTGAGCAGAGCAGAGAGCACCGTGGCAGTAACACCGATAACCGGAAGTGACAGAATACGCTTACCGCAAAGTGTCGCAAGTCTATATATATATATAAATATATGTCGCAAGTCTATATATATATATATATATATATAAATACCACAGAGCCGAAAATGCAGCTGTCCCTGAAAGGCTGACCCCGAGACGCAGCGCACTGGCTTCAGTCGCGTGTGTTTTCGGCTCTGTGATTTGTGTGACACTGGGAGACCAAAAAGCCCATTAAGTGCAAACAAAAGGTTGAGCAATGAGAATGCTAATGAGGTGTTTGTAGGGTTTACCTGGCCTAATCACCAGTTATTCTTCCTCTTTAAATGGCGTTTCACAACGATCAAACTGTGATCAAATATTCAACAGGAGATACTACTGTTGTTATTCTTCCTCTTTAAATGGAAATTCAGAAAAAAAAGTTGTTGCTTCATGGAGTTTCATTTACGCTTTAATTTATTTATGAAGCATAAATGTCCATGAACACACTCAAATCAAATGAAAAAATAAATAAATTACAAAGAAAAAAATGCAAACGGCCCTTCTTGTCCAAAATTGACAACACATAATGTAACCTACACCCGCAGAGACCGGTGATTGTACCCGGAAAGCAGCTGGCAGATTTATTAGGTTATGTTATTATTCAATATTCAATAGTCATTATAAAGGAGGTGAGTATTTATGGTGTTTATATCTAACATGTCACTGTTTACTAAATCAAGGACATCTAGGCTATTCTGTCCTTACATAATTACTGAAGCGTCTCTTCTCTCGCGCTCTCTCTCTCTCTCGCTCACTCCTGATCTGCATGTAGTGAAAGCCACAGCTGGCCGTCAATATCCATCATATATACTATCAATATGACCACTATGGTGTTCAGAGGAATAAATACTCAGAAATCGAGTGTGTTTCATAGGCTTCAGAAAGCATCAAACAGATATAGCCCTTAAAAAAAAGTTACATAAAAAAAAAAAACGGTCCATCAGACGTTATGGGGCTGCCAGACCTGTGTGTCAGACCTGCCGATACTAGCAGAGTTTTTTTTTTTTTTAATTACCAGTTTAATTGGAGGGGGGGGGGGGCATGTTGTTGTGTTGACATAGAGCTGCAGATACGAGCGGCTGCAGCGGTGCCTCAGTGTTATCTTATCACAACTTTTTTTTTTCCATCAACCGATCTGCGGACCACTTGGTGCCAGTCTGTGGGGAGCGACCTGAACGGATCACGGACCAACAATGATCCGTTGCACCACTAGCCACATCCATGATTGTGCTGTGCCTCAGCTGATCGGCTCACCCGCTTACCCCAGCGTATCTGTTCAGATGTGTCTTTATACAGTCTATTGTGAGAGCAGTACATTAAAATCACTGCTCCTCCCCGTGGACAAATAAGGCATTGCAGCTGGTTTTCACCCAGGCTGCTTATGGACGTTTCCAGTCGGGGCCTTACTGACTACGTCATCGCGGGGGATCACATTACCGTCACGTACCTGCGAAGGACCTTGCAAGGACCTTTCAAGGACCGTTCACGGACCAGTCACGGACCAGTCACGGAAACACGGGAACTTTTGAGTTGCTACATCTGTACATAGATGCACATCTTTTATTCACAATATCAGGATGTGTATGTGTTTTTTCTGCTGCTTAAGATTGTGGTTACATTACCATGGTGATGGCAATGATGCACAGTGATCAAAAAGAGTTAAAGTGGATGAACAATATTTCCCAGATGTCATATTTATATTGTTGAGATGCCAACGGTATCATCTGCCCAGTGTTTTTATTGCTGCTGTTTACATGCCCTCAGATGCAAATGAAAAAAACTGTACTACAAGAAGCTACATGAGGTCATCAGAACTCACCTGACAAAGCAGATGGTACTGCTATTGTAGCTGATGATTTTAATCAAACAGACCTCAGCCTCACCTAAATTCCACCAGCAGTTAAACGCCCTCACCAGGGAAAGCAGTAACCTGGCGATTCCTCAGACTGCATTTCCTTGTTTCTCGTGCTGATTAACTCCCAGCTGATAAAAATGATTAAACCATCAGAAATAACAGTTAAAATGAGGACAGGTGAAGCTATATCAGCTGGAGAACCACATTAATCTTTAGTAATATGACTGAAAATGAAGACCAACGGAAACATACATTTAAATAAAGAAAGTGTCAAAGTATTCTTAAATTTGGCTTTGTAAATGTTTTATAAGAAGATACATTCAAAATGTTTATCAGGCCCCAGTTGTACAGAGCTGATGATAATACAACTCCACATACCTTGAAGTACCCTGTGCTTAAGGGTATTGGTGTGTAACCTTGTTGTACAACCTGAGATGTAGTGTATTATCTGTGTCCATCTCTCTTTTTAGCGCTCTAAAATCGCCTTGTTTGACAAGATGTGGCAGTACATGAAATCGGCAGAACCTTCCGTCTTTGTCAAGAAGACGTCAGAGGGTGTCCTACGTGTCAGGAAGTCCAAAGGAAAGTATGCCTACCTCCTGGAGTCCACCATGAACGAGTACATCGAGCAGAGGAAACCCTGTGACACCATGAAAGTGGGAGGAAACCTGGACTCCAAAGGCTACGGCATCGCCACACCCAAAGGATCCCCATTAAGGTGGGTGGATCAGTATAACAATGCTAGCCAACCTGCACTGCCATGCACCATTCACACTACTAACCTACTGCCTAGCATACTGTTACTCTCCCCATTCACATGGCTAATTTATCCACACTTTGAAAGGGCCATTTTAATAGTTGATCATTGAGTGGATTCAGAATCCCTCACTCAGTGCTCTGAAGCCTTAGAAGTTAAGATCAGAACACACTGGCTGACCACCTGCTGTAGTGGTCATGTGGTTTTTTAGCCAGTGTGCGAGCTGTGGCTTTGTTCATGTGCAGCCCTGCTCAGGAAAATGAACCACAATGGGGAGCAATGTAGTCTGGTCCCAATCCATAGTATCAAATGGGTGTTGCAGTATGCAAGTGTGATGAATGGAGCATGGCGGCTTACTCGTTGTTATAATAATCCACCTACCCTGATGACATCATCGCAGTGGTTTGTATTTTTACCATGGTTACCACCTCTGACCAATGGCTAGTGGTGGTTTCTGTGATGACTGGGGGAGGGCTGAGATTTCAGGTCTTAAAGAAATAGTTCATCACAAAAATTCTCAAGATGTGTGGTATTGGACACCTCTTGTGTTAGTGAAAGTGTGGGGATGTTAAGATACAATAATCAATGCTGCTTTATCCATGTCCTCAGATTTCATCTGATTTCTAGTAAGAAGGGTTAGGAGGAGAAGGAATTTGGTTGCACGTTTTTCAGCAATAGTGATGAGCTGGCTCTTTAAGACCAGGATCAAGATATTGTATTGTCTATGAGTTTATGACCTAAAAATCTGTGTGTGTGTGTGTGTGTGTGTTTGTATATGCATTTTTGGATACTAGTTGTGTATCTATATTTGTTGTTTTTTTTGTTTTTTTATTAGAAATCAAGACTATCTCTGTCCAGAAACAATTTGGAAATGTTTTATTTCTACATTCTAGGTGAATCATATTTTATATAAACAAGATTTTAGTCATTAATCCAAGAACCCTCAGAACCCAGCAATTCTATTTTAAGTTGTTGTTTCTAAGTGGTTTGTTAGCAGGAAAAGGGGGCTTATGTAAAATTCCTTAAAATTATATTGTTCAATAATTTATTTTATTGGTTTCATATTTTTCAAATTATATTAGTTTATTACTTAATTTGACAAGGAGCAGTGCATATTAATTGAATTTCTGAAAAGTAAGAGAGTTAACCAGAAGGACGAAACTTTAACTGTAGTCCAGGCAAATAGTAAAAAGCACAGGCATCAAGAATAAAAGCATGGAAAAATATGAAGTATGAACAATAGTGTTTTCTGGTACAGTAAATGTATTATACATTGTCCTCACTCACAAAATTAGAATCAACTGGGGTGTGATTGGGTGTTAAAGTTATTACAATATGTAAGCTGGTGCAGAACACTGATATCTAGTGGTTAAAAATGGACACCGCAGCTCAAATTCAAAACACTGGAGAGCATTCTACCCCCTCGCCAGACTGCAGCTCACACGTTACCAGATTGAAGACACTGAACCTCCATGAGGGCAAAACGAGAGCAACAAGGTTTATTTCATGAAGCAGCTTCTACTTCTGAGTCTGACTTCAGTTTGTGCTGCAAAATAATGACAACAAGAAGTATAATTTGGTTTAATGTTTCCTAATTTTACCATGCAAGTTTCTTCACTAATTTATTGAGATTTTTCCTTTAATTTGTCACATGCCTGTACGTTAAAAATGTAAGCTACTTTCTACCCATAGGGAGTATGAGCATAGTGAACAGACAAACAAACAGCTCTACACGGTTTTGGGAGACAGTTCATTTGATTTCCACTTGATGTCCACTCCTTGCAGCTTCCCAAAGGGGCTTTCAGGGACATAATTACATAATTACAAATACATTAAGTACTAAAAATACCAGCATGGTAAATAAACATGAGCAAATAAATATAACAACTATCAGAAAGTGAATAGACTACTGTGCAAGTTGGCCTGTATTTTCAAACTATGTAACTTAAAATTTGTATGCATAAACCACGTTTTAATAGAGACTAAATTCTGTGTGTGTGTGTGTGTGTGTGTGTGCGTGTGTGTGTGTGTGTGTGTTGAGCTGCATGCTCATCCCTGAGTTTCTCACTTTTGTGTCTTTTCAGCACACTAGAGATGGCTGTATGGTTTCGTCTGCACTGCCTTCTCTCTGTCTCACTGTGTTGCTGTTTCTGTCAGCCAGCTCTGAAAGTCAACTTTATTTAGCAAAATGTTTTTAATGATGTTTGTAGTTACTTACATTTGCCAGATTTACAGTTAAAGCTGCATTAAGCAATTTTTGGACACCAAAGAAGATGCCCTCTGGGCATCCACACTATTGTTATCCTAGTTCTTATTATTCCGTCTTCCGTACGTTTTTTGGCACCTAACTACTGCCACAAAGAATGCATTGGAAATCCTCAAATCTCTCTACAGACCCACTACACTTTAAACAACAACTGCTACTGCATACTTTGTACTACAGACTTCATTCAAACTACTACTTGTACACAATATCTTAAACTATTAAGCTTGTACTCAACTTTACAAAATCTTTTACCGTTTTAAAAATATCAAAGACTAAAGTTGAGCAGGTTTTTACTCGAAATCTGCGTTTATAATGGGTGTGTATTGCGCCTGCCAGAGTGAATGACGTCAGCGCTAGAGTGAAGGAACAGAGAAGAACTCTGTGGAAAAATAAAACAGAAAAGTCTCCCGTGGCCACAAATTTCATGCTACAGACATAATTTACCACTCAAAATGTAGGAAAAATAGCTACCTACGCACTGATACCACTGCTGTTAGCCTTACCGTTTTTGCTGGGTGAGCTTCAAAGTATCAGTTACTCCCTGCAACAGCCCTATTAATCCCATGTTAAGAAGGAGCGAAATTTCTGCAGGGAAGCAGACAAACCAGTTTCTCTCCCTCGTGCTAGAAGTCCATTCCTTACCGGAACTGACATAAACTATAGACCTACACATTCAGGAAGTCCTCGTGCTACTGTTAGTGAAGTCGGTTTGATGATAATTACAACGGTTTGGCCACAAATCGATCATCTCTGTCGGGTGGTTTCTGCCATTTTCAGCCGTGCTCTCTCCCTCTGCGCAGCACTAACTGTCAGTCTGACACACACGTGCTGCTCTAATTAGGGCCCGGCAGATGCTGCTGGTTGCTTGGCAACCTCCAGCCTGCCACTGACACAAGACAGAGGAAGGAGAGGGGGGGCTATTTTCACTGTTTTTATATAATACTCTACTTTTTTCAGGGAATCTCACACTTTGTTTTAATATCCTACAAATTCATACAATATTTCACAATATTCTACAATTCTCACTTGTTAAGTCAAGTCAACTTTATTGTCAATGCTGCTATGTGTACAGTACATACAGAGAATTGAAATAGCGGGCATTTCAGCAGAGGGCATACTGCACTTTCCGCAGGAAATGCAAATATTCTAGTTAATTAGTTATTATAGCTGATCTGCTGACAGCTTTAACAGAGAACCAGAACATCCCTGAGAAGTTCTCTTTAGTAACTAGATTGATTAAAGTTATTGAGGCCAAACCTGTAAAAGTGCAGCAAAATATTGTCAAATGAATTATTGTAGATGATAAAATGTAAATGTGGGAATCCTCAAAATCTGTTTGTGCTATCACCACAATTTGACTCATTTATTTAAAATTTTACTTTAACATCTAATTTAACTTTCACAATGAATATTACAGGATAGGGACATTATGCATACACTGAACAGTGCTCATAGTATGCTGACTTCTCTGATTGTTGTCAGGTTTAAGACCCTCTGATAGAAAGTAATTTCCAGGGGGCGGCGTTTAGCTCAGTTGGTAGAGCAGCCGCCCCATGTGCGAAGGCTCAGTCCTTGCTGCGGAAGCCCAGGGTTCGAATCTGACCTGTGGCTCTTTCCCGCATGTCATTCCCCATCTTTCTCTCCCTGCATTCCTGTCACTCTTCAGCTGTCTCTATCCAATAAAGCTTGAAAAGGCCAAAAATTATCTTTAGAAAGTAATTTCCAGGGAAATTAATTTTCAGCCAATCATAACAAGGGACATCAAACAAGAAGACACCCTTTTTTTATGTCTTGCAGCAGCCAGTCCTCTTTAATTGTCAAAAAACTGCATTCAGATATTAGCACTATGGACAAAATTGATCTCTTAAATTTAAACTGCAGAGATTATCAGGTTTTAGTAAGAATATGTTTACGAGTGAGTGTGAGATTTGAATTAACTACTGTACAGCAAAAAAAGTCTGTCCATAGTAACACTATAGTGACAGTAGATGTCAGTCAATCAGCAGTTATCTGTCATATGAATTTTTACCATGATTTCAACTCTTTACTCACATTGCCTACATTTCAAAATAGAGTGTGCTCTCCTTTCACATTACTTAACTTTAATTCCAAAATATTGCTTAATAGAGCTTTAAGTAGATCTACTGTATGACTGCTCTTGTTTGCATGGTAGAACCAGAGACATATTTTTTAAATTCTGTGACTTTCAGTCAAGAAAAGTCTTGATTCCAAACTAAATACTATAGTAATAGTTGAATTATTCACAGAATTCCAACATTGTGTTCCACTTTTTTCATGTCTCTGTTCCTAGCATAATTTCTTCATTTAATGTTTTTTTTCCTTGTTGCCACTATTGCAGTCAAAGTGGATGAGAAGTGTTAAAATGCTGATGGCGGGTTCAGTTCAGAAAATCCACGCACTCACAAGAATATATCAAAGATTATTCAGTCAATGACAAATAAGATGCTGATATTATACAACATTTCAACCAATCAAAATCAAGTTAAACTGAGCCCAGGCATGGTTATCAATCACAGTGTGATTGTGATTGCTATAGACAAGCTTGCTTGATTTCTAGGGCACAAAATACAACACTTGCAACAATGTCACTGCCTCATCCTGTCATTACATCTGCTATTAATCTCTTCCTGTTGGATTGCCTCTTCGCCTTTTCAAGAGTTAATCCGTAAATGTAGGCTCCTTAAAAGACACTCGTATCTGGTGATACGAGTAGAAACATAAAGTAAAAACAAACCACTGGGCTGGTTGCACAAAGATATATCAGACTTCAGATACAGATTCAAGTCAGTCTTAGATTTTCTCTTGTGTAGTAAAGACAGATTAAATATTTTTCTATTCTGTTGGGGATAATATATGGGAGATATATATGGGAATATATGGGAGATATAAACCACTCCTAGATTGCACAAGCTTTCTCAAGGCTGTAAAGTGAAGAGTAGGGATTGTCACGCAGAGGGAGCATCTATTGGCCATGCCACTGGTAGAAAGTATTAGAGTAAACTAACAACTAGTAACTAATAGAGTAGAGAGAGTTGCTCAAGGCCATGGAGTCTTTGGTTTTTGGCTTTTGGTCAGTCTGTTTTCCAGCTGACTGTCTGTTTTCTGGAAGCCCTTCATCTACCTCATCCAAGCTCCCTCAACTGCAACAGCAGCAGTAAAGCCAGCCCCAGGTACCTGAGCTGTGCATGGGATATGTGTAGTGTTTGACCTTTTTACTAAGCAAGGGCCCTGCGATGCACCTTAGAAGTCACAACTTTACCGGTCTGTCACGGACAGACATGGCGTCTTAGGCATTTTAGGCATTTCCATTGCAAGGAGGGAAAGATTGCTATTCCTCTCCCATTAGGTATCTTAAGTACCTAATGTAATGTTAATGGACAAAACTAAAACATTGCCAGTAAATTACAGGTAGGGATGATGTGGAAGTATGTTTTGCACTCCCACATATTTTTACAAGCTCATGCAGTGAGCTACACCCACTGCAAAAACTGCACACTGACAATATGGACTAAACTATAAAATCAGCTTTAACTTTGCATAGATTTTTTATTGATTATTAACACTTAATTAGAGTTAGTTAGTTATCCCATAAATACAAGAGACAAGAGCTATGTGTCCTGGTCCCAAGTCCTGGGTGTAGCCATGTTACGATATATGAAGCTATATGCCCAGCACGTTACTGGCCTGAGTGGAAGAGGGTGGTGATGCTTTGGTGCTTTTTAACTGATGATCCTGTGAGCCAGGCTGGGAAAAGTTCTAGGTCCATGCATTGTCTCTCAGGTTACAGTCACAGGAAGGGAGGAGCACTGGAAAACGTAAAGCCTATATTTCCACTGTAAAAGTCCTGTTTACACAATTAAACAAATTCCTGTGATACCAACATTGTCATAACAAAGGCAAACCAAATCACACCAAGATCAACTTTCCATTAAGAATGACATTAACTGGATGACATTAAATGACAACAGTCATAGACATACATAAAGACTCTCAAGACTGTCATTTTTACGCACACCCTTTGAAATAAAGTGTTAAAATGATAAAATAAAATTGCTTTGATGCTCAAAAATGAGCATAATAAAGAGATTATTTGGCCTTCTAAACAGCTGGAAAGATTATTTGTTATATACTTATAGGCCGATCAGCCATAACATTATGACCACTGACAGGTGAAGTAATGAACACTGAATAGTTAATTATAATGGCACCTGTCATTTGGGTGTGATATATTAGGCAGCAAGTGAACATTTTGTCCACAAAGTTAATGTGTCAGAAGCAGGAAAAATGGGCAGGCATCAGGATTTGAACAACTTTATCAAGGACCAAATGCTGATGGCTAGATGACAGAACTGCAGCTCTTGTGGGGTGTTCCCAGTTTGCAGTGGTCAGTACCTATTATAAGTGGTCCAAGGAAAGAAAAGAGGTGAACTGGCAACAGGGTCACAGGGCAGTCAATGCTCATTGATGCACATGGGAAGCGAAGGTTGGCCTGTGTGGTTTAGTCCAATAGACGAGCTACTGTAATTCAAATTGCTAAAAAAAGTTATTGATGGTTCTGATAGAAAGGTGTCAGAACACCCAGTGCATCACAGTTTGTTGTGTATGGGGCTGTCATGCTGTCAAGGTATAAGGTGTAATGACCACTCACTGTCTAACTTTGTGCAGCCAGCTCCTAGTCATGTGTGACAAACTAGGGTAGTTCTAGTTTAGTTAAATGATTCAATGAAAACATTCTAGAATTTAAAACATGCAAATCCAATCTAGTTTCCATAAAAGATGTTGTGGCTACGTCAACACAAACACATTCTGTGAGAAATTGCACAAGCCGGAATGCTGCACCACACAACCAATGATCATAATTGTTACAGAAATCTACTAATTGAAACTAATAGCTTAGTATTTACAAGTAGTCAAAGTCACCCCACAGTGGATTTACTAAAAGAATGTTAAGGCTCAAAGTCATGGTATTCATGTAGATGTGATCCCCGAATAACAGCAGTGAGGCTAACTTAGAGCAGAATGTCAGCAAGCAGAAGATAAATAGTTAGACTGTGAGGGATGGGTGAGTTGTTTCTTTATGTCTTTGTATGGTTGGGCTTTGATGGCATTTTATTGAATATGAAATAATGAAGAATGAGCTTAATTGAATCTGAATGTTTTCAAATCCCTTGTCGAATCTAATAAGTGTGAGCATTCAACATTTTTAAATAAAGTTAAAAAGAACTAAAATTCCAGCCTATTTAATGTTTACAGCCTATAGCTACACCTTGTAATTATGTATCGAACACATTGAAATATCAGAATTAGCCTACTGATTTTTGCAAACTTAATTCTTCACAAGCTACATCACACAAGCTAAGTAAAAGACAAATTTGGCTTGTGTTGCTCAATTTGTTTCGCCTTACCTTAACCTCACACAATGTTAACCCTAATTCAAATATGTGATCTCATGATGTTTGACCTAAATCAAGCATAAATGACCTAAATCCAAGCATAGCCCTATGCTATCCAGTCATTTGTTGTAAAAATCCATTACTATTTACAAACCCACCTGTAGTTCAAGTTATTGTACATGTTTGAGCATACAGTACAATACAGTACAAAGTCAGTGTTCTTTGCTAATAAAAAAAGTAAAGAGATAGAAATGATTTGAGAAGAGATTTGTAATTTATCAACCGAGAACCAGCTATCAGAACCCAACCCTATCTCTGTAGTTCTATAAAGACATATCAAGTGATTCTGAGTTAGACATTTTACTCAGTCGCCTTATTTCGATGGTTATTCAGTTGGTTGAGTTTAGCTACTAAACAAGAGAGAGAAGCATTCTAGCTGTGTGTATTCTGTTTATGCTAAATAATAAGAGGTGATCCTGCTAATATGCATACCAGCAGGAAGTAACCAATGAACTGCTAACAGCTACTGTGTTCATGTAGAAATGCGGTGAACCTGGCGGTGTTAAAGTTGAACGAGCAGGGGCTGCTGGACAAACTGAAAAACAAGTGGTGGTATGACAAGGGAGAATGCGGCAGCGGAGGAGGGGAGAGCAAGGTTAATACACACACACACAAACACACACACACACACACAATTCCACAGACTAAAACATACAAACATGAAGGTAACACTGGGTCAATAGGTGTTAAAAAAAAAAGAGAGAAAAAGAAGCAGCATAGGTAAAACGCCACATGTGAACCCAAAAGTTAGCAATGTTTACTATGCCAAGCTCTATTATTTCATAGAAATCTAAAAACAAATAAAGACTCATAGATGTTACAGATAGACATTAGATTTGGAAGTTGCTGAAGAGCACCACCAACAGGTGGCGTTGTAGTCTGTGCTGCTTCTTCTGCCAATGTGTTGCACCCTGTTTGGTGGAGGTCAGGGTTAGGGCAGGTTTCAGGGGCAAGGCCAGGGTCAGGTGACCTCACACCAGATGGCAGCAACAGTGCAGGGAAAGGGCTGTCGATAAAGAGTTTGTGCAACCTGGCCAAACTCTATTTATCTGTGGCTCTGGCCTGGAAGAATACTGCTGCTGAAAATGGAAAGGCTTTTCACTGCAGTGCTTCTCATTCTCTGTCTCAGGAGCCAAATAGAGGGGCCCTGACAACACAATACTTTCATTTAAACAGCTTTGTCCAATTAATCATGGTGATAGCACACTAAATGGTCGACACAGTCCTCCCAGGGGCTGTAATAATGGCTGTAATAATCTCCATAATAAAACATGTTGGCATTATACATTAGATGCAATAGATGAAAATGTAACTCTCCTACAAAATTAACTAATCATACATTTTAGCATGGTCTTTAAATTAAAAGTAAGGTGGCAAAATGTTAGAAAGTCATACTTTAACATTGTATCATTCATGACATCATCATCACATGACGACGATGATGATGATGATGATGGTACAAATAACAAATATTAGTGGGCCCTAATTTGGTTTCTAGACAAGAGTGAGAACCACTGCCTCACTAATAACATAAGATAACATTTATAATGATGTTATTTATGTTATTCCCATTGAAGAGTGCCAGTAAACCTTGCCGTATTGAAACTGAATGAGCAAGGGACCCTAGACAAGATGAAAAACAAGTGGTGGTACGATAAAGGAGAGTGTGGCTTCAAGGATTCCACCAATAAGGTTAGTTGTATATGTCTGTGGATCAATCAAGCACACTGTCTCTTCATACATTTGACATGCACAATTATCTTGATTCTATATGTTTCAGAAAAAGAAAGCATATCTGCACTTTTGGATTATAGTTGTTCAAGTGAGTTAGTACAGGTTAGTTAGAGCTGTTTGTAATGTTAAGGACACCCTCAAGTAATGCATGGAGATTCCACTGTCAAACTGTATGTTCACTGCTGATAAGAACAAAAACAAGTGGTGTCCCTTCTTCAGATTAACTCAGAACCATTAGATCCACTATGTATAAACAGTTGGGCTCATTAAAGTGTTTTGTGTGCATATGCTTATGTTTTTTTGTTGTTGTTGTTGTTTTTTTGCTTGTCTGACTGATATGTCCGTCTTATTTAACGCTGATGTTAATGTCTGTCTGTCTGTCTGTTTGAGTTTTCAAGGCTTTGTAAAGTAAGGGTCGAAAATGGAGATTATTTACAATAATCACACATTAGATACACAGAGAATGTGATGCATTGTTACATGGGATAATCAAAGCAATAACCACTATTAGAGGGTTGGCTTATTGAGTCAAGACATTTTTATTTTGTTTTGTTTTGCTTCCCCAATTTTCGAGGGTGTAGGCATAGGGTCTCTGCTCTGGCAAAGACTGCACCCAGACCCTTAAGAGGGAGCTGGCCTCCTAGAGGGAATGCACTGCTCTCAACCAGTGAACTGCTCACAGACCTTCCAGGAGGCGGCATGTTCTCTATAGGATGTAGTGCCCGTATTTTTTGCATTGCATTTTGATTTGCATTAGATCCCTAATTGTTTAGATCTGTTTAATGCACAGCAGAAATTATGAAAGTGAGGCTGCTGAACTGAGGCTACATTGTCAGCACCTCATGGACCAGACTAACTGTCACAAAAGTCACGCACAATAATTGTGCCTAGCAGCCCATGAGCATTAGATAACAGAAGAAACATCTGTAAATGTCATTTTCCATGCACTGACCAGGGCGGTTGCACACATACATTAAAAAATACAGACTTTAGAGAGGTTAGAATTAGATTTTATGTCTTTCTAATCATTCATTTTAACATCAATGGATCAATGGCTCCCCCGTAATTCAAAAACTGGATTGTACATATCAACAGTTATTCAGGTGTAGCAAGGGAAAGCACTGACTAATCAATGTTAAACTAAATTATACAGTATGTGTGACATTTGGACAACAATTTCCATCAATCCTGTTTTTAATAACTTACTCACCAAAGTAACTGCTGATTTCCAAAATGAAGTCAGACGGGTCATGAAACACAAGCAGTCAGACAAGGTAGAAACAAGGGTGAAGTTATTACTTATTATTATTCGACCACAGTTTACACACACTTCCTGCTTCAACCCTTGTGCTCACTTTCAGCTTGACCTCCACATGAAGTTGTTTAAATAATCTGGAGAAATTGTTGGCTTGGTTACAACCTATCCAATTGTCTGACTGTTGTTGAACAGTGTGTTAAATGTTTGTTGCCCCTCAGGACCATGCATTTTGAGATTTCAACAATTACTTTGTTGAAGTACAAGTACAATGTTATTATAATGTTAAGCAATGTTAAGACCCCATAGAAATGATGGCCAGAGCTGTTTATAGTTTATATATTTTTTAAATGTGCTGAAATGTATGCAGGTCAGGTTGAGTCAGTTTAGTCAGATCTGTTGTCTGTGACATGTGCTGTCCTAACCTAAAGCTCTTGTGTTTTTTCTCATATTTATGAGAAAATGATAATTCGCTGGTAGTGTGTCAGTCATTAAAGTCAACACAACACCCCAGTAACACTTTTCTTTGGGTGCCTGCCCTTTTTTTTCGCCCTCCCCCTAGGAGAAGACCAGTGCTCTATCTCTTAGTAATGTAGCAGGGGTCTTCTACATCCTGGTTGGAGGTCTTGGTCTGGCCATGATGGTAGCGCTGGTAGAGTTCTGCTACAAGAGCCGTGCTGAGGCCAAAAAAATGAAGGTATGTTATCATTTCAGAAGCCAGTTTCATTTTAATTAACTTTGTATATTAAATATAATTAGTATTATAGACATATTATTGGTATTAAATCTGCTACTGTACATGCAGGATTCTCGATAAAATACTATGTGATTTGTGGGGTAAGTAATTGCCAAGTGCTTTCTCATGGTGGAAATTGTTGAGTCTTTGTAGATAATATATCACATAGAAGTGAATTCAGAGTAATGTAATAAATAGTATAAATAATCCAGCACTCAGGTATCAGTTTATTAGGTACACCTTTATGGTAATTTTCAATGTTGTTCAAGTTCAAGTTCAGGTTTCGATTTTATTTGTCATATGTGGTTTAATGCAGGGTCAACAGTACAAAGAAATGTGTTGGATGAGGAAAAACAGGTCAGCTCAACATTAAGACTTGCTTGCAGTACCAACACTAGACATAAATTATCAAAACAAGCTAAGGGAATAAAATACATAATAAAAACTGGAAAAATAAATAAAATAAAACTAAATAGAATTCAAAAAATATCTATGTTGTACATATAGCATCAGTGGACTATACACTGTATTGTACTGTAAGTATTGGAGAAGTATCACTGTATAAATAAATAATAATAATAAATTCACTGTATTATATGAATTGGATATACTATACTATTTAAATTATTGTATTTATTTATAATATATAGTATAGTATATTACAATTGAGGATTGAAAGTAAGAGTAAAGTGAGAAGTATTTACAGGAGTATTGCATAAAATATCAGTCCTGGCACAGTAGCAGCAGTCAGGTTGGAAGTGCATATTTTGGATACTGCAGTCCTGTTAGATTATGAGTTAAGAAGTTTGATGGCATGATGGTAAAAACTGTTCTTAAGTCTGGTGGTGCGTGCAGCCATGCTCCTGTAACGTCAGCCAGATGTGGAGAATAGTCTGCAAGCTGGGTGGCTATATAGATCAATCTGCAAATAATAGAAATATCCTTAAAACGATACAATTTAACAGCACCACAACCTACAGCCTGAAAAATAAAGTTCAATCAACACCTCTTTATAACAAAAACTGAACATTAGAACCTTCCTGAAGGTAGGATTTATTGCAGGGTGTAGGACGAGACTGCAACTGAGTGTGTATAGGAAATCTAAAAAAGCTTAACCTGAATTTATACCAGATGTATTGTGCCATCAGTGCAAGTGTCGTTCCATTGAATACACACTGATTTTGACCTTTCTGCTGTTTATATTTTATTGCATTTTTTTTTTTTTTTCTGAGTCAGAGTGTCAAATTAAGGAACACTCTTACTGCAAGTATGGAAAACATCAGGTGACATAAGAAAATATCACAAATAAACCCAAATCCATACATATAATTGGACAAATATAATATAAATTTATATTATACAATATATTATCAATATCTATACAAAAGTGGTGGAATTAGTTTAGTTGAAGTTATTTTAACATTCATTTTTAACATTTATTCAGCTGCAACAGCAAACAGCTTTTAAGGTTGTAGTTTGCGGTTGTGTTGTTGGTCTCTGACCAAATACTGGTGGTGGATATTTATCACTGATTCCACTACACCACTACCACTACAGGTGGCTTGTTTGAGCACCCATGCCCTATACCCTCAGCTCCACTGACAATGACAAGTTTTAAATTAGCTCAGAGAACTGTAGTTACGTTTGCAACTCTTTTTGTTCATCCTGGCCGCCAGATGGCAGTGCTTCATTACAATACATTACATTTAGTCATTTAGCTGACACTTTTATCCAAAGCAACTTACAAAAAAAGTAAACAGTCAAGGTTCAGTGTGACTAGGACATGTTAGTGCAGCAATAAGCACTGTGACAGTTTTAGAGTTTGGAGTTTTAGGGTGGATTTAGAATGTTCAGTTGTTGGTAGTGCTAGGAGAGGAGGTACTCTCTCAAGAGCTGGGTCTTCAGGAGTTTTTTTAAAGGTACAGAGGGACGGCCTTGCTCTGGTAGGAACTGGTAGCACCAATGGGGAACAACAGACAAGAAGAGTAGGGCCAGACGTCATGAGGTAACATATGCCTGTATAACGGCATTCAAGTAGGTGGGTGCAGTACCAGAGACTACTTTGTTGGCGAGCGTAAGTGATTTGAAGCCTGATAAAAAGGCCAAATCTCAACACCTTGCCCTTCTGGAAGCAACCTATAAGTTGCAGAATAGCATCCACTCTCTTCTGGGGAAGGCTCTCATTGACTGGGAGTTGAGAGCAATGCCCAGGTAATCTACCTTCTGACTGCTCTTGGAGCAATTTAAAGTGTGGCTAAGCTGGTTTACATGTCCAAAGAGAGTATCTCTGGACAACTGCTCTGCCATTGGGGAAAAGATTAGCCAAACATCCAGGTGTGGCAAGTTCGTCAAGCCCCTGGCTTGTGTGGGAAAAGGGGCAACTACATGGGTTAGGGGCAAGTGAGACACCATATAGCATCAGCTTGAATCGGAAAATCTGTCTTCGAAAGGCAATCCCCAGGAACTGTCTGTGGTGTGGTGCAATAGGGATGTAAAATTGGCATTCCTAGGATCTATTGACACAAACCAGGCCCCCTGTGCCACTGACTAGAGAACACCTGGCATCTGTAATAGTCAGAATGGCAGAACCTTTAAAACTGTGTTCTACTCCTGCCAGTCCAGGATTAGGCAGAATCTGCCATCCTTCTTTGGAATGTCAAAATCCACTGAAAAGACAACTGTAGTGTAGATTCCTTGGACAGCATGGACACCCAAGGGTCTTCTCTGTACTAGTAGCTGAGGTGCTGCTGAGAGAACCACCCAACAATGGCCCCCTGGGCCTCTGGTCTCGACCCCTGCCCCCTAAAGCATCTGGGCAAGCAAGTGGCTGAGAGTGGCTGGGACCACATGGCAAAAAAACACATCTGCCTCAGAACTGGAACTGTCATCCAGCCTCAAGTGTGCTGAAGCCATCCAAATTGCTAGCTTAAGTGTGGCACGGCCAGCTTCTGATTTATACCATGACCAGTGGTGGACAGTAACGAAGTAAATGTACTTGAGTACTGTACTTAAGTACAGTTTTTGAGTATCTGTACTTTACTTGAGTATTATTTTGGGGGGATACTTTTACTTTCACTCCACTACATTTGAAGGACAAATATTGTACTTTTTACTCCACTACATTTCTATTGATGCTCTCGTTACTCGCTACTTTTGAGCTTACATCAGCTGATGATTTATTTTTATTTTTTTCAAAATTCTGAGAAAATAAACTGTTTCTGCTGATTCGCTGATTCTGAGTCTTAGTCGTATTGCCATACCTGTACTACGTCATGCCATACAATCCATACAATGGAGGAAGAAACTAGAGAAACACATGGAGAAACTCCCACCGAGCAACCGTGGCCTTATCTCAAAGCCATGTTTGAGATTTTTGGCACAAAAACTGATTCGTTTCAGTTTAAATGTTTGTTGTGCTTACCACGAACAAATTATATCACGGCCTACAAAAACTCGTCTTCCAACCTGAAAAAGCACGTCGCGGTATGTAAAGTAGCTACTGAAGTTAGCTAGCTTAACGTTTGTTAAATTGCAGATGAACATTTTAAACGTAATTGTATGAGCTTGTAGTATCAGTATTTCCTGAGATATTTTTTTTAATACTTTTACTTAAGTAATTTAAGAAAATACTTTAGTACTTTACTTAAGTACTAAACAATCCTGTGGTTTGAGCTTGCTTCTCTTCGGCTGTCTTCATCCCATACTCCTCTTTGACCTTAGTAGGAAAATGGATAATAGTCCTGACTACATGTCAGACACGGAATGAATTTAGAACTTGTATTGACATAATGGTGGCTTCTGCTTTCTTACTATATATGCTGTTTGCTGTTGCAGAAAAAAAACAGAAAAGATGAAAAAATGTTAAAGAATGATGAAAGGTAAAATTAAAATTAAATTCTACCACTTATATTATTGTATTGTATAAATATTAGTGTCAAATTATTGCAAACATACAGAACAGGGGTAATCAATTATGATTTAAGGAGGTCCGGATAGAGAAAATTTCCTCATGTTCAGGTCATCATGTTTAAGTTGCATTATAATTTAGTTATACTTTACAATTATTTTATATAAATTGAAGCAGCATTGTCATTATATCAACATCTGCACTGTGTGAAGAAAGCAAATATAGCTATAATTGTCATGTCAACAATATTTATTATCAGTGCAGCTCTGGACTCTGGAGAGCTTCAATAATAAATAATAAATAAAATAAATAAGAAAAAATAAATAAGAAAAGTCAGAGCAAAGTAAATTTGACATTCAACTGAGAATTATAAATAAAAAGTACTTTCATAATAATAATAATAATAATAACAACAATTCAATTCAATCTTCGGGATTAAAAGTCAGTTTTTGGTGTCAACCCTTCTCCGTTTAGCACACACCATGGCACACTGACTCACAATTTGGCCACTTTTCTCTCTTGTCTTCTCACTCCTTTATATTTTTCTCTCCGTCACTGTTGCTCTATTAAGTGAAGGCCCGCCCTACCCTGCCTGTGATTGGCTGACAATCTTGTCCTCACCTTGATCTCATGCCTAAACCACAAAGGCAACGAGTACTGGCCAATCAGAGGTAGAAACACTGTCAGAAAAGAGTTGCCAGTCAAAATGTAATCTCTGCCAAAACTGAATAAAACTCAGTGATGTGTTGTTTCCAGCTCTGGGTCCAGACAGGACAGAGTGTGGGTCCGGACCCGGACCGCAGTCCGCCTATTGTGACCTGTGATATAGAACAACATCTGAACAACATCCTGAGCTGCACTGATAAGAGTGGAAAAGTTATCTAAGCACTTGTCATAAATGAGATGAAAAATTATTAATCGAGAGATGTTTTTCTAAAGAGAGAGAATAGTCAGTCTAAAGCTGGATCACATCCTGGCTGTGTGCACTCTAATGTCAGCTGAGTCTGCACAAGCTTGCACTTCTTAAGGCCCTATTCAGTGATGCTCCTGGCTTCTCAATCTCAATTTCCTTTAAATATTTTAGCAAACATTGTATAAACAAAACATAACACAATCTCTATGGAAGAAGAGGAACACTGGGACAGTTTCAAAATTGCTAAATTTGTGACTGATGTACAGTATATTATACTAATAAATTATTTTGTGTATACTAGGGTCAGCCATAGGCTGAAAAACCAGTGGTCCTTCCATTAATTTGAATGTGGGTAGTGTGCTTAGATAGATAGATAGATAGATAGATAGATAGATAGATAGATAGATAGATAGATAGATAGATAGATAGATAGATAGATAGATAGATAGATGGTAATGTTATTGTAACTAAACAGTATATAATAATAATACAGTATATATATAGTATATAATATAAATATGAATATAATATATAATAATAATAATAATAATAATAAATATAATAATATTATAATATAATATATATATAATAACAGTATATAACAGTATATATAATAATAATAATATATAGTAAAAAATGGCAGCAACAGTATATAATAATAATAATAATAATAATATACACATAGGAATGTGTCATATGTGCAAGGCGTGCATGCGCACATAACTGCAATATATAATATGTACACATGTATAAATATATGTGTATATATATATATATATATATATGTATATATATGTATATATATATATGTATATATGTGTGTGTATGTATATATATATATATATATATATATATATATATATATATATATATATATATATATCAAAGCGGTTAATATTAGCACATATGACATATGATATGAGGTAAGTGTTCCAGTATTGGAGTGGAGTGTTGTACAGGGTACACATTGCAAAGGTGACAGGTAGCAAAAGGTGACAGGTAGATTTAGTCCAGTTCTGTAGTGGCTCTGACAGAGGTAGATGAGTTATATACTCTTATTGCAGTAGGGAGGAACGATTTCCTGTATCGTTCCTTAGAGCAGCGAGGTTGAATGAGTCTGTTGCTGAAGCTGCTCTTTAGCTTGTCCAGTGTTTTGTGGAGGGGGTGAGAGGGATTGTCCATGATAGCCAGCAGCTTTGCCAGCATCCTGTCCTCCACCACCTCCTCCAGGGTGACAGGCTGAGAGCCAACAACAGACTCTGCTTTCCTGATCAGTTTGTTCAGTCTGTTGGTGTCCTTTGCCTTGATGCCCACACCCCAGGACACAGCAGCAAAGAAGATAGTGCTCGCCACAACAGACTGATAGAACATCTGCAGCATCTTGTTGCAGACATTAAAGGACCTGAGCCTCCTCAGGAAGTAAAGCCGGCTCAGGCCCTTCTTGTAGATGGCCTCTGTGTTGGTGGACCAGTCCAGTTTATTGTCCAGCTGCAGGTGGTTCTCCCCACACCACTTCACAAAGTGGTCGACCAGGTCCCTGTACTCAGCCTCCCTCCCGCCCTCAACACACCCCACAATGGCCGTGTCATCAGAGAATTTCTGCAGATGACACGACTCAGTGCAGTGCTGAAAGTCAGCAGTGTATGTGGTGAAGAGGAAGGGGGACAGCACAGTTCCCTGGGGGGCCCCGATGTTACTGATCAGGCTGCAATGGTATAGACGGTAGATAGGTGACGGTGAAAAAACAGCTGTGAGAAAGAGAGAGAGAGAGAGAGAGACAGAGAGAGAGTGGTTAAGTGAACTAGAGAGCCAATGAAGATAAAGAGCGGTGGTTGCGAGAAAGCTGATCAGAGAAATGAAAAGTTATTTTCTGAATAAACATGGCACCGCCTCAGACCTCTTCACAACCCTGCAGGAAGCCAGCAATACCTAAACTGGCATGAATAAAACCTAATTCCACAATTCTACAAACAACATTGCAATAGAAATAGAAATAATTAATAATATTTTTTGGCCCTTATTAGATAGTGACAGCTTTAGAGAGTCAGGAAAGAGGGTATTGAGAGTTGGGATGACATGCAGCAAAGGGCTGCAGGTTGGAATCAAACTCATGGGGTACACTCTCTACCAAGTGAGTTGTTAGGGCACCCTATTAAAAAGCTGTTCAACTGTTTCATGACCAGGATGGAACCCCATTGCTCCTTCTGTACCGGAAGCTAGAATCTTAATCAGTCAGTGAGTCGCCTTCTCAGCACCATGGCATAGGCTTTCATGGGCAGCTATGGAGTGGAGCACACCCTCTTTCCATGTTTTAATTTGTAAATTGGGAACCACCTCTATTGTCTACCAATCTGCATGCAACATTCAAAGACATGTCCCATCCATGATAGCCCAACCAATGACCTTCTGTTTACAACTCCATAGAGCCACATCTGCAATTGAGGCTCAGAACATGGCTCTCAGAATATGCAGACTTGGACTTCTTCAGGGAGACATGCTTTGGAGGGGGGTTCAATACTTTGTGTCCATAGGACCCAGTCAAGTTCAAGCCAAAGAAGTTACATGGACCTCTCCCATGTTGGCTTGCCACTTACAAAGTCAAACATAGGGGTGTGGTGCACTGGTATTTGGGTGACATTTAAAGGTGCTTACACCCAGGCTGCAAAAACTGGCTCATGTGATGTGGAATCTAGTAAGCAATAATGTAATATATACGTATCTATACGTAACATTTGTCTATCTATCTATCTATCTGTCTATCTATAAGGGGTGCAACGATACACAAAATTCACGGTTCGGTTCGGTTCGGTTCAATACTTTAGTGTCACAGTTCGATATTTTTTCGATACAAAAAAGAGAGATATTTCCATGTCTTTTTTTTACTTGTACTTTATTGAAATTACCAACATTTGTTTCAACTCAAAAGTACAGTTTTTAAATAAAATTTCAGGGTCATACTTCGAAAACCAAAGTAGTTCCAAAAGCCAGATCTTGACGGATGGTGAAGGATTAGCCATGTTGCAACGAGCTAGCTTCGCATGTAGCTTCTGTCTCAGCAGCTTGGTCTGAATGAATGTGGGAGGCGCAGCTTAGTGGATCTGCGCTCAACAATGCAGACGCGAGCAGCACGCGTCAATTTACACAGAGCACCTCAAGCGAGCAGAAGCTAGGCACAGAAAAAGCAAAGAGAATCCGGTGGATTTTCAAAATAAAATTCCCAGTGCAAACTGCCAGTCGTAAAAACAGACAAAAGTAAAACTAATTATATACGTAGCATATTTACACGTTTAGAAGAACATACACTGGGAAATGGCCAAATCTGAGTAAGTAAACAAAGTCTGGCGGGCTAAACGCTCCCGGTAGACCACTGTATCAAACGGTTCAATACAGATACATGTATTGTTCCACCCCTACTATCTATCTATCTATCTATCTATCTATCTATCTATCTATCTATCTATCTATCTATCTATCTATCTTGTAATTCACACCCATATTACTTTTGCAGTTATCTACTATTTGTGCTACCATGTACTCCTTTGTTACTTAAGAGTCATTATTGTTCCATAAGCACAATCAGTCTAGCAATAACAATTACTTTATTTTTTGTTGTAAAGGTGGCAGCCAACACCTTGTCGTCCCCCCAGCACACAGGAAACTACACACACACTCTGACTTCTCCTCAACATGCCCCCAACTTCAACCTGCTGTCCCCCAGCCACCAGCCAAACTACGCCACCTATAAAGAAGGCTACAACGTTTACGGCATTGAGAGCGTCAAGATCTAACACGGGTAGGAGAGTGATGATTGATGGCTAAAAACTTCCCTCACCTCACAGTCATAGACAATGTTTAGACAGTTAGCTCTTAATTGGCATTAATTCATACTGTCAAACAACTTAAACAACAGCTGCATTAACATGATGGTGGTGCATAGCAACTTCAGTGGCAAACAGTATTTTCATTGTACGTCAATGATCGAAAAATTCACAGGTGCAAAACATTATTTTAATCATTTATCAAAATTTGTTTGTCTTCCGGTAAAAACACAGGAATTAGTTAATAAAAACAGTATTTCTATTAAAAAGAGAAACTGAGAGTATGACATGACTCAGTCATACAGCATGAATTAGTGATGTGAAAATGTATACATTTGCTTTGTTTTTTATTTTTAATACCTGTTTTTATTTGAAATTATGGAAAAAGTTATAGCTTGAAAAATGGGACCCATCATTTTAAACAGCAACAACTTAATCTACCACTGCAATAAGCATTAAGGCAAACATTTTATGTAATGTTTACACTAAATTAATAAAATGACAGATGCCCTAACATTAACGTTTCCCTTTCCCTCCAAAGATAAAGCTGTACTAGCCTTGTTTTGTCCATAGACAAAAATTTGATGGCAAGGTTATGTTTTCCTAAGCTCCAAGGCTATGTTTACAGTTGATGAATTGTTGTATTATACGAGGTATTCCCAGTGTTGTAGTACTTAAGATCTGTCTTGGTCTCAAGACCACTTTTAAAGGTCTCGGTCTTGTCTCGGAATTGACTGCATTTTTATTTGGTCTTGTCCCTGTCTTGGACAAAGAGGACTCAGGACCTCAACTGCAGGGATACCACCAGTGTTACCCATTATTTACCTAATAATGTCTAATTGAAAATATTTTTACACCTCGGGCAGAGTTTAAGTTTCACTTTCACTTTCCAGCAAAGCAGTGTTGGTGAGAGTAAAACAAATCACAGTGAAAGCGGCTGAGAAATAGTTCAAAAAGTAACTTTTTTAACTCAAAGCTACAAAGTCCCTCCAACAAATCAAACTCAGTATTTTATAAAGAGGCATTAAAAAAAGAAATGAATATGAACTAGTTCTGTTTTAGGACTTTTTTTTAAAACAAGGTGGCAAAGCAAGGAGCCAAACCTTTTGTAAAATCTGACTTCCGACAATGACAACGACAATGAGTTCATCTGCAAAACAGCATTCAACTGAGGACACACAACATATAAATCTGCAGTACGCTCACTGAGAAGGCAGGAAGGCGTAGGCCTCACCCAAAGAGATTTGGCAAATATGAGCTACATGTTAGGCTATATAACAGGGGTAGTCATTTATGATTTTAGATAAAAATTTCCTCATGTACAGGTCCACAGCATCATTTTGTTTAAGTTGCATTATAATTTAGTTATATATTACAGTTATTTATATATATTGAAGCAGCATTGTCATTGTATCAACATCTGCACTGTGTGAAGTCAACGACTCAAATCAAACAAAGCTATAATTCAACGTCATGTCAACAATATTAATTTTCAGTGACACTCTGGACTCTGGAGAGCTACATACAATAATAAATGATAAATAAAATAAATAATAATAATAAATAATAATAGAAATAAAAGCAAAGCCAAATGGACAGTCAACAATTTTAACAAAGACTTAGCTTCATATAGAAATACAATTTTTTAATACGTGCACAACTAAGCTTTAAGATCACTTATATTCTGTAGTGGGTAACTTTTCTCAAAGGAAGCATGAGCATAAATGCCTCGGTCCCATTTCTGATTGAAAGCCCGGTTTTCGGGGTGTCGGTTAGTTTATTGGTAGAGCATCTGCCCCATGTACAAAAATGCTTAGTCCTTGCTGCGGAAGCCCAGGGTTCGAATCCGACCTGTGGCTCTTTCCCTCATGTCATTCCCCATCTCTCTTTCCCCACATTTCCTGTCACTCTTCAAGCTGTCTCTGTCAAATAAAGCTCAAAAAGGCCAAAAAAATATCTTAAAAAAAAAAAGAAAGAAAGCCCGGTTTTCGGTGTCAACCTTCTGCAATTTAGCACAAGCCATGGCACATTGACTCACAATTTCGCCGTTTTTCTTTCCCGTGTCTTCTCTCTCCCTCATATGTTTCTCTCCCTGTCATTGTCACTGCCGCTGCCACAAGTGCCAGCTGTTTTCATTCGGAATGCAGGTTTTCTGCGCCACTTTTCAGTGAAGGCCAGCCCTACCCTGCCTGTGATTGGCTGACATTCTTGCCCTCACCTTGACCAATCTCAGTCCTCATGCCTAAACCCAACCAACTCAAACCCACAAAGGCAACAAGTAGTGGCCAATCAGTCCCTTTCCTTGAGTAGCGGTGTAGAAACACTCTCAGAAAAGAGTTGCTGGTCAAAATGTAATCTTGGCCCCTCAATAATATGTTGGTTCCAGACCGCAGTCCAACTATAAGTCACCTGTGCTATATATTGACTGGTCTTGAACTTAAGTCGGTTGACTACAACACTGGGTATTCCTAATCAATATTGAAAACTGTTCTGAAAATAAAAACAAATGAACATATTGCACAATACTTTTCAACAGTATGAGTTCATTAATAATCATGTACATGGAATCTATTTGACAAACATTGTCAATGAGGTTAACTGGCATTGCTGAGTGGAATTGTGTGAATGCAGCAGTTGTGCTAAGAGTAACATGGAGACCATAATAGAGTCTAGATAAAAACTGAATAAAAGGTATCTAGTTAAAACTGTATGTGGCTGTGATACTCCTTTCCTTTTTTTCACATTACCTTGCTTACCTCCTCTATCTTACCTCTCTTGACCTCTCCTCCTATTTACCACTCCTTCTACCCTCCTGCATGCCTTTATCTTTCCATCCCTCCTCCCTTCAACTCCTCTTACCCCCATCCTCCTTGTTGTCTCACCAGCCTGCACTTTTTCCCTTTTTACTATTTGCCTTTGCTGATCCTTTGCCTATTTCTCCTACTTCATTCTTACTTTCTAGCCAATCATCCTCTTCAATGGACTGGCTCATTGGCCACTCACTCCCATTTGTCTTAATGTCAGATTTCATTAGGCATCCCCATGCTTTCATTTTAAAGATGGGATGGTTTGGACCAGTAGCATCATCAATTACTGGACACCTTGGTAGAGCAAATGTAAGTGTAATACCACTGTGTTACTTTGTTTACAATTTACTTGGTACAATACAAACCGTATGGGGTATCACACCTACCTGGCCTGATTGAGGACACCACAATTTATACCAGTCACCATAGTTATTGCTCAATTCTTGTCGCTTGTTCTTGCTAACAACACGTGACCCTACAGCTAAAGCTAGCTAGTATCTCATTGTATTTTATTAACAAAGGCAGTACCTGGCTCAGAATCAGCTTAAATGTTCCAGTTAACACTAGCAACAACAGCCTCATTTGGTCAGTTGGCTACCCGTAAATTGCATTTTCAGGTACCATTGTTTCGAATGCTAGCTTATTTGCTTAATGTCTGATCAGCTAGTTCATTTTTATGCTTACAGAAGTACCCTGAATAATTGCTAAAGCAAAACAGGCAAAGAAAAAACTTTTCAGTCTGACTTTGGCTAGTGTCTGGTGAAGCTTGCTCAACAGGATCAAAACCATCACAGACTACATGGAATGTGTTAAAAGTTTCCTCACAAAATACCTCTAATGCTTCAGTTCATAAACCGCTGTTTTTGTGTGTGGAGTAGGTCTAATAAACCAAATAGATTGCCATTCCCCACTTTATCAGACACAGTTTTAGCAGTTATTGAGCACAATGCTGAGGAAGAGAGCAGTTCTGGTGGTTCTCCCTTCAGAGGTGAACAAAGATTATTACAGCTGTAATTTCTGTTGTAAATGTTATGTGGAAGGAGGGAGTCTTCACAGTCTTCAGGGAGCCTCACTTTACCTGCTGGTATCTCTCTTGTGAGAAATTGCAGATAACACCTGTTGGCAGTGGCTCAGATTTTGGATCGTTTTGGCAGTGCATTAGATGTTCTGTTTGCCTCCAGACTGACAGACACTGGCCCCTGTTGCTTTTCATACACACCTTAGGCCTACATGCAGTGTTCCATTTTAGGACTTGACAGTAGGCCATATGTGGTTAATTTCATACAAGGACTGAGACAAGACAGTGTTTTACGAAGGACTGAAGGACCAAGATGCTACATAAATGCCCTAAATTAACAGCATTGGTAATTACCAAAATCATTTTTGATGTTTCTGTAATGGTTAATACAGCAGTAAGATCTTTAACCAAAACAATATTTTTAGTGCTAAAACATAATTATTATTGTTATCCATGAATTTTCAAATGTACTGTTTTACAAAAAAACTGAAATAATAGTAAAGCACTTTATTATTTCTTGATGAAGATGTCAAAATCTAGTTATTTACTTGCATTCCTGAAAAGAAAAAATAGTTTTAGTGGTTGACTGTTATGCCTCATTAATTTCTAACTTCTCAGAGAAGCACAGTGAGCCGGCTCAAATTTGGGTATAAAAAAGTGAATTCAGTTTGAAATTCCTCATTCCTGTTCAAAATGATGAAAACGTCAAGAGCTCACTGAAAACGAAAGAGTCCACATTAAAGCACTTCATGATGCTGGATGATCTCTGACACGTGGTCTAATAAATTTGTTAAGCACTGTATAGAGATACTCTGCTTCTACTTTTAGCAGATTCTAAGTTGCAAAATTTTATATGTTTTCATATGATGAGTCCCTATGACCTTTTTGACAAATTGTTGAGCGTTAAACTCATGTTCGATATTCCGTTTTAAGCGTGTTCAGCTCCAGGTTGTTCTGACTGCACCAGAGGAACAGCTGTTCAACCTCTCATCTGTATGTAGACACCTCACCGTATCGAATTATGCTGATGACCGTTGGGTTGTCTGCAAACTTCAGGAGGTTAACAGACAGATCTCTTGAGGTGCAGTCATTGGTGTAAAGGGAGAAGAGCACTAGGGACAGCAGACACCCCTGGGGGTCACCAGTCCTGATTGTCTAGATGTGATGTTCCCTAGCCTCACCTGCTGCCTCCTGTTGGTCAGGAAGTTTGTGATCCATTGACAGTTAGAGGCTGGCACATTGAGCTGGGTGAGTTTGTGTGCAGGATGTCTGGGGTGATGGATGTGGAACCAGTGTTCTTCAGATCACTTGAAGCACTTTTACATTTATCCATTCACACACAGTCATACACTGATGTCATTGGCTTCCATGCAAGGTGCCAACTGCTCATCAGTTTCAGGAGCTAACCATTCATACACACCACTTCACACACCAATGGCGCAGCCTTCAGGAGCAATTTGGGGTTCAGTATCTTGCCTGAGGACACTTTGACATGCAGACTGGAGGAGCCGGGAATCAAACCGCGATCTTCTGATCAGTGGATGACCTGCTCTACCCCCTGCTGCGCCCCTGTTTGATGTCACAGCATCAGTCAGTTCATCCAAGTCTGTGCCTACAGCCTCAAAAACACTCCAATCAGTGCAGTGAAAGCAGGCTTGTAGTTCCACTTTGGCCTCGTTAGTCCATCTCCTCACCGTCTTGACCACAGGGCTTAAGAGATTTCAGAGCTTCTTCTTGTAAGTCAGGATAAGATAAACCATGCAGTGAACAGAGAGTCCCAAGGCAAAACAGTGGACAAAGCAATAGGTGGCCTTAAAACAGTATAGCAGTGGTCCAGAATGTTTGTGTCCCTGGTGCGACACTTAATGCTGTTTATATTTCTGGAGTTTGTGGCTAAGGTTTGCTTAGTTAAAGTCCCTCATAACAATGAGCAGAGAGTCTGGGTGTTTTTTTGGTGTTCATATGGTCAGTCAGGTGTTGTAACGCCTCAATAACACAGGCCTGATGTGGGATGTGAACACCAACCAGAATAAACGAGGAAAACTCCTGCGGTGAATAGAAAGGTTTACAGTTTATGAAGATAGTCACTAGGTGAGGACTGCATGATTTCGTTAAAACTGCAACTTCTGTACACCAACCTTTGTTTATTTAAAAGCAGATTCCACTTCACCTTGTTTTCCCTGAGAGCTCTGTTGCGTGGTCTTCCCAGTGGAGTTGGAATCCCTGCAGGTGAAGTTAAAGGTTTCAGTGAAGCACAAGGCAGCAGATTGGTAAAAGTCCAGATTTGATCTGTTAAGGAGCAGGAGTTTGTCTATCTTGTTGGCCAGAGAGTGAAAATTTACCAGGTGAATAGATGGAACTACAGTACAAAACCTCCACTGCCTCAATGAAACAAGTGCTCCAGCTGGTTTACCCTAGTCTCTGACGAATTTTATAAATAATAGCTTGGTAATACTTTCTAGTTCAATGAAAACAGATGTGGAGTTTAACCATCTGTTCTGCAGTTTTATTGCTAGTATATGATGATAGAAGTTTATTTAAATAAATGTTCATGAATTTTCTTCATTTTAATGTCAGATGTAGTGTCGGTACAGCATGTGTACATACGCCATAAAGTTTAGTGTAGGTATGTCACATGTTAACATCATGTCACTCCATGGTGAGTTTAATGTGTACTTTTAGATTTTAATAAATCAGAAAGACATAGAGTGCATACCCAGCAACATCACTGGGTTCAGTATCCTGCCCAAGGATACTTTGACATGCAGACTGAAGGAGGCGGGGATTAAACCACTGATCTTCTGATTAGTGGGCAACCTGCTCTGCTCTACCTCCACCTCCTGAGCAACTGCCATGATGTGCGTTGACCCATTCAGATAGAACCACCAGCACAGGTTTGATCTGCATCATTGTGTTGGTCTGCATAGGGTACATCTGTCATGGCAGAGTATATAGTAACGGTCAAAGGTTTAGACACACCATCTCATAGATTGTTCTTTAGATTCTTAGGCACCCTTTGCTTTGATGACAGCTTTTGCACATTATTGATATCAATCAGCTGAAATGATTTTCCAGCAGTCTTGAAGGAGTTCCCATATATGCTGTGCATTTGTTGGCTATTTTTGCTTCACCTTTGCGTTCCAACTCATCCCAAACTATCTAAATTGATTCAAGGTCAGGTAATTGAGACCAGATCATCTGATCCTTGTCGGGTCCTTGTCCTGTTGTCCTGAAAAACAAATGATGGTCTTACTAAATGCAAGCCAGATGGGATGGCATGTCACTGCAGAATACTATGGTAGCCATGCTGGTTAAGTGTACCTTGAATGTTTTATTGTTCTTGAGAAAAACTTCTTCTGAATTGACTGACCTTCAAGAAATGATGTGGAGAAGTTGGGCTTTGATCAACTCAATTTATTTATATAGCGCCAAATCATAACAGTGGTTATCTAGACTGTACTACTTATATTATTTACAGTGACCTAACATGAGCAAGCACTGGTGATGATAGCAAGGGAAAACATGTATATTTATGCCAACACTACCTTTGAACAACACAGCTGATGGTTCCAAATGCATCAAGAAACCAAGAAATTCCACTTATTAAATTTTGGCAAGAGACACCTGCAAAGCATTCCAAGTGATTACCTCATGAAACTGACAGAGAGAATGCCAAGAGTGTGTAAATCTCTTATCAAAATGTAATTTAGCAGCGTGACTCAAAACTCAAATGCGACTCACAGTGGAGGACCACAGCCAATCTGTATCATCATGGAACTGCAGAGGACCTTAGTAAGCAAGTTGTGGATCTTGAGACTGTTTGTTTTACCCTGCGTGAAGATAACTCTAAAGGCTAACTAAAGTTACCAACTGGGAGGTGCAATATATATGCGTCCTGGGCATACCAGAATCCTTTAAAAGCGACAAGAGAATTTTTGTAGATGGTACCAGAACGGCAGTTAATGTAGTTTAAGAGAAGAAGAGTTGTTATTGTTTGTTCTGAAGAGCTTGCTACTTCTTTTTTCCATCTTGTTCAGGGAGGGTAGGGTCAGTAAGGTATATGTCACTGCCAGTGACACCTCAGAAACTCATGTAAATATACTACTGTACACTTAGTCACTTTGAAACTGCAGTGACCTGCTAAAGCCTTATTTTAAAGCTGCCATTTAGATCACTGTTTTCACAACCCAACCATTTTGTCAAGCTGCGTGGATAGACACTTCAATCAATCAATCAATCAATCAAACTTTATTTGTATAGCACTTTTCATACACAACAAAATGTAACACAAAGTGCTTCACATAAAAACACAAAAAAAAAAAAAAAAACATAAAACACAAAAAACAAGTAAATACCCTACGCCCATCCCCAACCCTCCACCCCAACACCCACAGCCCAACCCCAATTCTCCACCCCTGACCCTCCCTTCTACCCATCCCATTATGAACAGAGCACAAACTGAGGAAGTGCCATCTCATCGTCAAGCAGTGAGGAAACACTGGAGGCAGGTTAGAAATGAATTAGGTAAAAATAAATAAAATAGAATAATATAAAACAAAATAATAATAAGTAAAGTAAATAAATACATAATTAGAAAGTAAAGCATAACAAAATATATAGATTAAATAATTAAATAACTTAAATAATGGATAAGATATATATAAAAATAGACAGATAAATAATAGCAAATAAAGAAATAAATAAATAAAAGAGAAAATATTGTAACATTAAAATGCATGAGTAGAAAATTATTTAAAAGTAATAATAATAAAATTCAAGTAAAAGCCAAATTAAAAAGATGGGTCTTAAGTTTGCTCTTAAAAACATGAACATTCTCTGATGCCCTCAGGTCTTCGGGGAGGCTGTTCCACAGACGTGGACCACAGTGAGTGAATGACGCCTCACCGTGGGTCTTTGTTCTGACTTTTGGTATTATTAAAAGGCCACTCCCAGAAGACCTGAGGGTCCTCGAGGGTTCATAGGGTAAAAGTAAATCAGATAAATAGGGTGGACTAAGACCATTAAGAGATTTATAAACCAGTAAAAGAATCTTAAAATCGATTCTGAAGCGCACAGGCAGCCAATGCAGAGACTTTAAAATGGGTGTAATGTGTGCTCTCTTTCTGGTCTTCGTCAACAGACGAGCAGCTGAATTTTGTAATAACTGTAATTGATCTAATTTTTTGTTAGGTAGACCAGAATGTAGAGCGTTACAATAGTCAATTCTACAAGTAATAAAAGCATGCATTAATGTCTCTGTATTGGCTTGAGAGAGAAATGGTCGTACTTTGGCAATGTTCTTCAGATGATAAAAGGCAGTTTTAGTAATATTTTTAATATGGGGCTCAAAGCTAAGATCACAATCAATGATAACTCCCAGGTTTTTCACTTGTTGACAAGGGTTTAAATTCAGTGCTTGGAGTTTCATAGTTAGTTTCTCTCTCTGTGCTTCAGTGCCGATAATTAAAACTTCAGTTTTGTCCTGGTTGAGCTGTAAAAAATTCTCTGCCATCCATAGTTTTATGTCTAAAATACAATTAAAAAGGGCATCTATTGGCCCTGAGTCATCTGGAGACGCGGCAATGTAAAGCTGTGTGTCATCAGCATAGCTATGAAAATTAATGCCGTGTCTCCTGATGACATCCCCAAGCGGCATCATGTAAAGGTTAAAAAGAGTAGGTCCTAAAATTGAGCCTTGGGGAACACCACAATTCATTTTATAACTATTTGATGAACAGTCACCTATACTTACAAAAAATTCTCTGTCATTGAGGTAAGATTTGAACCAGTTAAAAACAGTACCAGAAATGCCAATCAAATGATGAAGTCTACCTAAAAGAATTGAATGATCTACTGTATCAAAGGCTGCAGTTAAATCAAATAACACTAAGATACAGGGTTTTTTCACATCCATATTGCATCTGAGATCATTTACAACCTTCACTAGTGCTGTCTCAGTGCTGTGATTGGCCCTAAAACCAGATTGAAACTTTTCAAAAATGTGATTGGAGTTAATAAAATCGTTTAACTGATTAAAAACAAGCTTCTCTAAAATTTTGCTTAAAAATGGCAAGTTTGATACTGGTCTGTAATTACAAATAACTGAGGAATCTAGATTGTTTTTCTTCAGAAGAGGTTTAACTATGGCGGTCTTTAGGCTAGTAGGAAAAGTACCGGTCTGAAGAGAATAATTGACAATTGTGAGCAACTGTTCTTCTAAAACACCATAAACTGTTTTTAAAAAGGAGGTGGGAATCGGATCTAAAATACATGTTGAAGTTTTTAGCTGGGACATAACCTTACCAAGCATTTCAGCATCAACCAGGACAAATTTCTCCAGTGTTTCCTCACATAAAAGCAAAGGTTCTTGGGCGTTCTTATTCATAGGCTGAAATTGACATAAATCCAATCTAATGGTGTCTATTTTGTTTCTGAAGTGGACTGCAAATTCCTCACATCTGATGTTTGTAGACAAAGTGCTCGGCCTCATAAAAACAGGATTGGTTAAACGATCAATAGTTGAAAAAAGGATTTTGGGGTTATTGTGGTTGTCGGATATCAATTTTGAAAAGTGTGCTTGTCTTGCGTGTTTAATTTCCTTGTTGTAGATGGTCAATTGTTCACGCAGTATTTCATAGTTTACTATCAATTTGTTCTTTCTCCAATTTCTTTCTGCTTTGCGACAGTTTCTCTTTAGTTGTTTAATTTTCTCATTTTTCCACGGAGGTATTGGTTTGCTGGTAACCTTTCTTAATCTTAGAGGAGCCACTTTGTCAATTGCTAGCCTCAGTTTGCTGTTAAAACCTTCTACAATAAAATCGCAAGAGGAAGGTAAAATTTCTGCAGTAGTTTTGATCAATAAAATTTGCAGCCACTTCAGTGTTAAGATGGCACTTCCTCAGTCTGTTCTGAAAAGTCCTGCTGAATAAAACCAGTGATAGTAAAAAAGACACAGAAATGGTCAGATATCCCTACATCAACAACAGAAGTGATATTTGCAGATAGACCATATGTAATGACGAGATCTAAAGTGTGACCTCTGTTGTGAGTTGGTTGATTAATGTGTTGATTAAAATTCATACAGTGCAACATGTTCATAAAATCCAAAGTTAAAGAGTCTGATTGATTGTCCACATGTAGGTTAAAATCGCCTAAAACTAGAATTCGGTCATATTTGGTGTGGATAATTGACAGTAGTTCTGAAAAATCTAAGACAAATGAAGAGCAGCGTTTGGGTGGCCTGTAAACTGTCATGCACAGTATGGGAGGACTGCTAAAAAAGATGGAATGATATTCAAAAGATGTGTAGTCACCAAATGTAATGTCTTTAGGAGCCAATGAGTGTGAGAAGATAGATGCTGTACCACCACCTCTTTTGTTTTTCCTGTATGAATGTGTGAAATGGTAGCTGGGTGGTGAGGCTTCAATGAGTGTTGCTGGTCCATCAGTGCTAAGCCATGTCTCAGTTAAAAACATACAGTCAATACTATTGTCTAAAATAAGGTCATTAATTAAAAATGTCTTGTTTTGGAGAGATCTAACGTTTAAAAGTGCCATGTTCAGTGACACAAGTGAAGTGACCTTAGGTGACGGGGTAGTGGATGGTGGTTTATGTGTGTGCAGAGATATGAGATTGTCAAAGTTGACACCATGAGTGTGTTTGTGGTTGTACCTGGCAGTGATTATGACCGGGATTGCTGTGTAGGGGGAGCTAGTCGTGGAGCGTGTACCTGATTCATGAGGGGTCAGTCAGTCACGTGAGCAGGTGTATGATGACTCCAGCTGATCAGCAGCAAGTTGATTGCTCATGTGGTGCAGGATGGTGTGGGAAATGTTTGAAGACAGCAAGCGTGATCCCCGAAAGTTGAGATGGATCCCATCATGCCCAAAAGAGTCACGGCGCTCCCATAAGAGATTCAAATTGTCGATAAAAACAGCACCGTGCTCCTGGCAAGCGGTGGAAAGCCAGGTGTGGAGGCTCAGTAGCCTGGAGAAACGCCCCATCCCGCGGCCAAGCGAGGGTACCGGTCCGGAGATGAAGGTCCGCACTCTTGCTTCTTTTAAAATGTTAAGGAGCTGGATAAAATCATGCTTTAAAATTTCCGACGGCTGCCGCGGAATATCATTCGTGCCCACATGGACTACCATGCTGATGCGCCGCCGTGTGTGAGGGAGTGGAGCAGACCGCCTTTGGCTTAGCCCCGCGCCAGAGCCACGAGCCCTCAGGGATAGCGTCTGGAGCAGGAGCAGGAACCGGAGGAGCGGCCGGGGCCGCTACAGCAGGTGGAGTGGAGGCTGTGGCCGGAGAAGAGTCGGCATCTGCGTGGTAGGGAGCAGTAGTGGCCAGCTCCCCAGGACTGTTAGCAGACGCCTGCACAGGGCCAAAAATAATTGTGTCCAAGTGCCTCTCGGCCTCCTGGATTTTGTATAGTGTGGCAATTCTTTGCTCCAGCACCGAAATCTTCTGGCTGAGATTGACACAGCTCTTGCAGCCTGATGGTGAGGTAAGCAAAGTCATGGCTTCTCGAGCCTGTGCTCAGCTGGTTTCTTCTCGGTGTTAGCTGTTTTTGGTAATATATGCTTAAAATGAATAATCTAAAAGGTGTACTTTAAAAGAGCGTTAAAACAGCTGAGATGAAATGTAAACCACCACATAAAACCACATAAAACAGAAATAGCCTTATTTAAAAAAAAGCATATAATACACTAATAACATTAAATGGTAAATGGACTGTACTTATATAGCGCCTTTCTAGTCTTCCGACCACTCAAAGCGCTTTACAGTACGTATCTCATTCACCCATTCACACACATTCATACACTGATGAAGTGCTCATCAGTTTGAGGAGCTAACCATTCATACACATTCACACACCGATGGCACAGCCTTCGGGAGCAATTTGGGGTTCAGTATCTTGCCCAAGGACACTTCGACATGCAGACTGGCGGGGATCGAACCGGGGATCAAACCACCGATCTTCTGATTAGTGGACGACCCGCTCTACCTCCAAGCAACAGCCGGCCATTAGTGAACATGTATGCACCTAACTGAGATGATGTAATTTTTTTTAGAACAATTGCTATCATTGCTGCAGGTGATTTTAACTGTTGGCTGTAACCGGTTATTGATGGATACTCTAAAACAGTGAATGTCAACTGGTGGCCCGCGGGCCACATCCGGCCTGCCAGAGCTTTCCATCCGGCCCCCAGAATATTACTGAATTCAGGAATAGCCTAGTAAAGAGGAAAAAAATCATTTTCTATATTTTTCTTTAAGTGAAATGAAACAAATGCCCTCTGAAAAATAGCTCATGCCATAGCCCGCCTCCAATCAACAATGACGATAAATGCGTTGCTCTTTTATTCTGTCACATGCTCATTCTGTCTGTCAACATTGTCCTTTCTTGGGCTTAATTTCCCCACACAATAGCGCACTATTGCAGTGTCTCAATGACAACCGTCAACATAACAGAGAAGAGCATGGTAAGTGCAAGCGTTGCACATCATCAAATAGATACAAACGACAAATAAAAGCGTCAGGCCTCATTTATGAGAAATGTTACTCTTTACATCAAATTAAAGTAGCCTGTAATCCAACAAATAAATACGAAGTAAAACCAAGAAAATCACAAGACTGAAATACTCTGAAATACTATTTGGTTAATGGGAGAAGTGACATTTCCCCTCCGACACTATCTTTTTAACATCGTGCTTGACAGCTGTTAACCTGATGCGCCCGCAGTCCTCCAAAGACTGGTTTGACAGTCGGTTCCCTCTCGTGTTTTTATAGAGTTCATTTTTGAGAAAAAAGCTTCATAGGTGTGATCTGAACATGGTGAGCACATACATGGCCAATGTCCTCAGTGTGTCATACTTTTGGGGACAAGCCACCCAAAAGGCGCTCAAGCTTTCAGCACTACAGAGCAGCCTTCATGCATAAAATATATCGCTTTCGCCCCCTAGTGGCTTGCTACCGTACAGGTAATATGAGTCTGTTAACACTGACAAAGGCTAAAAAATAACATATATTTAGAAGGCAAAATGATATATGAAATAATAATATATTACTTAGGATACAATATTAATTTAATCTTATTTTAGCATCTGGCCCTGATAGTGTCTGCTGAGAAAAATTCTGGCCCTTGGACAAATGTAGTTGATGACCCCTGCTCTAAAACTAACCTCAGCATGATAAGTAAATCATCGCCTCATATAAACCTTTCTTTTTGACTATGGTACCTGTGATGTGTAGCGCTTCATCCAAACAACAGGGAATACTCATTTTTCTCACACATCCACCATAAATACTCCATACTACATATTATTTTTTCATTGATAACTAAATGCTGGTTACTTCCTGTGCCTATCAGAGTGTCATAATTTCGGACCATGCTCCTATTGTTTTGACAATGTCCTTCTATGGCCTTCTGGTGATTTAATTAATCTCTTCTGTAAGAAGATAATTTTGTGGAATTTATAAAGAAAGAGATAGCCTGTTTTCTCACTACCAATATACTTCTAGCCATACTTCTAATTGTATGGGATGCTCTAAAGTTACCTTACTTCTTAAGTTACCTTAGGGAAGAGATCATGTCATACCAAGCTCAAATGAAATGAAAAGCTTATAGAGAAAGATCAGATCTGGTCCACCAAATCAGAGAGATAGGCAAACAACAAAAGTCTGGACCTCCATAAAAAATAACTGGAATTGAACATACAGAAAATAAGGCCACATTGTACATAAATCACGACAAATTTGACAAAATGGTGGCTAACCAACTCAAAGTGATCCAATAACCTACTGGTCACATAACTTCAGATCACTCACAAATTAATGAAACCTTCAGGGACTTTTATTGTCCTGATTGTAATATCTCCACACATTGGAGAGTATCTATGTAATATTCAATAGTTCATTGACTTGCGCCTGTCACCACCATGCAAACATTGTCTATTTTTCCCATTTCTCCTGATTCCTTCTCATTCTCTGAAATATCTATATATTTATACCTAATTCTAAATTGTTTGTCTAGTATATAAACCGACAGTGACTGAAATAAGTAAAGAAATCAAGGAAGTCTGCCTATTTTCAATATGTCCTGATCTAGTTTTTTATAATTACTTTTATATAGTTCACCAATTTCTATTGTTATGGTGATCCCAAGGTATTTCATATTTTTGGAGTTCCAATTCAGATTTGTTGTATAGCTTTATATGGGTGATAATTGATTGTCAGAATTTGTGTTTCAAGTTCAATTTATATCCTGAATAGAAACAAACATTTCTAATTGATTGATTAGTATAGGAAGAAATGCGTCTGGGTTATCTAGGTATCATATTACATCATCAGCAAAAAAGCCCAATAATGCCTGCGTGAGAGGCTCTTTAAGAAATGGCTAACAAGTTCGGAGATAGACAGCAGCTTTGTCTCGTGGATCTCTATAATTTTATGTCGGTCAGACTACCATTCATTTTTATCCTTGTGTTTAGTCTTTCGTAAAGTATTCTATTGAATGGCTTTGTCATTTAGTCAAGAACAAGCACCTGATACAGAAATGTCAATCCAGCACTGTCAAATGCCTTCTCTACATCAAGACTTGGCTGCATAGATGTTAGTAAGTTTGACGTGATCCATGATATGAACTGTTCATCTTGTGTTGTCTTGGGTTTGGTGTCCTCTAATAAAACCTGTCTGATCTTCATCTATAATATCCTTCATAAAATGTTCATATCTTTTGGCAATGATCGAGATATACAGTTTGTAACTTCAGTGCCATCGCATAATGCATGTTATGTGCTGCACGTAGGGCACCAAGTGCTGTAAGGGGCACCAAAATAGCACAATTATCATTATGTTATAAGAGTAGCGTAATTCTCTTTGGGAATACAGCTGTGTGTAACGTGTGTGCGTAAGGTGTGAGTGGACGAGTGAGAGAGAGAGAGTAGCTGAGATGAGTGAGTGAGTGAGTGTGTGAATGCGTGCGTATGGAGGAGCTGCAGGTTAGAGGTAGGAGTTAGGTTAGGAATAAATGTACAGTGTAGGCTACAGTGTGTGATCAATGGCCACAGTGTCTAAAGCCAACACCGGAGCTTGTGTGTGTTATTCCACTACTGGAGAAAGTAGAGTGGATCTTATAACTGCTTTAAGAGCATCCCACAAAATAGTCGGATTAACCTCTCCATTGTCATTTTCATTGGAACATGTTATATCTGTTTACATCTCTTCTACAGTTGATTTGCCCTACAATCTGTTTATCCCAATTTCACACTGTTCAATCAATCAATCAATCAAATTTTATTTGTATAGCCCAAAGTCGCAAAATACATTTTGCCTCGGAGGGCTTCACAGTCTGTACAGGGAGTGACACCCTCTGTCCTTAGACCCTCGGTTCGAGTGAGGAAAAACTTGCCCACAAAAAACCCTTTTAACAGGGAAAAAAGTGGAAGAAACCTCAGGAAGAGCCACAGAGGAGGGATCCCTCTCCCAGGACGGACAGACGTGCAATAGATGTCACGTGTACAGTCAACAAGTCAACAGAAACATTTTGTGTAATTACTGTTTCAGTGTATAGTTCCTTTTTACTCACAAAGCAGTTCTAGAGAAATTTTTATTGGGCACAGAGTAGTGTGTATAATCTCATTTGGATGGGTGCAGTTCTCTCCAAATTCCAATTAATCTAAATTTTTCAAATAATGTCTAAATCATTTTCTTGACATGGTTAGTATTCAAGTATTATTTAAACCTAAAACATTATGACTTCCAAAAAAAGATGTATGTTCTCTGTTAGTGGGAGGAGGGTACAGCATTTCTGTGGGCGGCCCTCCATAGTAGTGAGAAAACACCTAAGAACTGGTAATCCTCTTATACCAGGAATGTCCAGCATTCAGCACAATCATAACTATTACCATTATTGGTGTTGTACACATATTCAATTAAGCCATACGTTTTCATGTTGTGACCCAGGGTGTCCATTTTTTTCAGATGATACTCAGCAGGTAAAAAAAGGAAGGTTAACAAAAACTTGCTTTAATTATTGAGACATAAAAAGATTAATAAGACATCTTCTTACTTTATGTAATATAAATAAAATCTTCAACCTCATCAGGTACCTTTAACTTAACAAGATGCCCTTCAGTACTGTGTTGGTGTGTTACAGTTGGTCTGCCTACCGCCCACTCCCAGCCCCCGAGTTCCTGCCATGTGTTTGTCCCGCCCTCATCAAGCCTCATAAGCCCATTGTTCTCTTCCCCTTGCGCTAGATTGTTAGTGTCCGTCGTGTTCTACTCTCCAGCATGTTTATGGTTACCGGTATATGGTTACCAGTTATTGTATCTCACCTGTTTTTGACCCTGCCTTTGCCTCAGCCCTTTTTGGATTGTTTGCCTGGTTTACCTGATTGGATTTTGTGTACCGAACCTCTGCCATTAAAGACTGTTTACCCCTTTTTACCTGCGTCCTGAGTGCTGCATTTGAGTCCTGTCCTAGTGCTGTGAAGCAGTACAATCTGGCCAGCCATGGACTCAGCAAACTCAGATCCCATCCACACTGCTGTCCAGGCTCAGGCCACCTGGATTCACCAGCAGGAGGAACAACTCTCCGCTGTTTGCGCGGTGGTCAGCGAATACAAGGACTGCCAACAGAGTATCCAGACCTCGGTGAGCGATGAGGTAGGCCACCTGCATATTCACACATGTAGACGCATATTTAGAAGCACACAAACTAAGGAAAATTACCAAATCTGAGCAAGTAAATAAAGTCTGGCGAGCTAAACACTCTGCTTCTGAAACGATCCCGGTGGGACTTGAATTCGCGTGCAGGATGGACCAAAACAGCGTCGCAGTCACGACATGACAGAGACGTGCCCGGTGGGATTTCGGGGTAAGCAAGATCTTCGACTCCACTACTCCCAGTCGTGAGGCAACCTAGGCTCTTATGTCCCTACGGCAGGGCAGGCAATGGGTAACGGACTATGCCATTGAGGTCCACACGTTAGCGGCTGACAGCGGGTGGAACTCTGCCTCTCTATTCGACATGTTCTTCCATGGTCTCACCACACCCATTAAAGATCTCCTCGTTCCCCCCCGACCTGCCCTCCGACTTGCTTATCGCCCTCGCAACCTGCACCGACAATAGACTTGTGGAGATAGGAGCCGGCCTGCAGCAATTCCCCCCGGGCAGAAGGCCATTCCCGTTTCGCTCGCCAGTGCTCCAGCGCCACTGTCCGCTCTGGAGGAACCCATGCAGTTGGGCCGAGCCTGGCTCTCTCCGGAAGAACGACAGCGGGAGGGGAGATGCATCTACTGTGAAGAGTCGGGGCACTTTCTCTCATCCTGTATGGTAAAAAGACGGGGGGGGGGGCTGCTGAGTCGAACAACCTCTCCGGACTATTTCTCCCAACCTTTCACGTCCACAGACCTCGTCACGGCGGAGCAGAGGATTGTTCGACCAGCGTTGGTGGACTCCGGGGCGGACGAAAGTTTCATGGATTGGCAGTTGGTGGAGCGGCTAGGTCTTAAATTAAGTAAATCCCCCCTATCTGAGCCTCATTCAACGGCCGCTTGCCGGGTATCTCATCGCACTCAACCCGTCGTACTCAACATAGTTAGTTAGTTTTCATATCTTCAAATCCTTACTGCATCTGCTAATTTTGGGGTTACCCTGGTTAACTAAGCATAATACTTATATCGACTGGGCCACAGCAAGGTGTTGAAGTGGGGAAATAACTGTGCTCTCATCTGCTCTTCGTCTGTTTGTACTTCCAAGTCCGCGTGAGGTTTCAGCTCTACTACGCCAGAAGCCTCTCCCGTTTCCCTGTCATTCTCCTAGAGGGTCTCCCTATTTGACCGGCGTTCCTCCTTGTTACCACGACCTGTGGGAGTTATTCAATAAGGCCCAGGCCACATCTCTGCCACCTCACTGGCCATATGGCTGCTGCATTAATCTCCTCCCGAGAACTTCTCCACCCAAGGGTCGGCTTTATTTCCTTTCCCTGCCAGAGAGGGAAGCCATGCAGCAGTACATCGACTCCTCATTGTCGGCCGGGATTATTCGCCTGTCCTCCTTTGCTGCAGGCTCTAGTTCCTTCTCCACTGAGAAGAAGGACAAGTCCCTCTGACCCTGCATCGATTACTGGGCCTGAGTGACATCACCATCAAGAACAGGTACCCCCTTCCTTTAATTCCTTTAGCATTTGAACTACTGAAGGGTGCTAAGATTTTGTTTGCTGGACCTCAGAAACGCTTATTACCTAGTGAGTATCAGTCATGCCATTTGGTCTCACTAATGCCCCAGCTGTCTTTCAGGCTCTGGTAAACGACATCCTAATCACCTGTTAAATCACTCTTCATATACCTGGATGACATCCTGATTTTTTCCCCGGACATTCAACATGTGCAGTCGGTGTTATAGCACCTTCTTGACCACGAATTGTTCATCAAAGTAGAGAAATGTGAGTTCCATGTGACTTTGGTCTCCTTTTCGTTTTCCCGGACAACATTCAGATGGACCTGGAGAAGGTTAGTGCTGTAGCCAAGGCACCAATCCCTACTAGCTGCAAGATGGTGCAGTGGTTTCTGGGGTTTGCTAACTTCTACAGGAAGTTTAGTAGGAACTTTAGCACCATTGCATGCACTAACCTCTCCTCATGCTAAGTTCCAGTGGTCTCCCCAGGCAGAAACTGCTTTCCAAGGGCTGAGGGACAGGTTCACATTGGCTCCAGTTATCACTCTTTGGGACCCTCGTATCCGTCTTTGTAGTGGAAGTGGATGCCTCGGATCTGGGTGTCAGGGTGATCCTCACCATCTGATGGCAAGCTCCACCCATGTGCCTTCCTTTCCCAGAAATTGTCCTCAGAGGAATTATGACGTGGGCAATCGGGAGCTGGACTGATCATAAGAACCTGGAATACATCAGAACGGTGAAGAGCCTCAACTCCAGGCAGGCCAGGTGGGCACTCTTTCTTAATAGATTCAACTCCATCCTATCATACTGCCCAGGGTCTAAGAACACCAAGCCCGATGCCCTTTCTAAGATGTTTGACCCCGACTCCACTATTCTCCCCTCCTCCTGCATGGTGGGAGCTGTCACTTGGGCTATTAAAAAAAAAGGGTCAAAGAAGCCACTGCCAACATCCCAGCTCTGACGGGGTGTCCCCAAAATCGTCTCTTTGTGCCTGTCTCTTTACGTCCACAGGTGATTCACTGGGCCTACAACGTACGAGTCTCCTGCCCTCTGGGGTCTACCCGGAACATCTTCATCATAAAGCAGCGCTTCTGGTGGCCAGCGATGGAGAAGGAGGTGGGAGAATATGTGGCTGTCTGCCCTGTCTGTGCACAGAACTAGGTTCCCTTGCAACCCCCAGCGGGACTTCTGCAACCCCTGTGCCTCATCGCCCCTAGACAACTCCCTGGACATGACTCCCTAAACTCCCTAAACTGCCCTCTGCCAAAGAAACAGCAGATGTTCTGTTATACCATGTATGTCACCTCCATGGTTTCCCCAGGGACGTGGGGTCAGATCGGGGGGGCCACAGTTCGTGTCCCACTTCTGGAAGGCATTCTAGGAGCCCTAGTTCTGCATGTCGAAGTGTCCTTGGGCAAGATACTGAACCCCAAATTGCTCCTGAAGGCTGTGCCATCGGTGTGTGAATGTGTATGAATGGTTAGCTCCTCAAACTGATGAGCAGTTGGCACCTTGCATGGCAGCCAATGACATCAGTGTATGAATGTGTGTGAATGGGTGAATGAGATACGTACTGTAAAGTGCTTTGAGTGGTTGGAAGACTAGAAAGGCGCTCTATAAGTACAGTCCATTTACCATTTACCATTTACCATCAGCTTGTCCTCGGGGTTCCACCCGCAGTCTAACGGGCAGACAGAGAGGCTCAACCAACCCTAACCCACCCCACATTCCACATCAGTTGCCTCAAGCCAGCTAAAGAAAGTCCACTGGTCCAGCCCAGACCCCCACGACCCCCTGGGTCATCGAGGGGACCTTTGTACGTGGTTAAGTGGTTGCTGGCAGTTCAGAGAAGGGGCCGAGGATACTAATACTAATACTTGGAGGGTTACGGTCCCGAAGAACGGTCATGGGTGCCAGCCAGCTATATTGTCTATCCCTACACTCATCCAAGACTTCCACCGACACCATCCGGAGCTGCCTGGGACGTCTGGTGGTGTCCCTTGAGGGGGGGTACTGTCAGAGTTGGTCCACCCACTCCCAGGCCCGAGTTCCCGCTATGCGTTTGTCCCGCCCTCATCACCCACACCTGTGCCTGATTTCCTCATCACCCAGGGTATATAAGCCCATTGTTTTCTTCACCCTGAGCCAGATTGTTAGTGTCCGTCGTGTCCTACTCTGCCCTTTTTGGATTGTTTGCCCGGTTTACCTGATTGGACTTTGTCAAATCAAATCAAATCAAATTTTATTTGTATAGCCCAAAGTCACAAAACACATTTGCCTCGGAGGGCTTACAATCTGTACAGGGAGTGACACCCTCTGTCCTTAGACCCTCGGTTCGAGTGAGGAAAAACTTGCCCACAAAAAACCCTTTTAACAGGGAAAAAAGTGGAAGAAACCTCAGGAAGAGCCACAGAGGAGGGAGTTTTCAGTAAAGGGAGATGTGACTGCATCTTCAACCAATACCGTGCCTGACTAGGCATAACCCTGAAGGGGGGGGGGGGAGCATAACTAAGGGATGACCTGAGCCAGCCCTAACTATAAGCTCTATCAAAAAGGAAAGTCTTAAGTATACTCTTAAAAGTGTCTCAAAGTGTTAAAAAATTCTGCCTGCCGAACCCAGAATGGTAGTTTGTTCCACAGAAGAGGAGATGATAGCTGAAAGCTCTGGCTCCCAATCTACTTTTGGAAACTATAGGAACCACAAGGAACCCAGCATTCTGAGAGCGCAGCGTTCTAGAGGGGTAGCAAGGTACTATGAGCTCTTTTAGATATGATGGTGCCTGACCATGAAGAGCTTTGTATGTAAGGAGAAGAATTTTAAATTCTATTCTAGATTTAACAGGTAGCCAATGCAAGGAAGCCAAAATGGGAGAGATGTGATCTCTGATCTTGGTTCCTGTCAGAACACGTGCAGCAGCATTCTGAATTAGCTGCAAAGTCCTAAGAGACTTATTGAAGCAGCCTGATAACAAAGAGTTACAATAGTGCAGCCCAGAAGTAACAAATGCGTGGACTAGTTTTTCTGCATCCGCTTGAGATGCAATGCGTCTGATTTTGGCAATGTTACATAAGTGGAAGAATGCAGTCCTCGAAATTTGTTTTATGTGGACATTAAAGGACAAATCCTGATCAAAAACAACTCCAAGATTCTTTACGGTGGAGCTGGAGGCCAGGGTGATCCCATCTAAGGTAACTAAGTCTCTAGAAAGAGAGTTTCTGAGGTGTTTGGGTCCAACTTCAGTTTTGTCTGAATTTAACATCAGAAAATTATAGGTCATCCAACTTTTTACATCCTTAAGGCATGCTTGGAGTTTAGTTAATTGATTGGTTTCATCAGGCTTGATCGATAAATATAATTGGGTGTCATCAGCATAACAATGAAAATGAATGGAGTGATTCCTAATAATGTTCCCTAGAGGAAGCATATATAAACTGAACAGAAGTGGTCCTAGTACAGAACCTTACATGTTGTGTACTGTAAAGACTGTTTACCCCTTTTTACCTGTGTCCTGAGTGCTGCATTTTTTTAATCCTGTCCTAGTAACATGATGCCTATCTGGACCCCACTTATCTTATCAGTTTCTCCAGCTTTAACACACAGAGCTCCACCTGAACTCTGACCTTAGACCCTGCCTGTGGTATGAGCTTGTTTAGCCTCTCCTTCACAGTCACTGCAGGGCTCAATTTTTCTGTCAACCTCACTGTAATCCCACGTTTATTCAGATTACAGGCTGTCTCGTCTGCACTAGATCCATCGTCCTGAGTCCCAGTACACTGGTACTCCCCTTAAACTGAAGGCTTTTACGGGGCTGTATGCCATGTGTCTTTAATACAGCAGTCTTCCATCAATCTCAGTGTTCTGCTGCCATGCTTTGTTAATGATAATTTCTTTGACATGAAACTGTAGAAAATTAATCACTATTGACCTTGTAGTTGAGGTTAGAGTCGGTTTTGATGCCAGAGCTCAGTGGTCACACAGAGCTCTGGCATCAAAACCGAGTATTCATGTAGTATTCATATTTTATTCCATATTCCATATTATTTCTCCTGGAACGACTCTTCAGGTCCACTATCTTGTCCTCTTGTACCTTGTACTTTTTTTTTCACCACAGAAAGCAGTGTCTTTCAGCTCAAGGCAGGCCGATTCCAGGTCTGTTATCCAATCTTGTGCCTCTGTGATGCATGTACTATTTCTCTGTAGGTCTTGCAATAACTTCATCTTGAAACTTGGCTAGATCTTCACTGATAGTTTCCCTGACCTAATTTTTAACGTCACTTATGTCCCATCTTATGTCATGTTTGAAGTCTTTCAGCTCGTGGGTGAAGTGAGAGGCCCTCCAGCAGTGCACTTTGATTAGAAACAATGACTTCACCTGCAGTTTCCTTGTTGTTAACATTTTCTCTTTGTCCAGCATACAGATTCTCCTGACTTTACACATTTCTTTATCTGCCATTGTGTTACCCCTCCTTTCATAACTAAGTGGAACCAATTTAGTATTATTTTATAATGTAAGCAGGCACTTAAAAACACAGACTTAAGGAGCTCACATCTATGCGTCCATCTTGTGGTAGCCTTCTTCGGAGTTTCCTAGCCATTTCTCAATGCAGTCAGGAAAGTGTCCAGGCCTGATGGCTCCCCAGTAGATTTTTTTAAGTTCTCTTTCCTACGCTCTCCACAGTTAGGTTCAATCCTTTCTGAATTCTGTAGACAAGGTTCCGTCCCTCTATCATTTGCAAAGGCTTGTATTACTCTTATTGCCAAAAAAGGTAAAGATCCAACAGAATGTGCCTCCTACAGGCCTATCACCCTCTTAAACACAGATGCTAAAATCTTTGCTAAGGTCTTATGTCACAGATTATAGAAAATCCCCGCTGCAATTATATCGGAAGATCAGACTGGCTTTGTCAAAAGCAAACACTCCAACTTTAATTTGCAATGATGATGATTATATATTTGGCCTCTGACAAAGTTGCTGAGTGTGTTGATGCAGAGAAAGCATTTGACCGTGTTGAGTGGAACTACCTATTTGCTGTCCTGGACAAATTTGGTTTTGAAACAAACTTTACTTGATGGATTCAGTTACTATATTCACATTCCTATGCCTCTATTCGTACTAACTCCCAGCAGTCAAGACCATTCAGCTTACATCACAGAACCTGTTAGGGATCCCCGTGCTTTTCAATTTGGCCATTGGACCACTTGCCACATCCTTTCATAGCTGTAGGGACATATTTGGTATTTGGAGGGGCAGCAGAGAGCATAAGGTTTCACTTCATGCTGATGACCTCAAAACCACGTACCCCTCACTGCCCATTGCTTTGCTCAGTTAGTTTGGACAATTTTTGGGATACAAATTAAATCTTAAAAAGTGAGCTTGTTCCCATTAACAATTGAGCATGTACTGTATGTGTTTCATAGTTCTGATGTCTTCAGTGTTAATCTACAATGTAAAAAATTATAAGAAAAGAAAAGAAACATTGAATGAGAAGGTGTGTCCAAACTTTTGACTGGTACTATATGTAAATTGTAATTGTAAAATGGTTTCTGTTTCTCAGAATTTCACACACTGACAACTATGAAAAATAATATTGGATGAGTCTGATATTACTTACTGAAAATCTGAGAAAATTTAATAAAACATAGGTCACACAGGTCATAGCAACAATGTATCAGAATAAATATGTATAAAATAAAGTAGAAGTAATTTGGTGGCAGCATTCCAGCGATAAAATAATTAAAATACTATAATCAACCAAGGCAGTGCTCTATTGCACATATTTCTAAAGCTCCACTGAATTGTATTATTACGGGTTATAAAGGAAATGCTAAAACAATAGCTTGTATATTAACTTTAATTCAGAATGCTCACATTGCATTCCATATTTTCAAGGGTCATCAAAGTGAATTACATTTTTATTCTATTGTACATTGCAGTCTTGTACCTTGTATGACTTATTTGTTATAACATGAGGTTGATAATCATTTTAAGGAATACTTCAACATTTTAGGTAACGTGCTTTTATGCTTTCTGTATGAAATTTTCAGGTGGATATAAATGTCTGTGTGTTAAGTATAGAGTTAGATTCAGGACATGATTTGTTTACACATACGTACACCTGTAAATCTTACCAATTAACATGTTATATCTCATTTGTTTAGTCTGCACATAATTAATACAATAATAATGATATAATAATAAATAAAATAATTTGTGGTTTAATATCAATCTACTTATGTCACTTTCAGAAAGAAAGGTTATAAGAATTTCTCAAAATAATGAATAATTTCTTCAAGGTTCATTTTTTGTCAGAACAGATGGTCAACCAGAAGCCACTGTCTATCTAGTTTTGGTTTTGGTGTTAATAATTAACATGGTTATTATATTTTTCCCTTGTACAGATGAAATTCACAGATGCAATGCGCTCCAAAGCTCGTCTATCCATCACAGGATCAGCCAGTGAGAATGGTCGTGTCCCGGTGGCTTACCTCCGTCCAGGATTACCCATGAGCCTCAGCATGACTGATCTCTCCTGACCATGTCCAAGCCAGTGCCTTACAGCCAATAGACACACATCCTCCCTTCCCCTCAAAAGTAAATGGAAATGCTTGTCATCTCCTTCAGTGACCAATAACACTCACCGTGTGTGATCTTCCGTGATTTTCAATCTGGAGTTTAGCCAATCATATCTCCCTGAGGACTTCTGATCTTGCTCTTTAACATCTAGCCTAAAAAGACTGGCTGTCAAGCTTAAGCAAAGCCTGCCCACCTACAGTGACTTGACTATCAGCAAGAAAGATGGCTGACCATTTACAAATTCATGAAAAACAATCAAGCACAGTGGACAGTTTTCTAAACAAACACGCATCATTGTTTCGTAGATTTTTGCCATGGAGGCTCTTCTTGTATAGAAAATAAGGACAATAGCGATGCTGACTTAACGCAATAACATTAATCAGATGTGATCAGGAATTGTAGATATAAAAGCAGAATCTTGGTTTAAATGAGTGCAAGTGCTAAAAACAAAAACAGGTGTTCTGAAAAAACACATCCGTAAAATAAAACAGCAATTGTGTCATAGCAGATCATAATGATGTTATTATTCCTAATTGTTTTCCTTATGTATGCCTGAAAAGCCCTAATTAGTAGAGACTTTTACCAGACCCAAGAGATGCATGGACTGACTCACACACACATTACGCATACATAAAACACAACAACACACTTACACAAAACTGCTGGCATAAGAATACTATGCACAGGGATGGGCAAAATAAGCAAAAATATGTCTTAATAACAAAATATATAAAAATAACAAAATTGCTTTATTTTAAAAACTTTACCATTAACCCCCTTAGTGGATTTGAACACATCTGACTTTAGTCAACACCTATAGGTAGCATCAAAAAATGAATGACTGAGTTGAAAGCAACACACTAACTACACCGGTTTATACCAAGATTTATTGATTTTTCTAAAAAATAAAAATAAATAAAAAATAAATAAAAATAAAAATGAAGACATCACAATAGTTTGAAAAGTACTACTCTACTCAAAGAATAAAATAAAAGCCAAAAAACATTAACTGCACAAGTATTTAGACAAAAATATACTATTTAATTTGATAAGTTAACATTTGGTTCTTGGTTGAGGGGGGAGTTTTTTTTTAAATGTAATAGTTACAGTTGTAACATGCACATTTTTTCTTGTTACATAAATGTAATCATGACCATATCACATCGGCACGTGGCCAGTGCAGTAGCAAACATCCCTAAGAAATATTAACATGATTCATGCTTGTGGCTTGAAAACCGGTTTAGCACAAAGTAAAAGTTAAGATCCAGAGATATTTTTTGAACATAAAGTTGAGCTAAAATTCACAGGGTTTTCTGCATCTGTTTTTCATCAGTATGGTTTTCATTTGTCATACATATGTACATGCATCTGGTCTTTAAGGAAACCCAAAGCACTGATGCAACCAGCAGATCATTTGTAATATGTTAAAAACAATATTACCAAAACTAATGAACTTTCTAACTAAAATTCGCTATGTAGGTGTAATCAACATACTTGCCAATAAGAAAGGACAGAAATGTTTTAATAATACCATTAAGTTTTATACATTGTCTGATTACATCCACGGTATGAAATCTACGTAACCAGTTGCTTAACTAAAAAAATGTTGATTTGCCATGAAAACTATTTGCTTAATGCTGTTTTCTTCCTTGTTACATCCATGCATCTAGCATGACACATCAATTAAAACACAATTAATTAATATCAGACAGTGTCTACTTTCAGTTTAATATCAGACAGTGTCTACTTTCAGTTTAATTCCTCACAACTTGTTTTCTCTATTGAAAAGTGGTTCTTTAAATTCATGTGTAGGTTGTTTGCCTGACAATATTACTATGTAGGTTAAAAAATGTGGAAGAATATTACAAATATGATGAATTTTCACTCCTACTTCACTCTACTCTTTAGTTTTGTAGCATCTTATCTTAAGTATTACTGTAAATTACTTTTACACTTTTATCTTATTTATGTTGACTAGCTTAACATTCAAAATAATTGTTTTGACTGTGTGATGCACACAATATCATATTGCAGTCAGATAGTGTATAGAAAAGTGTATTATAGCCGATATAAATCATGTGAAGTCTGTTAAACTACATTTTATTGTCAAGTATTAATTACCTGGAGTAGGGTCAGCCACAGAAGAATAAACATAGAATTAGTGAACAAAAGATAGCATTTATGGGTAAGAAAGAAACTGGGGATGCAATTCTGGTAAAGTGACTTCTAGATTTTAATAAGGAAAGAGTTGGTGACTTGGAAACATGCATGTGTATTGGTGGAAACATACCATAGTACAAGTTGTGACAGGCCAAATTCAAGATTGACAGGGATGTGGTGAAACACAGAGCTAGAAATCAAGACCTGCATAAATTTGCAGTTGAAGTTGCAGTAGCATTGTCAGGTTTTAGTTACCTGGTTAGTTTACCTGGCCTAACTAAGAGGTAAAGAGACCAGACTTGAAAGCTCGTAGTCTGTAATGGATGAAATAAAGCAAAAAAGATCGCTTTCGGTTTTAGGTTAGGTTGCAATCTCAAATTTGGTAGTACCAGTGGGTAATCAGGTACAGGTCTCAGGGTTTGGTTTGTGCAGAACTTGATGTCTGTTGCTGGTGTGCTCAGAGGCTTTGTCTCTGCTGCTGTTGGGTCTATGTAAAACGGACTGTGCAAGATTTCAAATGGCAACAACTTGTCTGTGTCAGCCATTTAGTGAAAGCATAACAGCAGCCTGCATCGTCAGTTTTCTATCAGTGTCTACATTGGATGTGTTCAGCCACCGTACTACAGTGCACTGTGAGGTGTATTAGCATTGTTCACAGCCCAGTTGCACAGTCACTGTACTTTTACATGAGCTGAGGGAATGGATGACATTGGAATATGATACAGAAAGTATCTCATGATGTTTGGAATAAAACCAAGACAGGACTAAAATTATGCATGCAGTATTAATTATCAAGACAAAGGGATACTCCAAGAATCTAGTGCTGCATATCCACAAACTTAGGGAATGTCGTGTATCTTAACTTTTAATCCCTAGCATGCAATTAATAAAGTTCTCTATTGCTACAACAGATTTATCAACTGGATTCCACAGAATTCCACGTATGAGATCAGTGTGGATGGAAAAAAACAAGGAAAGGGGTTTATTTCTCTTAGTTTGTTACAATTTGTGTTAGTGTGCACTTGTGACAATAATGATCAATAATCATGCTGTTTAATCAACATCTAGATATGCCACACCTGTCAGGTAGATGGATTATCTTCGCAAAGGGCAAGGGACTGGATGCACAGCAGATATTTTGACTTGTCAAAGTCTGAAATAAACCGGTGGATTTAATAACATCAATGGTGGCTCAATCCCAACAACAAGTGGAATACACCCATGAGTTTCCTACTATATGTCAAAATGCAGTGGCGGCTGGTGAAAAATATTCTACCATACCATACCATCCCATCCCAATACAATTAACACAAACTGCAGGATACCAGTGCTCTGTGAAATAATAAGTAATTATTTAATGCTAATATAAAAAATTTGAGGCATTCTTATACAAAAACAAACACTGCATAATCACAAGCTTTACATGTAAAACAGAACCTATAAACAATTGACATATCAGTTTCTAACAAAGCAGAACATGTTGGAAAGGCTGTTGACTTTAAACCAGGGCCTCCTTATGACAGAGCTGATCAGCTGTGATCAGCTGCGCTGTTGAGCGCATGAAACGGTGCCCTTAGTGGTTAATAGGCAACACAAGAGGCATACCGTCAGAACAATATACAATAACATCAAATTATATAGATTAATAAATGTTTATATGAACTCTTACACTGTATAAAGGATGTATAATATAGAAATGTATATCACGTGGTTGAACTCAAACCTTACATAATACAGTAATATTAGCTTCCCTTTTTCGCTAGCTTGCTGTCTGATATCATGGTCAGGTTGATCTGGGTCCAGCTCTTTCACACGTAGTTTGTCCAGCAAAGTTCTCCTCTCAAACCATTACGTGCGCCATTGTCATGTAGAATAGCGCTTGTACGTAGCGGCGCTGCTAACTTTAGCCTTAAATTAGCGATTGGTTTAACTGCTTTATAGACCTGCCTCCTCTGGGCGCTTTCTCCAGCGCCCCAGAACAGCTGAGACATGCAGACAAGGGACAGCATATTGCTGAACGGTGGATTTTCTATCATATTTTGCACATATTAATGGATTATAACTAGTGCTGTCAATCGATTAAAATATTTAATCGCGATTAATCTCATGAATGTCATAGTTAACTCGCGATTAATCGCAAATTAATCGCACATTTTTATCTATTCTAAATGTCCCTTGAATTATCATTTTAATACTCTTATCAACATGGAAAAGTGGATAGGCTTGCTTTGTGCAAATGTTTTTTTATTGCAAACCACAACAACAACATGTAGTGTTACAGCCATTCACGTCTGAAGCAAAATCTCAAACAAAGCAACACTATCAATAAACAGATGACAAAAAAATAAATACCTAGTCACAAAAACAGCCCCCTCAACAACCTTCAAAACAGGGTGATACAAAATAAATCCATCCATTGTCGCCTGGTTATGACGCGGAGGAGGCGGAGAATTTGAATTGCCGGTGTGTTTGGCCATCAAGTGGTATTTCAGACTGGATGTGCTACGATGATAACTCAGTTCACACCGACAATACACACAGATAACTTTTATCTAACGAACTTTTCCATTCATAATTTTGTTAGCAGCGTCCATTTCAGCATCTCGTGCTCGACATCCACACAATACGGTAGCGTGGGGCGCGCTTATTGTTTTGCTTCCGTTTACAGCTGGATCCTGTAGTTTTTCTAACGTTACTAGCAGTGGCCACAGCTTATGAAAAAACTACAAGTTCACTAGGTCACAAAGAGCGTTAATCTCGCGATAAAAAAATTAACGCCGTTAAAATTGTTTTGCGTTAACGCGTTAATAACGCGATATTTTTGACAGCACTAATTATAACATTATTTAAACACACAAATATTGAAAATATGAATGCTGTAATATTATTATTATTATTTTGAATTTTGAATTTTTTCATTTTATTTTTGTGGTTTAGGGAGGGCGGCGCCCTATTGCCCTCTATTGGCCAGCCCAGCCGCCACTGTCAAAATGTCTGCTGTGCAACCAGACTGGTGCTCGACACAGATTTTAATACATTTGTCAACCAAATTTAAGAGAAAAAGCCTTTTGTGTGTAACTGTCTTAGAACTTTCAACACAACTGTTAAATACATAAATACATTTCTATATATAAGAATTCTGACAACGTATACTTAGCTCCATTTCAGATAGTCTAAGGCTGTAGAACATAATGTTAGAATGAAACGGCGTCAACAAGCTTCAGGCATATACTTTTACCACCACAAGCAGAAAAAGTGAAAAGACTTGCCTTGGTGTTATAGGTGTATGTTATATGCATACACATATACAAATAAGCATCTATTTTATTTTTTTGCCAATACAAAAGTTGTTCAAAAGCATCTTCTTCCCTTAGAGCATGTAAATAAAGTGTAGGTTAAAGATTTTGTAACACCAAAACCCCACCGGTTCACTGTTTTGGTCCATTCTTTACGTCAGGGGTGTCCAAACTTTTTATAAGGAGGGCCAGATTTGACAATGTCCGGGGGCCAATACTAACATTTTAAAAATGAAAAAATTAACAATAAAAGTTACATACATACAAATGCACTAATGTAGCATTTTTATTTTCATTGTCATAATTTTTTTTTTAAATGGCAATGTCACCAAATCTAAGCAATGAAGTTGATACAAATCTTAACCTCATGTTTATTTTTAACATGACTTATTATGAGCAATACAAAGTCTGTTAACATTTAAGTTTTAAACACTCCTGCTCTTGTATTTCACAAGATCATTCAGAAAGTAATATTTTGTGTCACATCTACAGGTACATAACACCAGCAGTTATGTCCTTAGAGGTTAACATTTAGTGCATTCAAATGCTTCGTTATGTCAACCAAAAATTTAAAATCTGGCAGCCATATAATATCTGACAATCCTAGCAGGCCATAAATAATATATTATAAAAATTAAGCTTTGGGCCACATGAAATCTGACTGCGGGCCGTGATTGGCCCCCGGGCCGGACTTTGGACATGCCTGCTCTACGTGATTTCAAATCCTTGGTTTATGTGCTTCTAAATATGTAAATATGCTAAGTAGTTCATTTCTTTCTCCTTTGGCTGTTTTCATGATCGGCAGTTTGCACAGGGTGTTTTATTTTGAAACGTGATTCTTAATGACGTTTTTGTATCTGACTGCGCTGCTCGCTCTGTGGAGCCGAGACCTGCCTTTGGAAGCTTCTGAAACATACCATGGTGGGGTTCGAAAATTGGCTAGAACAGTGGTGATCATCTCTGGCGGCCATGGCGCACACTGAAGGCGTCAACTGTGCCTGGTGGAATCTGGCTGTAAAACTTGGCTGATTGCTGGATTAGAATCAGCAACAGTGCTTATGTGTGGGGTGGTGCTGATATCTCAAAGGCTTTCTGGTACACCTTATACAGACAATTAATGGTACTTAATGGTAGTGTCTGTATAAGGGGCATGAAACAGTATATTGGTATTTCACAACCTGGGAATGAAAACAAACTGTGTTTATTAACCATTTACAAAGTATAAACATAGTTGCAACTTTACATTAAACATAAAGATGATATTTATAGATGATTCACAAAGTATTTATTAACGATTTAACAAGGTATTTTAATCACCAGTTGCAACTTTATAGCAGAAATTCAAATAATGTTTATAAATGGTTTACACGGATTATTAACCATTACTGCGTTATAATTATCTGCTCCCTCTATCTTTGGAATGTTTATAGTCGTTTCGCAAAAAGTCAAATTAACAAATATTTAATATCTTTTATATTAAATATATAGTATATAAAATCTTAGTGTGCAACAATATATTTTTTAATTAATTTATAAAATGTATAAACTAATAAGAACATTACCAATTATAACATTACAAATAATTAGTAACAACAGTAAACAAAAAATAGTAACATTTATTTAATCAATTTATGATTTATCAAAAATAATTATTAAAAAGTATAACCACAAGAAGATCAGAAAGAATGAATGACTGAATTGTTTAGTCAGAGATCTAGACAAAATCGCCCATCCAAGCCATTTTAATCTCTCAGTATTAACTTGAATGATCGGATGCACATATTCACAGGGGTGTAAAGGCAGACATCATCAGGGTTTTGACAAAGCTCCCCTAAAGCCATGGAAGACATTGTAACTATTTTCACATGCAGAGGAGGAGCCTTTAAATATATGTTAATATACATACTGTACTATACTGCCCATCCCTGTTATAGGTCAGCACACCAATACAGCACCATAGACAAAAATACAAATCTCTAATCACCTACACAGTACATCAGTACACAATGACATACATTATGACTTGTGAAACACAGTTCTATCCTAACATTTGCACACGCACATGCACATAGTACTGTCATATGAGTTCTTAAGCCAACTGGATGATGTGCCAAACAGACTAAAAACCAACCAGAGCTCTTCATGCTCAGCCAAGGCAGCTGCGATACTGAAACCTGAGCCAATAGGAGCGCTCACCGCCGTAAGGTGGAGAAAAAACTGTGAACAAAAACCGTCCTTTTAATAAATATACTGCACTGACGAGGGCAACGAAGACGAAGGATGAAGACAAGGAGGAAGAAGAGAGGACAAAGAGAACGTTTGCATGTCACATTGAGTTTTTTCTTCTTTTTTTTCCCCCCAGATGAACTTTTCAGCCTGAAGCATTGTGCCTGGCTGCATTTTAGTGATTAATAATGATAGTAATATGAATAATATTAATGGTATTAATTGACGTATCAATGTGGTTCTTGTTATGTATAGTGTATGCTTTTAAGACTCAAGTCTGCTGTTTTCTTTTGCTGGGAAGCTATTATTTGTGCTGCTAGTTAGAAGCTAGCTAGTTAGCTAAAAAGCTTCTCCCACAACATGATAAATTCCCAAGATGTGATAAACAGCAGGTAAAGTGAAGCTGAAAATGTCAAGGTATTTGCTCCCATTTCCTCTAATGACAACATGTGTAATTATCATGAGAAGTTAATGGTGTTATAATCAAGTGATAATTATTTACCATGGAATGGCTCCTAATTATGTCAACCACTGAAAGAAATGTGAAAATAACTTCACTTCTGACTTAATCTCTGGTATAACTCAATTTTCTATTAAACTCATCAATTTTGACCAAAATCTTGTAAGTTGCTTTTCAGCAGAGAAAAGTAAATGGGCATCCCAAAAAACTACCATAAAGTATGGGTTAGTTATAACACATAGTGCAGTAGATTGATTGATATATTGTTTCTCTGTGATCTGACAATTATTTAAATAAAAACAACATTCTGACATAAACTGTCCATAGCTTACAACTAAAATCGTTGCATTTATTTAAATGCCCAAAACTACCATTGTTTATGATTTTATGACAGTAGCCCCTAGTGGTCAAATGAATTATGACTTTTCTGCCAGCAGCCAATTGTCTGACCAGCTCAACTCCCACATAAGGGCACCACCAAACTGCAACGTATATAGCAAGCAGTCCTACTGCATATCTCTCTCTCTATCTCTCTATCTCTCTCTCTCTCTCTCTCTCTCTCTCTCTCTCTCTCTCTCTCTCTCTCTCTCTCTGCGGGGCGGGACCGAATCAACTACTGCACTTTCACAACCTTTTATGGATGCTGGCATTTCATTTTCTGCCTTTACACCCCTCTCCGAGAATGAGGTATCCAAACTGCTGACATGTCCTTTGGACCTTATACCAACAAAACTACTTCAGTCTATTAGCTACACAATCACACCAGCTTCGCTGACCACATTTCCCACGGCATTTATCGTCAGACAGAATTCCTCGCACAGAACAACTCTCTTTATCCAAATCAATCTGGTTTCAAGAGTGGCCACTCTCCCACTCCAAAACAGCTCTGTTCTCTGTGACAGAAGCCTTAAAAGAAGCCAGAGCAGCAGCACAGTCCTCTGCCCTTAATCTGCTTGACTTGTCAGCTGCCTTTGACACAGTTAACCACCGCATCCTCCACTCTATTTTCTCAAACATGGGCAACTCTGGTTTGGCTCTTTCCTGGTTTGAATATTACCTCACAAGGTACCTCATATTACTTTCAACTTACCCTGACATCTCACCATAGGGGTGCACCAGGACTCAGTGCTGGGGCCCCTTCTCTTTGCAATTTATACCCTGGATCAGATTCGCATGGCTTTTATGTCACTGGTATGCAGATGACACACAGCTCTACCTGTCATTTTCACCTGATGAGCCCTCAGTTTCTGCACGAATCTCTTAATGGCTCTCTCAGGTGTTCTCTTCTCTACCTTCAAAAAACTCCTGAAGGTCCAGAGTATGCTAGCGCTGCCTAGCACTGAAAAACAAGTGTAAACAAGAGAGCTGTAGCTTTTTTTGAATGGGAAGGTTAAAGTATGAACAAGCTTTTTAAGTAGCAGAATCCCCAGAAATCAGTTGGACCAGATTATGTCTCCCCATCTACCCTTAAGCACTATGTTGTTCAGTTGCACTTGTTCCAGACTGCTTAGAGACCTCTACCATCACCCCTGTTCCCACAAAACTAAGGACCACAGAACTTAAGACCTGTTGCCCTGACCTTTCTTGTTATAAAGCCATTTGAATGCCTTGTGCATTCAAAGCCATCACCAACCCCCTCCGGGACCCCCTGTACCTGCAGAACCAACAGGTCTGTAGACAATGCCATTTACATGGCCCTCCAACTACTTACTTACACCAAGATCCTGTTTGTGGACAGCTCTGCCTTCAACACCATCACTAAACTAAACTTAACGAAATTTAATCATCATGGCTCTGCTATAGGACAAGCTCTCCCAGCTGACTGTGCAGGTGGATTATAAACTTTCTGTCTGTCGTGAAGCTGGGGAAACATGTCTCCCAGGGCTGCACCCTTTCTCTGCTCTTCTCCCTGTACACTTACAGCAGCAGTCATCAGTCCCTCAAGCTCCTGAAGTTCGTGGACGACACCACCCTCATTGGAATCATCTCCGATGGTGATGAGTCTGCCTACAGGTGGGAGATTGACCGTCTGATGACCTGGGACAACCAGAACAACTTGGAGCTCAATGCTTTAAAACATAGGAGAGATGGTTGTGGCCATGGTCGTGGCAGAGGATGTACTTCCTGCGGCAGCTGAAGAAATTCAACCTACCAAAGGCAATGATGGTGCACTTCTACATCAATATCATTAAGTCCATCCTCACCTCCTCTATCACCATCTGGTACGCTGTTGCCACTGACAAGGACAAGGGCACACTGCAGTGTCAAATTTCAAATCAAATTTTATTTGTATAGCCCAAAGTCACAAAACACATTTTGCCTCAGAGGGCTTTACAATCTGTACAGGGAGTAACACCCTCTGTCCTTAGACCCTCGGTTCGAGTGAGGAAAAACTTGCCCACAAAAAACCCTTTTAACAGGGAAAAAAGTGGAAGAAACCTCAGGAAGAGCCACAGAGGAGGGATCCCTCTCCCAGGATGGACAGACGTGCAATAGATGTCATGTGTACAGAACAAATCAACACAAACAGTGTGTCATTTAGTCTGCTAAGAAAGTGATTGCCTGCAATCTTCTGACCCCTCCCAGCCTGCATACAAATTCTTTGAGTCACTTCCCTCTGGAAGGAGGCTCTGGTCAATCAGGACCGAAACCTCATGCCACAGAACAGTTTTTTCCTGATGGCCACTAATTTCATCAACAAGGCCCGGGGCCCCTTCTGATACTGACTCTCGCCATCTACCCCAGACCCTACATATATGTTAACAAATATATTGACAGAGGCTCTATGCATTACATTAATGTACACCTTTTATTTAACATGTTTTGGATATGTCTTGTTTGTTATGCACCAAAAATACCAAAACCAATTCCCTGTATGTGAAAACCTACTTGGCAATAAACCTGATTCTGATTTTGATTCTGAAGTGATTGCATGATAAGACAAAATAATGCAGCACAAGAAGGAGCTGAACTAAACTAAAAGCCACCTCCATTTAGGTACTGCTAGAATCACTAGATCCAGCTCAGGTCCCTTAGTTATGCTGCTATAGGATTAGACTGATAGGGAACTTGCCATGATGCACTGAGCTCTTCTGTTTCTCTCTCTCTCTCTCTCTCTCTCTCTCTCTCTCCTTCTCAACAACTCAATGACTTTAGTAGCGTAAATATATATATATATAATATATGATTTTAAAATGAAATAGAGTGAAATATTGAACACGTGCTCTGGGTTCCTCTGGGCTCTAAGCTGTCTTTACATTTGAAATCCATCTCCAATACTTATGTGTGTTTTTCCACATTTCTGCTCAAGGAGCTTTTTAGGTCAGGTAGAAGCTATAGTACGTTTCATCCTGCATCAACATCATGCAGATGCTCCAGGATGAAACATACTATAGACATGGAATCAAGCAAATGAAGTGCATCTGCAATAAGATCACACAAGATCACACAGGACAAAACACAAACAGACCGTCCGGTCTATAAGGCCCATTTAAAAAAAGAAATATAATGAAACATAATGTATTGATGTAAAAAAAAATCCCATATTTCAGTTTAGCAGGTTTCCTTAACCTGGTCATGGTCATTTTAGATTTAATTCAGTCTTATATTATTCCTTTAAATTTAGCTATAGCACTATCAGATAAACATCTGCTGTAGGAGTTTCTGCCAAAAGGCTTATAGTCCAGTAATATGAACTCAAAGGTTATTAAATAATGGCCAGATAGAAGAGGATTCTGTGGAAAGACTATTGAACATTTTGTTCAGTTTCAATGCCATATGAGAGAACAGGGTCAAGAGTGTGATTCAGACAATGAGTCAGTTTATTTACACTGACAGTAACCAACTGAATCTAATAAAGAGATGCATTATCAAGATATTATGGATATCCACATGAATATTAAAATCACCTGCACCTCCTGTTTTAAGGACTAAACCAGGTTAGGTGTGAAAGACTAAGAACAGGACTTTGAAATGAGTTTAGATATAGTATGTAGAAGCTCTTTAACCAAAATGATACTTTTAATGCTAAAATATAATTATTATTGTTATTGTTATATATGTTTTACAAAAAAACAAAAAATAGTAAAGCACATTATTATTTACTTGCATTCCTGAACAGAAAAATTAGTTTTAGTGGTTGAATGTTATGCTTGATCAATTTCTGACTTCTCAGAGAAGCAGTGAGCTCACTGAAAATGAAAGAGTCCACATTAAAGCACTTCATGATGCTGAATGATCTCTGACAGGTGGTCTAATATGTTCCTCTGTTGGGTTACCGGTTTCTCTATCAATTTTTCCACTGTGAATGGAGAGAAGAACACGTTGCTTGCTAACACTATCACGCTATCAGACTAAACGCTGATGTCACTAACTTTTATCAACATGCAGACCAGCTAGCTCAGTTAACAAGTACACTAACAGAGTGATGACCTCTTTTGTCACATGACTGTCACCATGGCTTCTCCTAACCTTTTGGGAAGGGGACTGTTGAGTTCAATGCAATTGGAAATTTCACTACAGATACCGCCAAATCTTACACACTGTACCTTTAATAAGAAATTAAATGAAGGTATTTTAAAGAAATTAGAACTAAGTCATTTCAGCCATAATATGGAAAAAAGGTCATGACAAATGTAAATCAAAAAGCATCTTCAGCAACTTCATACATTTGCATCTTAAAGGAGTCATTCACTGACCAGAAAAGAGTAACAATTAAAGAGGACATGATATGACAAGAGATGAAAATATAATTTTATGGACCTCTTGACTGGCAGATAAGTTTGGCATAAGATACAGCAGAATAGGAGCTCATTCAGGTGTTTTTGGTTTACACCAGGCTTTTCACAATAAACTCAACTTTTTAAGCCTCCTCCACAAAACACCCCTCTAGTTTTAAATGACATTGTATTCTATAAACATGTGACACTAAAGTCATATAAGTGACAGCATTTATATGTCCATTTACAGTGGTGGAAAAAAGTTTTCGGACACCCCATGCATTTGTGAAATATTGCATTAAGAATCACTTTTAGGTCTTCAAGTGTAATTTCTTTTAGTTCAGTCACAGCCAAAATACTAAACAAATCCAAAAAAAGCCATAAAAACTTAAAATTGATTGGTTCCATAAAAAATACATAAGACATTTTGAGTATTGGGTTATTGGGTAACCAGTGATCCTCTAATGAAGGTCGTGCTTTTTATTAAAAGACACAATATTTGTTGCCATGCTTCATGCCTATATAAAGCCAGCACATTTGAAAGTTCTTCAGAGACAGAAATGGCTAAAACAAGGAACCTAACGCAGGAAACACGCCTGAAGATACAGATTCTCAGCCAGGAAGGGTACAGCTGCCGCCAGATTGCCAGGAAGTGCAGATGCAGTCCTTCAGCAGTTGGATACACTCTGCAGAAATACAGGCAAACCAACAGCTTGGAAGACAAACCAAGATCTGGGCATCCAAGGGTTTCTTCAGCAAGAAATGACCGCATCCTGATCCGCATGTGCAGGGAAAACCGCCGAATGACATCACAGGAGCTTCAGCAGCAGTGGTCAAACCAAACTGGTGTCCAGTGTTCCACCCGCACTGTACGTGGCCGACTTTTAGAACATGGCTTAAGATCCTACAAGGCTCTCAAGAAGCCCCTCATCAATGAGAGACAGAGGTTAGCCCGGTGTCGTTGGGCCCAAGCACACAAGAACTGGACAGCCAGGAACTGGAAGAAGATTCTGTGGTCAGATGAGTCCAGTTTCCAGCTTTATCTTCCTCCTGCTAATGTGAGGGTATGCAGAAGGCCAGGTGAAGCATTATCCCCAGCATGTACAGTACCTACTGTCAAGCATGGTGGAGGCAGTATCATGGTTTGGGGATACATGAGTGCTGCAGGTGTTGGTCATCACACTGTCTGTGAAGGTACACTGAACTCTACCAAGTATTGTGCCATTCTTGAATCCCACATGCTCCCTTCTGCACGTGCTCTGTTCCAAGGTCAAAATTGGAAGTTTCAGCAAGATAATGCCCCTTGCCACACATCCAGGGCCAGTAGAACTTGGCTGCAGGAGCACAGTATCCAGGTCTTAGATTGGCCAGCTCAATCCCCGGATATGAGCCCCATTGAAAATCTGTGGTGGATTATCAAAAGGTCTGTTTCAAAACGTAAACCAAAGAATTTAGAAGAATTAAAAGCAGTAATTCAAGAAGAATGGGACAAGATTACCCCTCAACGGTGTGGAAGGCTCGTAGAGAACATGCCAGCGAGGATTAGAGCTCTACTGCGCGCTAATGGCAGGACAACTAAATATTAATTTGATGATGTGATGGTTTATTTATTTTTTGTTCAGTTTTGAACACATTCTCTGTTATTTGTTGACTTTGATACCGACAATGTTGAGAACTGACATATTGAAACTGTCAAGTATTTAGTTTTGTTAGTTTTTCTAGTAAACAATAAACAAAAAAATATAATTTGTATTTGTTTGTGTCTGTCTAATGCAACCACACCTTCTGAAACACAAAAAAATATTTTTCCACAAATATTTCATGATAATATTAGAGATTGTGTAAAATTTTAAGGGTGTCCAAAAACTTTTTTCCACCACTGTATATGATAAGTCCATTTATCCTCTCTGTCCCACTACACTCATCAAGTCATGTATGAATTACAAAAACGGCTTTAGATTAAGAACATTTCATTCATTAATGACATTAATTTAACCATTTAGCTATAATCAGTCTGAATAGATTAACTCAACTCAACTCAAACTTTATTTATAAAGCACGTTTAAAACAACCAAGGTTGACCAAAGTGCTGTACAGGTTAATACATATAATATACATATAAAACATAAAGTGCCATAGTTACAAGAAGTTACGATAAATGCTAAGATACTTAAACTTAGTTAAAAGCCAGGGAGAAAAGGCGTGTTTTAAGGGAGGATTTAAAAACCTCAAATGATCCGGCAGATCGGATGTGCCAGGGCAAGTTATTCCATAGCCTAGGGGCTGCCGCCACAAAGGCTCGGTCACCTTTGGTTTTTAGTTTTGTTTTAGGGGTGGCCAGTAGCAGCTGACTAGAGGATCTCAGAGTTCTGGCGGGGGTGAGGATAAGCTCAGACAAATACTGGGGGGCTAGGCCATTACGAGTTTTAAAAACAAACAGTAAAATTTTAAAATCTATTCTAAAAGCAACCGGAAGCCAGTGTAGCAACGCCAGGACAGGGGATATGTGGTCACGCTTGCGTTTGCCAGTAAGGAGACGACCAGCTGCAGGCGGTGCAATAGTGAGCGGTCCAGGCCAAAATAAAGGGAATTACAGTAATTCAACCTCGTATTAATAAAAGCATGGATTACAGTCTCCAGATCTCTACGTGGCAGGTATCCTTTTACTTTCGATAAAATCCTCAAATGGTAAAAGCTGTTTTTCACGACCGAGCTAACCTGGCGATCAAATTTCAGCCTGTCATCAAATATTACTCCAAGATTTTTTACAGAAGACCGAATGTTTGGTGTAAGGGGGCCCAGAAAGCCAGCAGCCTGCTGGACCACATCCAAACATTATGATTTCAGTCTTGTTTTCATTTAGATTAAAAAAATTTGAGGTCATCCAGGATTTAACACCGTTTAGACAATCAAGCAATGTCTGTACAGAGTCATTAGATTTAGATGTCAAAGGCAAATAGATCTGAACATCATCGGCATGAAAATGAAAAGAAAGATTATACTTCTTGAAAATTGACCCTAATGGTAACATATATAGCAAGAAGAGAATTGGACCGAGGATGGAGCCTTGGGGGACCCCAGAAGTAAGAGGGGCTGAGGATGAGGTGAATTCACCTAACTGCACAGAAAAACTCCGATCAGTCAAGTAAGACTGGAACCATGAGAGAGCAGAGCCTGTAATGCCCACCCACTGCTCTAGTCGTGCTAAGAGAATCCCATGATCCACAGTGTCAAAAGCAGCTGTCAAATCAAGGAGCATTAGCATAGCAGGGTTTCCTGAGTCAACAGTTATCATTAGATCATTAGATCAAGACTCTCAGCAGTGCTGTCTCAGTGCTATGTGATGGTTTAAAGCCAGACTGAAACTTCTCATAGATATCATTAGCCACTAGGAATGATTGGATCTGGATAAAAAACACTTTCTCTAAAATTTTGGATAGAAATGGCAATTTAGAGATAGGCCTAAAGTTAGACAGCACAGAGGGATCCAGAGTTTTCTTTTTGATAAGAGGCTGCACAACAGCATGCTTGACAGCAGCTGGAACACATCCGGTGCTAAGAGAGGAATTAATAAATAAAAGTATATCAGAGCCCACCGTATTGAATACCTCTTTAAAAAGACGAGAGGGGATGCTGTCTGAAGAACAGTTTGTAGGGCGCAAATGCTGAACTACATTGGCCAGTGCAGGGAGGGATACAGGTTCAAACTGATCAAAAGCAGCATGTGAAGGAGGAACGGTGAGGTCAGAGCTAGGGCCTGCAGAAGAGAAGGCAGGTGACCTAAGAGCAGAGATTTTTTCAATAAAAAATTTGAGGAAATTCTCACAAAGGGTGAGCGAGGGTACAACTGGAGAGTTATCACAAGGGTTTACAAGGGAGTTAAAAATGTTAAAAAGAACTTGGGGCTTGTGACGATTACAAGAGACAAGACTGGAAAAATAATCCATTTTAGCAGCCTTAACAGCACTCTGGTAGACAGACAGGATTTCACGAAGAGCTTCTTTAGAGACCTGGAGCTTATCTTTTTTCCACTTTCTCTCAGCGCGCCGACATGAGCGCCTGAGAGTGCGTGTGGAGTCGTTAAGCCACGGTTCTGTACGTGCTTTTATGCGCATTGTTCTAAAAGGTGCAACAGAATCAAGGATATCCGTGCAAGTAGAATTAAAATTGCTTAAAAAATTTTCAGTTTCAGCTCCTGTCAGTTGAGTTGAGTTGAGTTGAGTTGAATAGATTAAGACTAATAATTTATAATTAATTCAGACTGATCTAAAAAAAAAAAGTTGCGATGTATTATTTACACATTCAAACCTTTATTTCAGACTTTATTAATTCAATCATTTGTTTATATAACAGTGTGTTTATATATTATTTTACTGGTGACTTAAATTCTTCATCACCCATAGTATCAAGTCCAGTACTTAATACTAAAAAAAAAAAAAAGGTTCTATGATGGACTGACAAGGACAGTTTCATATTTGAAAATATTTGTTGTTTTTTTTGTGTTTCTGGAGCTTTCATCAGGACTTTGTTTCAAATGTTTTCAATTTTGTGTTGAAGCTGCATTTAAAATATATATATATATATATAAACAATCTTCATTAGAACTACATACACACCATTATCTCAAAACATACAGGGTGAACAAATTAAACATGCAGCAGGCTGGAAATAATACAAATTCAATAGGATCATCCATTTCCATTCCTTAGTATATTATACAATTTTGAATACTGCGGACAGAGACAAGCATTAAATAACACCAACATATCCATTAACACATTTAACTTCATTAACAAATGCTTATAAATAAAACATTTTTTAACGTTTTCAACTCCAATAAATTTAACACAAAAGTAATATTCCTCTGGCTTGAATTTTATCACAGTGGACAGGTCTTTGTTCCTCAGTGATTTTGAGAGCAATGTTTTAATGAGCCTATGTCATGGGTTTTATTTCATTTCAGTGAACCTGTAACTATGTGTCTATTACCCTTGGGTCAGCATATGTACAGTATGTCACACACAGACACACTCTCCCTCTTTCAATCTTCCTGGTTCTTAAGCACTTGCTGATCCCTCACAGTTTTTGCCTTACACTTATTTACTGTGGTGCAATAATGCAGCAGTTTTGTCAACTCTTGAACTGGGCAGCAATTTTGTTGTAACAATTTTTTTTTTTCACGGTAAACCTGCTATATAGATATACTGGTATACTGCCTGGCCAATGTCAGGTTCTCCCAAATCCAGGTGCTCCAGCTGGAAGGAAGAAGGCCACTAAAAAGCGGACATGGGGCCGCTGTGGCTTAGGAGGTAGAGCGTGTACTATGCCTTGTGTGAGACCACATGCATTCCCTTACTTCCTCTGCTACCAGTTTTTCTCAGGAGGATGAAGCTCCAGGGAGCTCAGGTACTCTTGGTGGCATCAAATTGGCCATACACAATGGATGACAGAGATCCACCGCTGGAGCGCCCGTGTGTGGTGCAAACACTTGGTTGAGATGGTGAGGTGGTGGACACTTGCAAGCTTCAGGGGCACCCTCCACTTTGCCCTGGGTCAGGAATCAACTATCTGGTCCTACCCTATAGCAGTCCCTAGTGTTAATGACAATTGTGATGGTTTGTCCTGAAGGGGCCCATCCACTGGCAGCACAATTTTCAAGAGGGGTGTGGTGGCTGCAACCATCCCAGAAGCTTCTGCTGCCCTCCTGGGACCTCCAGGTGGTTTCAAGAGGTATTTGTCTGTGCCCTTTGAGCCGATATCCAGTCTGTGTTCGGTCTAAGATATAATTTATTCCTCCTGTATGTCTTTTGACAAATCACTCTCCTCATGACTGATTTGGTATTCTGTTGTCACATGGTTACAGATTCACTGAAGTGAAATCAGCCTAACTGAGACACTGGGGTTTAGTCCTGAACCCATGCCTGGTGCTCACAGGGAAGTCCTGATCATCAAAATCTGTGATTTGAGTTTTAGATTACTATAGATTACCACATCCAAAGCCAGATATATGTTTCAGTGTCATTTTCGTCCAGAAACATTTTTAATCTTTCAGTCAGAGACCTTCAAGGCAAAAACAGGTAGCAAGTAAATGCAGCAATACACAAAGGTAAAATAACATGACTCGATTAGCATATATTATACAAAACACTTGTCAATGAAACATGTCAAAGAGACTGGGATGGATCAGCCCTTTATGATATGACACTACTAAGAGGGATAAACAAGAAGCAGAGATATGCTTGGGCTGAGGACATAAGGAATGGACATTAGACCAGTGGAATGCTGGACTTTGGTCTGATGACTTTAAATTTGAGATTTTTGGTTCTGCCGTATCTTTGTGAGATGCAGAGAAGGTGAACAAATGGTATTTACACTTTTGGTTCGCACTGTGAAACATGAAGGAGGATGGGTAATGGTGTGGGGGTGCTTTGCTGATGACACTGTTTGCCATTTTTTTTCAAAATTCAAGGCACACTTAACCAGCATGGTTACCACAGCATTCTGCAGTGTATCATTTGTTTTCAACAGAACAATGACTCAAAACACACCTCCGGACTATGTAAGGGCTGTTTGACATTTAATGGCATAGATATTGACAGGAGGTTACACCAAAGAGAGCTCTTTTGGACCCACTGCTTAAGAACATTGCAACCACTGGGTCCTAATGAAGAATTTGACATGAGTATATGATATAAAATATATGATATGAATAAACTGTAATAGGCACTGTATGTTATGTTTGGGAATGGCTGAGGCTTACATAGTATATTCTGCTTGTCCATGTAGTTATTCTTGTATGTTGGCTGTAATTAGTGTTTTAGCCAAACAACTTCAACTGATGACACAAAAGCACAAAAGACTGACAAGTTTTACATTATAATTAATCAAGAGACATTCTTCTAACCTTAAGTGCTGCTGCTTGCTACCTGTTTCTGTTTTCAAGGTCTTAACCAAAAGCTTGCAAAATGAATCTTCACTGAGTTTTGTTTGTCTGTTAGGTCTGTGATTGTTCTCACTATATCCAAAAGCTATTAAAAACGATCAACGAGTCACACCATTATACTCAGTGATATGTTCCTTCATTACCACAAACACGCACTAATCTATTCTGTTGGTTGTTGGTTGCTGTTGTTTGACTGTTCTGTTGGTGAGCAGCTAAATTGGGCTTCTTCATTACACACAGATGAACTCTCTTCATCTACATTAACACAGCGGTGTTTCTTCAAGGACTGTGATCGGGTAAACAGTCTCTTACATTGTGAACACCAATATGGTTTCTCTCCAGTGTGGACACGCAAGTGTCGACTGTAACTATATGAGCTATTGAAACATTTGCCACATTGGTCACAACAATATGGTTGCTCTCCAGTGTGGATACGAAGGTGGCGCATGTAGTTGCTTAGACGACCAAAACCTTTCCCACATTCTTTACACTGATATGGTTTCTCTCCAGTGTGGGTATGCACATGTTGTTTATAAGTTTTAGAAATAGAGAAACGTTTATCACATAGTTCACAGCGGAATGGTTTCTCTCCAGTGTGGATGCGCATGTGTGATTTGTAATTACCCAACTGTGAGAAGCTCCTCCCACACTGATCACAGCAGTATGGTTTCTCTCCTGTGTGGACACGCAGATGTATCTTATAACTACTTAAGTCGCTGAAACTCTTGTCACATTGGTCGCATTCGTATGGTTTCTCTCCAGTGTGATTACGCAGATGCAGGGTAAAATGCCCTGACTGAGTGAAACTTTTGCCACAAAAGTCACACTGGTACGGCTTCTCTCCACTGTGGCTAAGTTGGTGTCGCTTGTATGAACTTAAAAAACTAAAACTTTTAGGACACTGGTCACAGCAGTATGGTTTCTCCCCTGTATGGACACGCATGTGTATCTTGTAAATACTGAAGTAAATAAAAGTCTTTTCACACTGGTCACACTGGTATGGTCCATTATGGCCACGCAGGTGTTTTCTGTATTGACTCTGGTTGCTGAAATTCCTCCCACACTGGTCACAGCAGTATGGTGTTTCTTCAATGTGGGTATTCAGGTGTATATTGTATGCATTTAGTTGGCTGAAACTGCTGTCACATTGTTGACAGTAAAATAGTTTCTCTGCAGCGTGAGTGAGTTCATGTCTTCTTAGACTACAGATCCGACTGAAAGTCTTCCCACACTTGAGACACTGATGAAGTCTGCTGCTGTCTGCGTCTGTCCGTTTCAACTGAGAAAAACAGAAATAAAAACAGAGAGGACCTAATCAAATTCTGTTAGCGATTAATGTGACACGTTTAGCACCATTATGTGAACTCTGTGAAGGCACTGGTTCACATGGATGAATTGCACAATAAGATGCATTTTGCTAGATTAGCACAATAAACATGAACAATAAAAAAGTATTATGCCTGTGGATATTCTGTTTGCCTATCAAGACGCATTACCTGAATAAATAGTTCACAAAAACACATACATCCAAAACCTGAAAAATCTAAGACCTACAGTAAAATCTAAGTACAGTACCAGTCAATGTATGAATACCTTCTCAATCATTTATTTTTTATTACTTTCTATGTTGTAGATTAACACTGAAGACATCAAAACTATGAAATGACACACATGGATTATGTAGTAAACAAAACAAAAAAAAGCAGATCCAGCTGGCCGAAAGTCAGACAAAGAAACGGCATGGAGAATTCAGTCAATTTTCAATATAAATAATTTCAATATAAAACACAAAATGTACATATCCTATCATAAAAACAGCCAAAAAAGTAAAACTACGTAGCCTATTTGCTCATGGTAGAAGGACATAAACAAAGGAAAAATGACCAAATCTGAGCAAGTTCTATTTGATTTCACGAGTCCCATGGTCCAAAATTACTGTCCTCCACAGTCAACACCTACTGTAGCAAACAAATTAAATGAACTCTTGTCATAGGCTGACTTCACTGCTACCAACATCACTACAACACATAAGTCGATTGACCACAGTTTTTGTTTTGTCTTTTGCATCAGGTCTACATATAGTTTGTGCTAAGCAATATATGACAATGATTGATTGTAATTCTTTGATTGAACATTCCAATACAATGAGCTGCAGCAAGCATTGGACCCTGACCTCACCTCTTCTGAAGAACTCATGTCACTGGCTTATCAGTGAACGTTAACGTCCTTTAAATTCTTTTCCTTCCCTCAGCACGTCTCAGCTCTGAAATCATCAAATAAAGACAGATTGGTGAGAGCAAGAACATTTACAATACTGAAGCTAAATGAATCCTACAGACTCTAACATTGGAAATATATCCTCAGTTGCCTGCTGTTGTTTATTAGGCACCCCTATATAAACCTAATTCAGTCTGCTAAAACCATATGGACTCCTAACTGTTCAAGTTCAATGATGGATTGATATTGTGTCCGGCTGTCCAAGATGTGACTATTGTATTGTGTGTATATTGTTTAGGCTGCTGAACTTGCCATTGGCATGTTGCACAGCTAAGCTAAGGGTGGATTCATGTTGCAGCTGGAGCTGCAGTGCATTATTACTCAATTTACTTTAGTTTTGTTGTTCTACAGAAGCCTGTTTTGCTCCGCAATCCTCCCAATATGAGCCTCCAGTAGTCTCTCTTTAGAAGCCTTTTCAATTCAAAAAACTATTGCAGATGTCTGTAGGCTTGGGCCATAATATCAAAGTATACAGTATACCAAGGTATGACTTTGAATACAGTAAAATTCAGACACTCCTCTTTCTATTAAACTGATAAGGAGATGCTGCAATCGGGTTATACATCTTTAATGCAACAATGCAATAAACCCCCTTCATTGCTCAGCAGTTGCAAAAACAGCAGCTGCAGCCCTTATTAGCATTGTAGGCTATCACCAGCAGCTGTGCTTTTACATTTTCCTGAAATACTGTCAAATACCATATACAATGATGAAATGTCAGGAATGTACAGTGGTGGCCAAAATGTAAAAAAAAATATCCCATGCCTTCTGCAACTCAAGCCAAAGACATGAATGTAGATCTGTCCAGTTTATTTTCCAACTTTCCCCAAATTTGCTCGATGGGGTTCGGACTTTGAGGGTACCAGCAGATTCCTTCTGTCACGGGTAGTTCTGGCAGTAGTTAGAAGAATGTTTAGGATCATTGTCCTCTTGGAAAATAAATCTAGGTCCAATAAGATAACTCCCAGATGGTACTCTGTGCCTCACCAGAATATTGTGGTATACTTTCTTATCCATGATGCCATCAATTTTCACTAAGTCACCTGTTCCTGAGGCTGAAATGGCCCCACACCATAATATTACCCCCTCCGTGTTTAATTGTTGGCAAGAGATATTTTTATATCTCTTCCCTTCGCTTGTTGCCAAACTGTTGAAACTTGGACTCATCAATCCACAACACTTTATACCTGGCTCGGTGAGCACACCCCAGACACTTCACTTCACCTGCCTGGATTTCACCTCCACCGAGTGGACCGCGTAATCTGCTTTTACATTAACGAAGGTTGGTGTACTGATGTCACGGTCTTAAACAAATCATGTAGTCCTCACCTGGAACATGAAAAAAACACCCAGACTCTCTGCTCATTGTTATGAGAGACTTTAACTAAGCAAACCTTAGCCACAAATTTCAGAAATATAAACAGCATTAAGTGTCGCACCAGGGACACAAACATTCTGGACCACTGCTATACTGTTTTAAGGACACCTATCGCTTTGTCCACTGTTTTGCCTTGGGACTCTGATCACTGCATGGTTCATCTTATCCCGACCTACAGGCAGAAGCTGAAATCTGCTAAGCCTGTGGTCAAGACAGTGAGGAGATGGACCGATGAGGCCAAAGTGGATCTATAAGCCTGCTTTGACTGCACTGACTGGAGTGTTTTTGAGGCTGCAGCCTCAGACCTCAGACATCATACATCAGTTTTTGTGAGGACGTGTGTGCCCACCGTTCCGCACATACAATAACAACAAACCCTGGTTTACTGCAAAACTCAGGCAGCTTCGTCAGGCCAAGGAGAGGACAGAGTACTGTACAGCCAGACCAGAAACACACTGACGACGGAGGTGAAAGCAGCTAAGAGGAGCTACACTGAAAAGATCAAAAACAGCCTTTCAGCCAACGACCCAGCGTCAGTGTGGAGAGGCCTGCAGAACATCACCAACTACAGGAGGCCATCCCCCAACACTGTGGAGAACCATCAACTGGCTGACAATATGGGATTAGAACACTGACATACATCGCGCACGCATAATGAGACACGCACACGTGCAAATCAAACATCCGCGCGCGCATATTGTTTTTTCGAGCGCTTTCAAAGCACTCGCGAGCTATTTTGTATCCTGCATCTGTGCTCCCTCGAGCAATATTGGAGCCTGCGAGGAAAAAACACGCTTGAGCGTGCACAGCAAAACTTTCAATGCTCGCGCGAGTGGGTTTTTTTTCATGGGCGGTTTTTGTCAGTAAGGGGGCGGGCCTGGGGGCATGCCAATCACCATTGTATCCCCGAATATAATTGGCCAGTTGGACAGCAAGGTAGGTAAAAAAAAAAAACCCACCCGTGCGCGAGCATTGAAAGTTTTGCGAGCGAGCAGAGGAAAGTTTTGCGAGCAGACTCTGCGCACACTCAAGCGTGTCTTTTCCTCGCAGGCTACAATATTGCTCGAGGGAGCACAGATGCAGGATACAAAATAGCTTGCGAGTGCTTTGAAAGCGCTCGAAAAAACAATATGCGTGCGCGGGTCTCATTACGCATGCGCGATTTATGTCAGTGTTCTAATCCCATATGACAAGCCGAGCATTACATCCGGCACCCGGACAATCAGCACTGGCGCCCAGGAAGCTCAACCTGCCCAAGGAGCTGCTGATCCAGTTTTACACCACCATTGTTCAGTCTGTTCATAGATAGATAGATAGATAGATATATAGATAGATAGATAGATAGATAGACAGATAGATAGCTGCGAGTGCATAAGGCTAACAGCTGTCAAGCCTGATGTTAAAAAGATAGTCGGAGGGGAAATATCACTTCTGCCATTAACCAAACGTGATAGATTATTTCAATTAAAAATCATTATTTCTAACCTTGTCAATGGCTATATTTCCTATTCATTTTGCAGTGTGTCCTACACATGTGCATATGTACATTTAAACCAATTTCTTGTATGTTTTCATGGAAAGCATGGAATTTTCTAAGTGACCTCAAACTTTTGAACAGTAGTGTAAGTACAGTGCATTTACCATTTAATGTCAAATCGAATCATGGATTCGAAGAATGTAAATTGTTGATATTTGTTGATTTTTTTATACTTGCAACTTTATTGATATTTTAACTTTTTATACAGCTACTGCTGCACTTCAGTACTGTTTTGTCTTACCTGACAGTGGTCTTACCTTTGTCTTCACCTGACCATGACAAGTCATATTTGGGTGCCTAGCAGCGAAGCTGCGAAGGCAACCATTGTGTTTGTAGCTTTTCCTATTATTGGGTGCCTAGCAGCGTAGCCTGCGAAGGCAACCATTGTGTTTGTAGCTTTTCCTATTATTATTATTATTGGGTGCCTAGCAGCGTAGCCTGCGAAGGCAACCATTGTGTTTGTAGCTTTTCCTATTATTATTATTATTATTATTGGGTGCCTAGCAGCACAAAAGTTATCACGTGAATTTTTTAATTCTGCTTCCGTTTGCCCGTAGCAGCCAATCAAACTCAGCGGTGACGCCGCCAAACAGGAAGTCGGGCCATATCTCGGCAACCGTTTGATGTTTTGACTTCAAACTTCTAACACGGACTCATGAAGACTTCTTTGAGACGCCCAAGCATTTTGGTGACCTTTGACCTTTAGGGGGCGCTATAAGTAACAAAAACGCATTTTTGCTCATATCTTCATATTGCTTTGGACTTTAAACTTGATTCCAGTGTTGACTGATAGTCTCAGACATCCCAATACATTTGCTAAAGGACTGTGCAATACATGCATAAAGATTTGGCGGCCATTTTGAATTTTATCAAAAACCTTCAAAAAGCATTTCAGGTCACGCAGCTTGTCCGATTTCCACAAGACTTGACACATAGAATCTTCAGACCAAACCGCACAAAAGTTATCACGTGGATTTTTTAATTTCGCTTCCGTTTGCCCGTAGCAGCCACTCAAACTCAGCGGCGACGCCGCCAAACAGGAAGTGAGGCCATATCTCGGCAACAGTTTGATGTTTTGACTTCAAACTTCTAACACGGACTCATTACGACTTCTTTGAGAGGCCCAAGAATTTTGGTGACCTTTGACCTTTGGGGGGCGCTATAATTAGCAAAATTGCATTTTGGCTCATATCTTCATATTGCTTTGGACTTTAACCTTGATTCCAGTGTTGACTGATACTACTCATGCCGCCTTCCTGAGCAGGCATAGGATTGCCTGCTATGCTGCTAGGCACCCCCATTGCTGCTCGCAGCTATATTAATGACTAGATTTTCTGTATTTAATTCAGTTTTACCTACATCAAATTCTATCTGGGTAAAACATAATTAAATGAATGCAACAGTAATGATGGTGGTAAAATGGTGACAGTCACTCTCTGAGGTGTATTTCTAGCCCTAGTTCAATCTCTGAACCCATTGACTATTGTCTGACGATGATTTAGCTACTGGGGAAATGGTAAATGTTTAGGGCGTCTGGTACAGCCAACGAATATCTGGAAAACAGATAACAGATATCTGGGCCAAGATTTTCTCTGCAGTCGGATTTTAAACACCAGAATGACAGGAAAGAAAGAAAGAAATATACGCTCATCTCTATATCTACATATAAATGCAGATCAATTAAACAAACAAAAAAAAGTATATTTCAGCTAAGGTATTCTGCCTCTTTTGGTATCCATACAGACAGTTCACCAGCCACCTACATGTCAGTACTACTTAGACCACCAGAGCGCTTCTGATTCCTGAATCTCGGTCTATAGATTCTGCATTCATATGCAGATATCCATTTATAGAGATTAGTCCTAGTTTAACTTTGATAAGGACTGATACCAATTCTGACATACTGCATAAATATATACTTTTGAGTTAAGTCGATCTTGTCAGATCTCATTAGATGTTCCTAAACATCGTATACAAAAAACTGTAAACAGTTGCCATGCTAGAGCCATACCTGCTGATTATGATCTTGACTGCAGTCAAAAAACAAAGGAGCCAAAGTGCAGTGAAGAGGAGGAACGTGATGTCAGATCAATCTGCCAAGAAGAAAAAGATAATGATAAGATAAAGAAAATATAATGAATTGTCAATAAATAACAGACAAGATAAAGCACCCATAGTGAAATCCTGCTTTTACATTAATGCATGAATCATATTAATCTGATAATATCATGTATTTGGTGCATCATGTTTTGTTTTTATTTATATTCTACACAGAGGACATTTTTCTGCATTAGAAAGTACATTTTCCTTATTATACTTACATACTGTATGTGTATATAACAGGGCTCCACCGGTAGCACTGCTGTGACAATTTTCTTTTCTTTCAGTTACAAGTTACTTTGAGTGTTTTAATTTCCTACTTTACATTTGTACTCAGAGAGAGAGAAATACTACACTTTCCACTCCACTACATTTACTATGACATACTTGTACTCTTGATATAAGTTACTTAGCAAATGATGCAGATTTTTAAAAACCTATGAGCATTTAAAATACAATGTTATGCTATATTATTATATAGTCAATTACAAAAATACATCTTACACGTTTATGCAGCAATAATCATTAGTACTTTGTTGGGCAACGGATAAAAAATGTCAGGATTCTGCTGAATGACCATATTGCGCTCTTAGATACATTTTCTTTAGGTTATTTTCTGTGCCCTCTGTTTGCTTGCAAAATTGCACTGTGCTTTGTTTCGTAATATTAGTGGCGCTTTCATAATCTAATAATAATAATTGCTACAGTCTGGTGGGAAGAACGAACATGCAAGAGTCCGTTCTTGATTTAAAGGTCTGTTTTCACCATCTAATTTTCTCTCTTTTTAGAGCAGAGGTGTCAAACTTATTTTAGTTGAGGGGCCACATACAGCCCTATTTGATATCAAGTGGGCCAGACCAGGAAAGTCAGAGCATAATAAGCTACAGATAATGACAAATCCAATTTTCTTTTTGTTTTAGTGCAAAAAAACTACAGTACACTACAGTACACTACAGTACAAGTACATTCTGAAAATGTTCACATTTAATGAACTATCTTTTTTTAAAACTTTACGAACCTGAAATTTTTATGTGCAATTTCACCAATATTGTACCTAAGTTTATCATTTACACATGTGCAGTACAACTTACTATCATAGTGTGATGAATCTACAAAGACACAATACATTTAGTCTGAGGTATCTGGAACTGAACAATATAGTATTTTACTTTATGATCAAAACAACATTATTTTAAATTTACATTTATTTCCAAATCTGTGTAGTAATCCTGACCATAGATAAATAGGAAATGGTCAATTTCTCTTGGAAAATTCGACACTTCTTTGGTAATGAGGGTGCCACAGAGTGGAATTTTGACAGCAAAAGAACACATAGAATAGATAGTAATGTGGACAAGTGGACAAATTTGAAATAGCAGTTACTTTTTTTTTAAAAACTGCATTTTTACACTCTGCATCATCCCAGTTTTGGCCGAAGGGCCGTATGTTTGACACCTCTGTTTTAGAGGACTCCATGTAAAATGTGTTTTCTCTTACTCACTAATTTGTCCGACTGTCTCTCTTGTGTATGTCACTCACTGACTGGAGTTGTAATGCTTTGATTTGATTGGCTGAGTAGTGTCACATGAATGATTTCCAACTCATGCAATTGGTTTTCTGAGCCTATAAACCAGTGCACTAAAGGTTGGAAAAGTTGTGCCAGTTAAAATAAAAACAATGGTTGCATGTGACCATTTAGGTAACAGTCTGGTCCTGCTTAACATTTTCACCACAAGACTTTCACTTGAGTATTTTTACAGTGTGGTATTAGTACTGTTACTTAAGTAAAGGATGTGAATACTCTACCACTGCCCCTCTCCGTGCATCAAGGTAACCTGTGATGTGACATGTGATGTAGTCTAGCTGGTTTGTTGTGGGGAGTCTTTGCCGGTGTGTGAAAGATCAAACAGAAAAGTGCATTGTATAAGGAGTAGTGAAGTTGCTTTAGCTGTACATAACATGGCTAGATAAACTCAGTTTGTAGCATAAAAAATCCTGAAAAGCTGCATTTTGTGTTCACTGTCACAGGAAAGAAAGCTGCTTATTATTAGGAGCTACAAGTCAGGCTAAAGACAATTTAAGTAACCTTTAAACGGTCTCACAGCTGGAAGACACAGATAGCTGCTAACCCCATCAACTACATTTGTCCAAGGGCCAGAATTTTTCACAGCAGACACTATCAGGGCCAGATGCTCTCGTAAAAATAAAATAAAATTAATATTGTATCCTAAGTAATATATTATTATTTCATATATCAATTTGCCTTCGAAATGTATGTTATTTTTTAGCCTTTGCCAGTGTTAACAGACTCATATTACCTGTACGGTAGCAAGCCACTAGGGGGCGAAAGCGATATTTTAGGCTTCATATTCACAAGGCTGTCAACTGCTAACGTTGGAAGGTGATGCTGCTGGACGAGGCGGCCAATCACAGTAAACTGATTGACATCCAGGCCGCTGGTGACACGTGTCATGAGATAACTTTGTTATGATATGGCGCTATATAAATAAAATTGAATTGAATTGAATTGAATTGAATGAAGCCTGCTCTCCGTGGTGCTGAAGGTTTGAGCGCCTTTTGGGTGGCTTGTCCCAAAACTATGACATTGAAGACATTGGCCATGTATGTGCTCACCATGTTCGGATCAACATACACCTGTGAAGCTGCATTCTCAAAAATGAACTCTAAAAATGCACGAGAGGAACCGACTGTCAAACCACTGCGGGTGCATCAAATAAATTTGATTGATTGATAAGGCTAACAGCTGTCAAGCCTGATGTTAAAAAGATAATGTCGGAGGGGAAATGTCACTTCTCCCATTAACCAAATGTGAGTATTTCAGTTTTGTGATTTTCTTGGTTTTACGTCATTCGTATTTATTTGTTGGATTACAGGCTACTTTAATTTGTTGTAAAGAGTAACATTTCTCATAACTGACGGCCTGACATTTGTATCTATTTGCTGATGTGCAAGACTTGCACTTACCACGCTCTTCTCTTTTATGTTGACGGTTGTTATTGAGACACTGCAATAGTGCGCTATTGTGTGGGGAAATGAAGCCCAAGAAAGGACAATTTTGACAGACAGAATGAACGCATGGAACAATAAAAGAGAAACTACTTTTCAGAGGGCGTTTGTTTAATTTTCATTCATCAAGAAAAATGTAGAAACATACTTTTTCCTCTTCACTAGGCTACTCCTGAATTCAGTAATATTCTGGGGGGCCAAATGGAAAGCTCTGGCGAGCCGGATGTGGCCCGCAGGCCGCCAGTTGACGTTCACTGCCCAAGGCTTTCTCAGTCTGAACAAACTCTGCTGTATGGAGACAGGCCTGCCTATGTGAGACTACATTAACAGGGACTTGTTTCTTTACAAATACAACATTCAGATTTGGATTTCTTTTCTACAGTTTTAAATCTTGTTTTTGACTTTTGGCACTGTTGTGGCTGGGGGCGGGGCATCAACTGAGAGGGCGGGCAGTTATGAGTGACAGCATATCAAGGAAAGCTGTGGACCTTCCTCAGTGATGTTGCCTTCAGGAAACGTAGGTGCTGCGAGAAGTATGATTCAACACTTTATATACACCATATTCACATGATTGGTAGTGAAAAAACATATGCCAGTGAGTTCTGTTAAACCAGCAGTTTAGACCGCATTTGGCACTAATCATACAAGAACAATAAAACATGCCAGATGTGCAGTTCCAACAGCTACACTATAAACTCTGACTTTTCCCACGTGCCACTGTGAATGCAGCATGTGTCCGGTGATGAGGGCCTCCACTCCACCAAACAACCATCATTATAATATTCAGGATAATTCCCAGACTATCTATTTAAACACGGATAACACTGCGCACTGGCATCAGCAGGTTGTTCTGATGGAGCAGACACCATTGCAACAGAACACTACGCTGTATTCACTGTGGCATGTGGAAGTGGGAAAAGTCCGTTTTTATAGTGTAGCTGTTGAACTGCAAAATTTGACATTTTTTTTATTGATTTTATACTGTGATTAGTGCCAAATGCAGTCTAAACAGCTGGCTAAACAGAACTTTGTCACTGTCGCTAGTTTTTTCACTGCCAATCACATGACTATAGTGTATAGAAAGGGATGAATCACACTTCTCACAGCACCTGTGTTTCCTGAAGGCAACGTGACTGAGGAAGGTCCACAGCTTTCCTTGATATGCTGTCACTAAAGACTCCATGCCCTCTCAGTTGATGCCATGAATCTGAAAACATAAAATCTGCAACGGAAAAAATAAACTGAAAATAAATTAGTCATGAATAATCTTAATGATCGACAGATATGCTGTATTTATTTCAATGATATGCATACAAATGTACTTTTACAGCTATGACAGTGCTTCCCAGCAGTGTCATTACATTACCATCTATTTCAGATTATAGTTATAGTGTATATTTACATAACAGGACAGCTACTATGGAGGACTAAAAGTGCCAAAATTAAATAAATAAATACACCATTAAATAATTACTTGAATGTGTCATTAATGAATTATAATTGGAATTAAATACATAAATGTGTTATTAAATGTGTCATTAATTCATTAAAACATGGATTCGTTTTATGTACAAAAAAACCCCCCCAAAAAACCCACATATAATTATTTTACTATTTCATTAATTATTTCATGGTCCTGTGTTGCAGTGCTTCATGAATGTATTTTATCTGTCAACCATCAACCATCAAAGTTGGTAGGCGGATCCTAACGCCTGATTAGTTACCCTGTGCATCAAGTCAAGGCAAATCAATTCCAGATAATGGATTGATGCAGAGCTAGTGAACACATTCCAATACACTGGGTGGCACTATTCACCTCTACGTTGGTTTAGGATCCGCCCAACCTTCTGGGCACAGATTAGGCGGATCCGCCTAAAAGTCTACAGTTTTACATATCTGTAAATATCTCAGAAACCGTTTATGATTTGTGTCTATCCAACATTTCCTTATTGTTCTATTCAACCGCGTAAAAGACCTATCGAAAAATAGATGTTCAACAGACTCCATACGCAGTCGACAAATGGAAAAACGTTACTAGGCAGAATACTTTATTTTTCTGCAAAAAAAAAGTATGTCAGGCAAAGGGATTGAAAAATAATATTTTTATTAAAAAACTATTCACTAGTACTGTTTGAGGTGTGATTTTGAGTAAAAAATGACAAAAATCTACTTTTCGTTATTGAAATTCTTTTTTTTTCTTTTTGGCCTTTTCAAGCTTTATTTTGATAGAGACAGCTGAAGAGTGACCAGGCACTCTACTTCAGACCAAAGCAATGGATCAGACTAGATTAGCATTAGCCTCACCCACTGACTTTGATGGGTGAGTTTGACAGATAAAATAAATTAATGAAGCACTGCAGGACCATGAAATAATTAATGAAATAGTGAAATAATTACGTTTTTTTACATGAAATGAATAGGTATTCTAATGAATTAATGACACATTTAATAACACATTTATGTATTTAATACCAGTTTAATTAATTAATGACGCATTTAAGTAATTATTTAATGATGTATTCAATTATTTAATTTTGGCACTTTACTTGAAAACACCTCCATAAGCTACAGCCTAATTAGTTCAACCCAAAAAAAGGTAACGTGAAAAACATGACAATAATGACACTTTCTAGTTACATTTCTTATCCTGTCCATTTCAGTCTGAACGTAGAATGAGAATTGCTGGCCACAATCATACAAACAAACATTTGAACAGCTGATTTTGTCTTCATCAGAGTCGGCTCGGATAAGAAGAGAACAAGCTGTAGAAACATTCATCTTTTTAAACACTAAAAACTGAGTGCATCGGTGTGCTGCAGCTCTTTCAGTCTATGATCCTGACCGACGAGCACAATGATTCAGAGATGTATTGTTGGAAGAAGCCCGGGGAACTTCTGTATGGATTGTTTCAAATCAGCAGCTGCAGAAAACTGGTCCTGTTGAAGACAGTGGCATTACACATTAGGGATGTAACGGTTACCCGTATTACGGTAAATCTCTGTGAAATCTTACGCAATAAAAATTACCGTTTGTTTAAATTTATCTCATTATCTCGGTGGATTATCGGGATATGTAATAACAGCCTCATCCAAGTCTCGCAAGCTTTGAGCAGTATCTATCCTCCTAAAATGCAACAACGTTTTCCGTTTTCGTTTTGTTAGGAGCTACTAGCTCCAGTGAGCGGAGCAGACACAATGTAAGGCGACATAAAATAATGTAAACATGTTCATTAACGGTAGGAAGAACATACGGTGATATTTATAATAGCGAGTTAAAAACGTGAGTTGATGTCGACAGCGAGGTATGCTGTCTGTAACTTTAGCTCCAGGAAATAAAATAAAACGCTGTTGTGTTAATTTAATTCACTCCTCACAGTGTTGGCCCAACACACACACACACACACACACACACACACACACAGAAGAACATACACTCATTTTCTCATACAGGCACACTTCTTATGTATGAACAAAATATGTAAACAAATTTTGTTTACATATTTTGTTCATTTAAAATAAACTCTCTTTCTGTGCTAATTGCTTGCCCCTTTAATGTGAAAGTTTCATTTTCATAAGATTTTGGCTTCTAATCACAAGATTTCGTGAAATTATTTCAATGTATGTGTTTTTTGGACATTTGTACAGCAATTAAAAATATCGTGATAATATCATTAACCGTGATAATTTGGTCACATAATCAAGATGTCAAATTTTCCATATCGTTACATCCCTATTCACATAAAGTTAATTTACACATTATAGTTTACTACAGTTCTTTGAACATAATGCTATTTCACTGTGATTATGGGTTGCATGGTAAGTTGATATGCTTCAATATAGGCAAACATATAGTATGTCACATACCTCGCCCTCTCCTAACTTGTCTCTGCACCAATGTGGCTGGTGTTCAGGGGACCAAACTGAGCCCTCTGGGGTCACCTGTTTTTTTCAGATTTCAGGGCATTTATGCTGTATCTTCTGGCATTTTTCTTGTACAGCCTTCTGAAACTGCAATTACACAAATTTCAGTCATTGATACCAATTATTCATTACAACAAAACTTACCTAACCCATATAGCCTAACCTAGACTGCACATGTCGAAAATACAAAAGATTGATTGTAAAAAGATTTATATAATAGTACTGTAAACTGCTCAAAGTGTATCAAAATGTTTTGTTTTTTTTATACGTATTGAAATACAAATAAAATTAAAGCTGCAAGCAGCGTTGAGCGGGACCTCACACTCCACGCAACTCATGGCGGGCCCCAGCCACGTCGTGTGCTGTCGTAACACGTGCGGACCATGACATGAAAGTTTCACGTCACCCCACTCCAAAGCCCTCATCTCCAGAAGCTGTGGGAGAGCACTCTACGTTGTCACACGTTTCAGACACTGCAAAAGACTCAGCTTTCATAGAGAGACTCTTCACTGTGAAAGGTTGACATTCAGTGAAAAAACAACTTGTTATTTACAAAAATAATATCAAACAACATTCCTGTGGTGGCTCTGATCTTCCTGAAATACACTTATTGGTCATGATGATCCTCCTGGTTAAACTCAGCCTGATCCTCTTACAGCTCTACTCTTACTGCAGATCCACTAAATGCTACACCTGCAAACGACCATGCTCCTACACCTCTAGCTGACCATTCAGCTAAACCTCCTGTTAAAATACAATCCATCTGATATACCTCTTGCACATGAGTGTGTTATAATGACAATACTATAGCTCACCAAAGAAAGCTTCAAAAACACTATCACCCAGATGCTGCATTCTTATGCAATGGCGCCATCTGCTGGGCTCTAATTAGAGTAGCGCGTGATTGCCACCATTGGGCCAGCAGATGGAGCCAGCATAAAATTCGTTCAAAACGGCCAACTTTGAGGGCACACAACAGACACGCCCTTCAACGTACATTCGCAAATAGCACGGTTTTCATTCGCCACCATGTTTTGACTGTACTGGCCAAATTTGAAGCGGATCCGATGAAACCTGTAGGAGAAGTTAATTAAAATAGAACCTGAAAATGACATCACAGTTTGACATTTGTTCAAAGTGGGCAACTTTGAGGGCACGCAACAGACACGCCCTTCAACGTACATTCGCAAATAAGACGGTGTTCATTCAGCACCATGTATTGACTGTACTGACCAAATTTGAAGCAGATCTGAGAAATTCCCTAGGAGGAGTTAAGCCCCAAAAGTGCCAAATATGAAAATTAAAAATGTTAATATCCGACTTTGGGATTTGGGACATGGTTTTTGTGTGTCTTGGCACGTTCTACGAGCCTACCAAGTTTCGTACATATCGGCCAAACGTGGCGCCGGGGCTGTTTTTTAAAAATCCTGTAGAGGCGCTACAACCACTAGAAACACGATTTTTGGTATGTGAGCTCCAAGCACCAGTCTACACGTGTCCTGTGAATTTCATATTCATAACTATTACGGTTTTTGCAGAATCAGTTTCCCGGCCACCAGAGCGCCACCTAGCGGCGCGATTTTTTTCCCTTTTTAGGGGAGCCTCAGGGATATAAGCCGTTAACTTTGAAAGAGCGCCACCTTGTGGCGGTGGCCGCAAATTGTGCAACATTGTGCACAATGCATAATGAAGACATGATAAACTATTGTTCCAAATTTGGTGTCAATCGGCCATACCATTGTGAGTAAAGACCCCACTTCCTGTTTTGACGTATAATCAACAGGAAGTGCTAGTGTTATAACGCACTTATTTTTCGAAATTTCAACATACTTTAAATTACTTTTTTTGTCAGGACGGTCTCCAGATTGTACGTGCAAAATTTCGTGCAAATCGGACAAACGTGCACGGAGGAACGCGAAAATGGGCCACACCAACGTTTATCCTTGTTTTCTGTTGTGTGTCCTGATTTAGCTTTTTAATGTTTTCACTTCTTTGGTGAAAAGCAAAGGTTCCTGCTCCCTTGGCTTTTCTTGTGCCAACTTCCCAAACTTATAACAAAACGCTAAACACTTAGCCATTAGCAACTAGCAAACACTTCTTCTTCCACCTCCACCTCCTCCTCCTCCTCCACGTCACATCCGTCTTCTTCTGCCATTTCGTTTTCTGCTACGTTAGCAACGTAGTGGCCAAACACGGTCTGCGCCGCCCATTGTCCATCTGTGACCGTAACAAACCGCTCCGCTCTCCTCTCCTCCACTCTCTTTAAGACTTTAAGATCGCGCCTAACGGGTGCCTGTTGTAGCAGCTCCTGGTATTACTGTTGTTTTTATGTGTTTTTATTGCGTTTGTTGTTTGTTTTTTATCACCCCGGGCACGTCTCTGTTAAAGAGCGGGTCTGCAGCCCAGACATCGGGCTCGTCGCCAATGGACTTCGGCCATATTATTTGCAGAGGGAGTTTACCAGTGTCATCGCCATCACTGTTTACATTCCTCCATCTGGAAACGCAGAAGCAGCGTGTGACGTCATCCACACTGTGACTGCAGGACTTCAAACAAAACACCCTGGGGCCTTCATCATCGTCACAGGTGACTTTAACCATGTTTCTCTCTCATCTACACTCCCAACCTTCTACCAGTTTGTCAAATGTGCCACCACTGGACAGGTCAGACCACAACCTAGTCCTGCTCTCACCATTATACAAGTCTGTGGTTCAGCAGCACCCAGTCACAGTGAGGACAGCAGTGTTTCCCCTATATTCATTCAGTAGCGGCGCAGCGCCGCTGCTAGATTACGAGCGCCGCTGCTGAAATTTCAGATCAATAATATCAATGCGCCAAGTTGATTTTCACTCTCACTGTGTGAGCACAACACACAACATTATTTTGGACTTGTTTTGAGTCATTAACTAGCGCAGCAAATCATGTCGGACCCTCTTCTCATTCTTCAAAGGACATCTACGTAAAAGTTAACGGTCAAGTTTATACACGTTAGAGTAGTGAGTAGTGTAGGTAGCGTAACGTAGAGTAGCATAGCTCCTTATGGCAGTGTGCAACAAGTGAGCAAGCAGAGAAAGTGACGTTGAAGTGGTAAAAGTGAACGGAGCAGCAACAGCAGAGAGAGATTAGCAGAAAATGTAGTTTGTCAGTTAATAAATGCTACAGCCTCTCAAGCTAATGTTAACAGTACGTTTTTTAGCTGCTAAGTAGCGCTAGCTACATTAATTAGCTGCTTGTCATTACTACTTGTGTGAGTCCAGAGGAGCAGAGAGAGGATCAGGGAGTGATGTAGGGAGAGGAGCGAGGAAAGGAACAGAGAGAGGAGCGAAGAGAGGAGTAGGGAGAGATGCAAGGAGAGGAGCGAGGAAAGGAGCAAAGAGAGGAACAGGGAGTGATGCAGGGAGAGGAGTGAGGAAAGGAGCAGGGAGAGCCCCCCAGGGAACTGTGCTGCCCCCCTTCCTCTTCACCACATACACTGCTGACTTTCAGCACTGCACTGAGTCGTGTCATCTGCAGAAATTCTCTGATGACACGGCCATTGTGGGGTGTATTGAGGGCAGGAGGGAGGCTGAGTACAGGGACCTGGTCAACCGCTTTGTGAAGTGGTGTGGGGAGAACCACCTGCAGCGCAACGTGGCAAAGACGAAGGAGATGGTGGTGGACAAGGAGAACAAGAGGAACAAGCCCCTGGCCTCTCCTGTCTGCATCAGTGGGACGGATGTGGAGATGGTACCTGCATGCAGGTACCTGGGTGTCACACTGGACAATAAACTGGACTGGTCCACCAACACAGAGGCTGTCTACAAGAAGGGCCTGAGCCAGCTTTACTTCCTGAGGAGGCTCAGGTCCTTTAACGTCTGCAACAAGATGCTGCAGATGTTTTATCAGTCTGTTGTGGCGAGCACCATCTTCTTTGCTGCGGTGTCCTGGGGTGTGGGCAACACGGCAAAGGACACCAACAGACTGAACAAACTGATCAGGAAAGCAGAGTCTGTTGTTGGCTCTCAGCCTGTCACCCTGGAGGAGGTGGTGGAGGACAGGATGCTGGCAAAGCTGCTGGCAATCATGGACAATCCCTGTCTCCCCTGTTATGGAATTTTCTATCCTTAGGTTACATGAGGTCATGTGTGGGCCTTGAGCTCCTCAGCAGTATTAATTGTTTGGCTTTGACTGGGAGAAGTAGGTGCCAGTCTATCTCAACACTGTGGTGGCCAGGGTCGAAGAGACTGTTGTTGCCTTCCTAGACATAATAGACAGCTGGCCGCTGACATTCCAATCTGCGTAAACAGACATCTGTGTCTCCAGACTAGAATATGTTGACGATAACACCTGCATGGGTAAAAACATTCTCTTTGGCTAATTCTGGGCGTATAGTATTTGTGGTGTTATCTTGAGGTTTAAAGTCTATCCACCAGGATGAGTTAGGCAGAATGTGAGACCGACTCAGGCACTTCTGATGTACCATGAGAGTGTCTCTAATTCTCCTTGGCCAAGCGTCAATAAATATTACAGCATAAGACATCAGAGGCTCCTGAACACTTTCTGAACTCCTGACCTCACCATTGACCTTTGACTTCAGCAATTTCTCCACAACAATTGGCGTCACGAACAGGATTTCAACAGAACAAAGACGTGGTAAGTGCAAAAGTTTTATTACTATGCCTTACCATGTCTGTGTTTGACGAAATCATTAAAAAAACTAGAATATAGAAAAATATAAAAAAACCTGGAATATAGAAACATCTACGACCCACCAGGGGGGTCAGGAGCTTCAGTGTCTTGGGGACAATGTCCTGGCTGAAACCTCTGGGAGCAATGTATGTGTCATAAAAACCTCCCAGTTAGATGTTCAATTGGCATATTGACTTAAAGTGAGAAATCAAGAAAGCTGACAATGGTGCAAAACTTAAACTTAAAAAAAATAGAAGGAGCTGTAACAGAAAAATTGATTACAGAACAGTGTACAGTGTGTGGATCTGAAGGGGTAGCGGGTTGGGTTTATGACCCCCACGTTGCCACTACATGGCTGTTTTGGTTTCCGGGGCAGTTTCGGGCTGCACTCGGCACAGAGAGATGTTTTCTCCACAAATACTGGCTGGAATCGTCGGTAGACTCAAAGGATGGGATTTTGTGTTTCCGTTCACTTCTCTTTTGTGTGAATGGATGAATGGCATGAGGCCGTATGAGGGAACATTTGAGAAAGAAAAGCTGCAAATGGCTGAAATAAATGTTAACTCTAATGTTGGAAATCCATCCTGGGATTCCAGATACATCCAAGAATGTATGCAAGTGTGGTTGACTGTGGCCTGTAAAAAGATGTGGTGTGAGAGTGAGTGACAAAAGCTGCGAGTTTGAATCCAGTGACTTAAAAAAGGGTAATTGATCTGAGTGCCAAATGTGTCACTGCCTGTTGTGTCTGTACTAGAAGGCAAGTTACAAACTAGAGCTTTAAAAATGACACCAAATTAGTGTTAAGGTACCAACACTGCAAAAAAAGAGTTAAATTAACACTTGTGGACTCATATAGACACTTGACAAGTGTTGAAATCAACTCTGGCAGTGTTAATTTGGGTATACTGATTTTACTGTGTATGTTGATGATTTGGAGAAATGTGCAAAAAAAACTACGATGTATGGCTGGGCCAAGCGCCAAGCTAAGATTCCCTCTCCCCACAATCTACTGAACATTTTAGCTAAGGTCGATGTAACACTGCTAGAACAAAAAAGTAGAAAAGTGCTCTCTGTCTGTCCACAACTGTCAAGTACAAATCCCTTTTTGCAATGCTAACATAGCCGAGCAAGTAAGCTCATCACAAGCTACAAATTAAGAAGAATTTTTCCTACTAACAGCTACAGTAGTGAATTAGAAAGGAAAGTCAAGATTATGCACAGACAGGAGAAGGAAGACAGCAGACACTCTAATGAGTCAGATTTAGAAGGAGAAGGAGCCAGACCCAGAGAGGAGGAGCCTTACACAGACCTTAGTGAAGAGGAAGTCCAGATAGTAAAGCCAAAAACAAAACACACCTCTGCTCTCCCTCTTCAAGGATTATACCGTTAAAGTTAGCTCTGTTCTTTCTACTGCAAAGGAAAAAAAAATGTTTCAAGTGTTTTAAATAAGTACTGTAACAATCATCACATAGTATTTTGGTGTAGTACAATCTTCATCAAACTTTAACACGTTTCAACTTGGTTAATACGTTTCACACACTTTAAATCAACTCAGAATAAACTTCAACTCCAATCATGGTGCTCATTACGAATTCATTATGTTAAACCGTACCATAATTGTGCAGTTTGTGCTCAAATCATAATAGTAATAACCATGTATGTCAGGCTAAAAGTCAAACATGCGCTATTTAAAAGTACACTTTGTTTATGCTACTACATAAATGCCTAAATTTGATGTTACACTCCAATTAGGTGGACCAGAAACACAGAGGCACATAGGAAAACAACTTTGCCCCTGCCTCTGAACTGTCACAAACATCTTCAATAAATGCTCGTAAAAAAAATGATTGACAACACAGCAGTTTGAAAACCATGGACTTCTGAATTCATGGAAGAATACCAGAAAAACACCTAATCCAGTTCACTTGCAGAACTGAGTGGATCTTGTGTTAAGATGAGTTTGTTTTCCCTGAGCAGCTGAGGGTGGGCAATGGCCTCACCCAAAACTTTGATTTATTGGTTAAACGTTGAAGTAAAAAATGCAATAACCAAATACATACAAAACGTACTGACTTCTCAAAAGTAGTTTGCTGCGTCCAGGAAGCAAAATAATCTGCGTCTGAATTTATATAGAGATTCACACAAATGTGGGATGTTAATGCTGGAATAAAACAAGATGAACATGAATTTTCGCTGTGGAGATTTTCTGTAGAATCTAAAACCAAATGTGGCAGCTGCTTATAAACTGTCAGTCACTGACCGACACACCAAAGACTGGAAGGCAACTATGAACAAAGCAATGGCTTTGCACAGGAATGAAGTTTTCACTCTCTATAAACCTGCCTCCAGCCCAAAACAGATGATGCAGTACGCGCCACAGGAAGGTGGTCAACACAATAGCATAAACAAAGACAGACCAAAACACGGTAGTTGTCAATAGGAACGGTCGTCATCGGAACAGACCCAATAACCAAAACCAGCCCACATATTATGATCAAGCATAGGGAAGACATGGAGGGGTGGGAGCAGAGCCACCATTTCATATTCAAGCTGCAACTATTCAACTTTCTAATAATCCCACCGAAGATCCAGTAACACATGTTCAGGTTAATGGAAGTACCGTTGAAATTTTGGTAGATAGTGGAGCAAATATCTCTACTGTAAAAACTACAGAGCATGTGTGCACACCTACATACAATTTTATTACCGCTGGAGGCGTTTCCAGAATTCCCCTGTGTTATAAAAATAATATTTACTGGGGTCAGATGATTTTGATCATAAGATGTCTGTGTGTTTCTAAACTCTTACATGACTTATGGACACTTCCCCTTTTCTGTTTTATTTGCTGATGCTGGCAGGGTAAGATAAGTTTAATTATGTATAAAATGAGGAAGTACAGAACAGAACAAGGGTCGTAGACAGGTCGGGGAGGTGTCTTTTCTTATACTGGGGGACTTTCTGCTGACTGCTGATTAGAGGACTGAGAGAGGCCTTATGATGCTATCTGTATCTATGGGGAGGTGTCCAGGGGTACCCATTAGAGAGAAAGAGTATAAGAACTGATTGTCAAGGCTCTTCATGGAGCCTTTTCTCTGTAACCCCTCTTGTGTGTTGCATTGTTAAACGCTCCTTCTTGTACAAGAATAATAAATTCAACTTAACTTTGATACTTCGAATCCAGTCTTTATTATTGAAGGGTCATTCTTAAAAAATTCCCGTAACACCCTAGAAGAACCATGATCACAGAAAACTTATTTATTTACAATTAAATAAATAAAAAATAAAACTTTGAAGGCTCTGATGTGATTCTTTTCAGATACCTGTTTAAACCTGATACCTGATCTTTGTCCCACTAATGGGAACCTTGTCCCTTTCTGTGTTTTAATGTTTATTCTATTGTTTTTTATTGTATTCAAATATACCAGACTGCTATGATGACCTAATTTCGCTTCGGGGATTGATAAAGTCATCTATCTACCTATCTATCTATAAAAAAAATACAAATAATAAAAAAAGCTGTTCAGTTTAACCATTGCAGACTGTTCGTACTGTTGATTATGTCCAGGTTTCAATATGCTTTCCATTTTAACTTTCAAACAATCAGAAAATTATGAGTTTTTAGTTACACAAGAGGGGTTGAAGTGTGAACATTGTTTGTTTGCTGGTTCACCAGAGATGTGCCATACCAGTCCAGCTATTCGACACACAGCAGGGATTGTTTAATGCTAAAGATTCATATCCACACATCACTGTGGCCGTTACTCGTGGCTGTGAGCTGTAACACCTTGGACATGGTGGCTCAGTGCCAGGCCTTGAGAGAAGCTGTACCAGCTTCAAAATGTGTTTGTTCAAACCACCAGCCCATGTTACACTCCCATTTTTACCAATTTCCAAAGCAAACTGCCCGGATGAATGGCGGTTCATGAAAAACCTGCAAGCAATTAATAACATTGTGGTGCATGCAGCTCCAAATTATGCCTGACACCAATTCGATTTTAGCTTCTTTACCATCTAACTCCACACACTACACAGTCGTTGATCTAAGTTCTGCATTTTTCTCGATACCGTTGCATCCAGATAGCCAGTATCTGTTTGCATACACATTCAAAGGTAAGCAATACACTTGGTGATGTTTGTCGCAGGGTTGTGTTGAGAGTCCCGCGGTGTATGCAGCGGTGGTAAAAAGAGACCTGCATGGGCTCCACCTGCCAGGGGGCTCCACTCTCTTGCAGTACGCAGATGACCTCCTAATAGCTTCTCCATCAAAAGAAGCTAGCCACACAGACTCTATCTTGCTGCTACAGAGACTGGCCGAGTGTGGTCACAGAGCATTGCTGGCTAAGTTGCAATTCTGTCGACCTGAGGTGACATGTTTGGGTCATGTTTTGAAGGATGGACAGTGCCTTTTGTCACCGGAGAGGGTGAAACTGCTAGCTAACATGCCTCCCCCCCACAACCAAGAAACAGATGCTCTCTTTTCTGGGGATGGCTAATTACTGCAGACACTGGATTTTTGAATATGCAACTATGGACTCTGTTTTGCGAGCAGCCGTACTGAAATCAGCTCCATCAGTGGTACAGTGGACTGAGGAAATGCACAAAGCCTTTCAAGATCTGAAACATGCTCTCACCATGGCTCCAGCGTTGGGTTTGCCTGACTATCATCAGCCGTTCCATCTACATGTGCATGAGAGATGGCTTCGCCACTGGCATTCTGGTACAGAAACATGGTTCTCATTGCCATCCCATTGCGTACTACTCCTCTCGACTGACCCCTGTGGCTGTTAGTATGCCAAGTTGTCTAAGAGCAGTGGCCGCTGTTGCCATTTTAATTGACAAATCTTCCCATATTGTACTGGCTCATGACTGTGTTGTACACGTTCCACATGCAGTATTACACATTTTGAACACATCCGCAACTCAAAACATGACGGCAGCACAGGTTGTGAGGCAATAATTCTTTCCAGTGCCAACGTAACTTTAAAGCACTCACCTCCATTGGTTGACACTGATGATGAGCATGATTGCATTGCCACTATCGACATGTACATCTACTGCAAACACCGATACCAAATTCCGATATTGTTCTTAATACTGATGGTTCAGCTAGCAGACTATATGACAACATACACCTGGCTGGTTATGCAGTAGTAAATTAAAGTGTTTTAAATAAACTGGGAAGTTGTAGAAGCAGGCTGAAATTTTTCAGAGCTGTAGCCAAGTCATATTTCCCAATTTGTGAATCTCCTGAAGACCCAGCTTTTCAGAGATTCTCTCCTAGCACTACCTACAACTGGACATGAGAAAGCTACCCCTTTAAGAATTGTCATAACACTTATTGCTGCACTAACACTTTCTTATCGTACTGTACCTTGATTGTTTCCCTTCTCTGTAAGTCGCTTCGGATAAAAGTGTCTGCTAAATGACTAAATGTAAATGTAATGTAATGTAAATGAAACATGTTACTTGACACCTGCTAAACATAAAAAAATAATAAGATAACATTTCAGCTCCACTCATAATCATGTTTTCTAATGAATCTATCTATCAGGTTTAAATATTTGACCAACACTGTTTTACGGGAGGATCCTTTAAACAGCTGTTCTATGGCTAGTTTTGTCTTTTCAATATAATTCTCAATCTATGAAATCAAACTGATACTTTTTGCCAGGTTTGTTTCAAGTTTTACTCTTTCAAATATCAACCATCTACAGAACTTTTCAGTATGTTATTTTTCTCCTCCTTATCATTATCAATAATTATTATTATTGATATTGTTTTAAGTGAGCCTCTTATCATTTAACAGAAAAATACTTCATACAAACAGCACCAGGACTAAATAACAATAAGAGCTAATAGAGTTAGTAGAGAGTGAATAATCAAAATGAAGCTCTGAGGCTTTAGATTTGTCATGTACACTTATTGTAATAAGATTTCAGCATTGAGGTACAATCACGCTCATCCATGATTTTGTGCAGTTAAAAAAAGACAACTAATAACTAACAAACAAAAAAGGTATTGATTATCATTACAAAGTTTCTGGCGTTCCCGTAACTATAGTAACTCACGGTGCTAGAGGGGAGGGAGAGACGCTAAATAAAGCCGTTTACACAGATATAGGCTACTTCAGACTATAGTTGTTATTTCACACATGTAGCACGCAACAGGAGAGAGACTCTGTGTCAGACGAGTTCTCACATGTTGACTAAACTTTACCGAGTCTCAAAATGACATCACAGCTCAGTGACACAATACTGTTGAAAACTGTTTGATAATGTCGCAGCACTACGAGTCCATGGTAGCTAATGTTAGCGCAGATGCTCCATGTTTTGATCCCACGCCAGGTGGGTCATTACACTGTCATTTGTCATGCGGGTGCACGCTGTAAATAGTACTATTGGCTGTGTAGAGCGTGACAACCTGTCAATAAAAAAATCAGCTTTCAGCCAACACATTTTCTCCTCCGATCTACATTGATCTCATAAGTGACCTCAGTGAACTCTGAAAGACGGAAATCCGTCGTAACAACAATGTATGTTGTGCCATGTAGTTTGCCCACAAGCTCTCCTACATGTGCTGGCAAGTGTTGCACACAGACCAACACATGTTGGAAGAGGGGTGATAAATGATGTTATTTGATGTTATTTGCTCAAAATGGTTTGCGCATTACACTAGTTTCTCAAACGTTTGTAGATAGTTGTATGACGTGCCAACAGACCAGATAGAAGAAAAACACCGTGAACCATCTGGAACCTCTGTGAGGTTTTTTTTTGTACATTTTCAAATAGACTTTGTGAATATGCAAAGTTGTCAAGGCTACAAATATTTGTTAGTCATAACTGATCGATTCTCAAAGTGAGTCGAGGGTTTCGCGACAAGAAAAGAAGACACTAGAACAGTTCTTAAGTGTTCTAAAGAGGTGATCCCCAGGTTTGGGGTACCACAGAATATAGATAGTGACAAAAAAAATCCAGTTTTTGTATAAAAAATCATGCAGGATCTGTCAGAAATTTTATGGTTCAGGTTGCAGTTGCATGTTCCGTATCACCCACAAAGTTCTGGTTAAGTTAAAAGAATGAACGCAACTATCAAAGAACGGTTGACCAAAACAGTACTAACAAAAGGTCTGAAACGGCCTGATGCACTGCCTATTGTGCTGTACTCCATCCAAAGCGCACCAAGTGCAACAACAGGACTGAGTCTTCATGGGAGACTAATGTCCACAGTAGGGATCGACCAATTATCGGCCTGGCCGATAATATCGGCCGATATTCTGCGATTTTGCGATCATCGGCATCGGCCGTTTTTTTCACCGATAACTGATAAAATTAATTAATGTATTTTAAAACGCGCTCCTTTGGCTCTGATGCAGCCGTCTCTGCCTGAAGTCACCACTCTCTTGGCTGTGTAACAATGTCCCGCCCACAGCCCTCACTGATTGGCTGTCTCACTTGTGCCAAGTAGCCAATCAATCAACACAGAAGCTTCTACATGCAGTGCCACAGACGGAGGAGAAAAAGAGGACTGCTCCGGTGAGCCAGCAGAAAAGGCAGTGTCAGTCGAAGTTTCAAAGCCCTTTAGGATGAAGTTTTAAAAAATACCACAACCTTATGATCAATTTCAGTGATAACATGCAGGCCCAGAGTCGACATTTCACCAACCTACTTGTCTAATCACATCAAGCATACGACTTTGCAATATAGGACTAGCATCACTCACGACAAAAAAGAAAAAAAAAGAAAGAAAGAAAAAAGATGTAAGTGAAGATGACCTGAAGTCCCTTGCTTAATAACATAAAAATATGACATAGGTAGGCTGTAGCAAGTATAAGGGAGGAAAACCTGCAGTTTGGCTCTTAAACTTAAACTTTTCACAACTTCAACACGGGGTAGGCTATTTAATGATGGCCCACCGCTACATTATAATTGCCGCGACCGCTTTAGAGCTGGGGCCAGACGCACAATAATAATAGAAGAAGAGACCCTTACGGTTATCATTACTTTGTGGGAATAATTAATCCCCTAACGTGTCTCAGCCCGTGGGGCGGCTCCCGGTTTATCAATAAACAACACCCGAGGTGATTATAGCCTATAAGTTTAACACAACACGCTAACGTGTCCTTGTTTGTTTTCAAGTGCCTCTCCCTCAGCGCTCATGCTCTCACTACACTATGATCACACAATAGATGTTAAATATTCGTCTGTTTGCCGGTCACTCGTAAAGTCCAGGGAAATGATGGGCCATTTCAATGAGTCAAACAGCGAGCACACGTCGAGTTTTTTTCAAACAATAAATTTACCGTCGCGTCTACAACTCACGTGTGTAAAGTAGGGATGTCACGATTACAGATTTTCTTGGTGCGATTATTGTCAGAGAAATAATCACGATATTACGATTATCACGATTATTTTTGCATTAATTAATTTCACACTACCATGAATGAAAGTAAAATCACATGAACACTCCTTGTAGGTCTTATTTTAATTTATTTCCCTCTTTGAATGCTCTCATAACAAAATAATATAGCAGCAATGTAAAGTAACCAAAAAGTACAAGAAAAATGATAATCCCATTTGGAATTAAACAAAAATCACATCTGCTCTGTAAACAATCAATAAATGATACATATTAACTATGTACTTCTCTCAGAGAAAACTACAGGACCTTTTACCTGGACTCGGGAGAGTTCTTTCTGTAAACTACACTACAAAAAATATTTTTGAACATTTCTTTTGAACCTGTGAAGAGAAAACACAAGGAAAAGACATCTAGCTAGCTTTTGGCTTACAGCTGCCTATTAGCAGCTTAGCTGCGCCTTTAACATAAAAATAATACTGTGATTTTATAGGACCAAATATCAATCCTCAGGGGGAATGTCATATATACTAAATGTTTAAGCTATTAAAATCACAATAATTTGTTTGTCTAATCTTATCTGGCCAGATAAAAATATGTATCTATTATTTTGGTCCTTTAATTTTATTTTTACATTGCCACAAATAAATTAAAAATAAATGAAAGGGACATCCCATAGTGCTTTTTGCTCAATACACAAAGCAAAAGGAGGTAATGATAAATGTTCACTGACTGAGGACCTTTAGAAGATTAAATTACTTTTTCTTATACAGGCCACTGCACAGTGACACTGAAACTGTTTGACGACTTACTACTATGAGACATGTTGGGCTTTACATAACGTTACGTGAATGCAGCTTAACTTGACCCGTTGTACTGTATGCCGAATCGGTGTCGCACACAATTAATGGCAAATGACACGGTAAGTATTTTCTACCAAGTCATTGTTATGTTAGGTAAACATTGACATAACTTAACCCAGTTACTATTTACCTTCACTTTGGCATACAGCGCCGGGTGGTTATCCCACAGGTAGTGAAACATATTTGACGTATTGCCTGATTTCACGCCAAAAAAATCCCACACGGCTGACTTTAAGCGTTTTTTCGGAGGGAATAGCTCTTCCTCTTGTATGCTTTACCTCCTGTGAGACTGGGACGCCTCCGTCTGCAACTGCACGGGCCGAAAACAAAGCAACACAAGCGGTGACACGCGGTTGTTGTGTAACTTTGTTTTGTTTCGCGAGTTGTGCTGATGTACCAATATGGTTCCAGCATAATCTCTAATGGAAATTGACGGTATTTAGGAAACGTCACGATTAAATAATCGTAAAGTTTAATACCGCAATTAATCGTGAAAACGGGTAATCGTGACATCCCTAGTGTAAAGTAGCCTTTATTGTTTGCATTTACAATGTGAGATTCCGAATATGACTTAATTTCTCTAAATAAATAAATATAAGGAACTATAAGTGAAAAACTCTGGTGTTAAGGCCATTTTTTACATTTATTACTGCAAATAAATATCGGTTCTACATATCGGCTATCGGTTTCGCTTGGTTATTAATAATCGGTATCGGCCCTGAAAAATCCATATCGGTCGATCCCTAGTCCACAGGGACAAGTCAACCTCTGACACCACACTTCACCAAACTTCTCTGCTTTGGACGGATGAGTTTATGACTGAATATGTAAAAAGATTAACTGACATTTTGAATTTTATCATTACAGGTGCCTGAACGGCTCCCAAAACCATCTGAGGAACCAATTCATACTTTTAATGAAGGAAATGTTGTATTCAAATGTCAAATCAAATGTCTAAAAGAAAAAATGTCTTTGTCTCCCAGGTGGAACCAGGTGTTGGTGACAACTAGGACTTGTATTTCCTGCACTTTAACCAAACTGCCTATTCACCAAACTAACCAAACTGTTAACCCTGTTATGTTTGACTGTCCAATTGACAGATGTGATGAAAATGACTGTTATATTGCTCACCCCGACTTTCTCTCGAGGTAAATGGTCGTGGACAACGCATGACAAAGCTCTGATTAAGACGGTGCTGAGTGCACCCAGGTAATGAAGGTCACATTCACAGCTGCTGTACCTTTGACTGAACCTTTGGAGCTGTGGTGTTTCACTAAACAGCAATTGAAAAGTTATCCTAATTATAAACTGTGGGGTGTTAATTACCAAGATGTTCCAGGGGAGGTGCAGAGCGGTAAGATCTGTATTATGGTGAAACTGATAAGGACGATAGTTTTCTATATAACGGTCAATTTTCTTCCATAAAAAGGTGCCTAATAGAGTTACAGGTAGTGTTTCTTAACCTATAGTGAAGAGAAATAAACAAATTCGGCCCTCAGTCTAATGATTGATTATGCGAGTGATCGTAATCACAGTAACTGTTAAACTGCCAAAATATGTTAAACTGCCAAAATATGTTATATAGTGTTATATAGTGGTGGAAAAAAGTTTTCGGACACCCCATGCATTTGTGAAATATTGCATTAAGAATCACTTTTAGGTCTTCAAGTGTAATTTCTTTTAGTTCAGTCACAGCCAAAATACTAAACAAATCCTCAAAAAGCCATAAAGACTTAAAATTGATTGGTTCCATAAAAAATACATAAGACATTTTGAGTATTGGGTTATTGGTAGGGCTGGACGATTAATCGAATTTTGATCACGATTTCGATTTTGGCTTCTCACGATCATGAAAACACTGTAATCGAAGAAAAACGATTAATGTGCCGCCGTGCGGCGTGTATGCAAATTACTGCGCTGTAAAAGCACATGTGTCACTGTGTCGGCTGTAGCTGCAGCAGTGAGCTTGTGGATCAATTGTGGAGCGAGCGATTGACAATATGGCAGAAAAGCAGCCTGAGCCTTTAGTTGAAAAGAAAGGTAGGACAAGTTCGGTCATTAGGAGACATTTTGGCTTCAAATCGTCGGACGTAGAGCAGAAAGAGATTGTTTGCAAAGTTTGTCACACCGTCGTGTCTGCACCCCAGGGCAACACGACAAATTGGTTTAACCATTTAAGGTTCAGCCATAAAGTGGTCTATGACAAAGTATTGACGGAGCAAAAGACCCAAAAAAGTGCAAGAGCGTCAACTTCAGCCACCGCCACCGCAACACAGTCCTCCATTGAGGACACTCTTTACAATGCCGCTCCATATCCCACCGGCTCCCCGTGACAGCGAGAGATTACGGAGGCGGTTATTGTGGTTATTTATTTTTATTTATTGTTTTTACATTGGTAAAACAGTCGTGGAGAACAGTCTGTGTATGACTGGGTATTTATTTTTATTATTATTTATATATATTATTATTATTTTACTTTTTTACTCGTTACTAATTTATTACTGGTTGTTTTTCTAAAAGTTATATTTAAAGTTGAGTTTTGGTGGCGCAATAAACACTTTTTTTGAAATCAATGAATAATCGTGTTTATTAATCGTGATTTCAATATCAATCAAAATAATCGTGATTATTATTTTTTCCATAATCGTCCAGCCCTAGTTATTGGGTAACCAGTGATCCTCTAATGAAGGTCGTGCTTTTTATTAAAAGACACAATATTTGTTGCCGTGCTTCATGCCTATATAAAGCCAGCACATTTGAAAGTTCTTCAGAGACAAAAATGGCTAAAACAAGGAACCTAAAGCAGGAAACGCCTGAAGATACAGATTCTCAGCCAGGAAGGGTACAGCTGCCGCCAGATTGCCAGGAAGTGCAGATGCAGTCCTTCAGCAGTTGGATACACTCTGCAGAAATACAGGCAAACCAACAGCTTGGAAGACAAACCAAGATCTGGGCGTCCAAGGGTTTCTTCAGCAAGAAATGACCGCATCCTGATCCGCATGTGCAGGGAAAACCGCCGAATGACATCACAGGAGCTTCAACAGCAGTGGTCAAACCAAACTGGTGTCCAGTGTTCCACCCGCACTGTACGTGGCCGACTTTTAGAACATGGCTTAAGATCCTACAAGGCTGTCAAGAAGCCCCTCATCAATGAGAGACAGAGGTTAGCCTGGCGTCGTTGGGCCCAAGCACACAAGAACTGGACAGCCAGGAACTGTTCTGCAGCAATGAAGGTTGAATCAGCCTTGAAAGCCGGTGCTACTAATTCCTACAGGTGTTCCAACTTTTCTTGATTACTTACAACCCCCTCTGTCTGCATAAAAGCAGTGTTGGAACACACTGTGGTACCAGACCCTCATGAGCATCAGGTGAACAGTATTGTACTGCAGAAAGTAGTGTGTTGCTACAAAAATGGCGAGAAAAAGGCAAGTAACAATGGAAGAGATACAGACCATTATAACGCTTAAAAATGTAGGTCTTTCATACAGGGAAATTGCAAAGAAAGTCAAGGTGTCAGTGAGTACAGTTTTCTTCACCATCAAAAGGCACTCAGAAACTGGGGGAAACTCTGACAGGAAGCGGTCTGGCAGACCCAAAGCCACAACTGAATCAGAGGACAAGTTTCTGAGAGTTAACAGCTTGCGTGATAGGCAGCTCACAGGACAACAGCTTCAAGCACAGCTTAATAGTGGTCGTAGTAAGCAAGTCTCAGTTTCAACTGTGAAGAGAAGACTTCGAGCTGCAGGTTTGACAGGACGAGTTGCAGCAAGAAAGCCATTGCTAAGATGTCAGAATAAGAGACAGAGGCTCTCCTGGGCCACGAAACACCGCCATTGGACTACTGAAGAGGTAGGTATTATGGACTGATGAATCAAAATTTCAAATCTTCGGTTCATCACGCAGGATCTTTGTACGCCGTCGAGTAGGCGAGAGGATGGTTCCACAGTGTGTGACATCAACTGTCAAACATGGAGGAGGAAGTGTGATGGTCTGGGGCTGTTTTGCTGGATCCAGGGTCGGTGACTTGTACAGAGTGAGCAGCATTCTGAACCAAAATGGCTACCGCAGCATTCTGCAGCGCCATGCAATACCCTCTGGTATGCGCCTAGTTGGTCAGAGGTTCATCCTACAACAAGATAATGACCCAAAACACAAGTCCAAGCTATGCCAAAACTACCTCAGGAAAAAAGAACAAGATGGTAAGCTTGAAAACATGGAGTGGCCAGCACAGTCTCCAGACCCCATCGAGCTGGTTTGGGATGAACTGGACAGAAGAGTGAAAGCCAAGCAACCTACAAGTGCCACACATTTATGGGAACTTCTGCAACAGACTTGGGAAGAACTTTCTGAAGAATATTTGATTTCTATTGTAGAAAGAATGCCACGAGTGTGTTCAGCTGTTATATCTGCCAAAGGTGGCTAGTTTGATGAGTCAAAAGTTTAGAATACATTTTGGTCTATAAATTGATTCCATGATTTCTTTTTCAACTCAAATTGCTTATTTGTTCTATGCTTTCATTTCAGAGTGCAATGACACAATAAACTGAATAATTTTTAGTAAAAAACTGGAAAAAGTGTGGTGTTCTAAAACTTTTGACCAGTAGTGTATATATAATATATATATTATATGTATAATGGTACTTGTAATAAATGTAGTTTATTTGTAGCTTTGGAGGTGTTACGGCCGCTGGCTTGTTGTGTTTTTCTTCCCCCCCCCCACTATAGGTTCTGCCCCTTTTTCCTGGTGTGTCGATGTGTGATCTGGTTCACCTGTGGCCACTCAAGCGGGTGGGGCATATAACCTGGAGGTGGAACTGGCGTCTCTCTCTCACTTTGGGGTTTGGCCTGTGTGGCAACGTTCGTGCTGAGCGCTTGTCTCGTGTGTGGTCTGATTGACTTAACAAACCGGTGTTTCGGCTCCCCGCATTTTGAGGAAGTCCGTCTTTTGTTGGCACATTTTCTCATTTTCTCCACACCAACTCTGGTCATTGGCAGCTCCATTTTGCGAAACGTGAAGTTGGCGACACCGGATGCCATAGTCAAATGCATCCCAGGGGCCAGAGCGGGCGACATTGAGTCAAACTTGAAACTGCTGACTAAGGATAAGCGTAAATACAGTAAGATTGTTATTCACGTCGGCGGTAATGACACCCGGTTACGCCCACTCTAGATCCAGAGGTTTTAGCCAACTACAGACCAATATCAAAGCTTCCCTTTCTCTCTAAGATACTTGAGAAAGCTGTAGCCAATCAGCTGTGTGACTTTCTCCATAAGAATAGTTTGAGGATTTTCAGTCAGGATTCAGAGTGCATCATAGCACAGAGACCGCACTAGTCAAAGTTACAAATGACCTTCTAATAGCATCAGACAAAGGATTTGTCTCTGTACTTGTCTTGTTAGATCTTAGTGCTGCATTTGACACCATTGACCATTGACAAATTCTTTTACAATTATATTTATCGATCAAGCCTGGTGAAACCAATCAGTTAGCTAAACTCCAAGCATGCCTTAAGGATATAAAAAGTTGGATGACCTACAATTTTCTGATGTTAAATTCAGACAAAACTGAAGTTATTGTAATTGGACCCAAACACCTCAGAAACTCTCTTTCTAGAGACTTAGTTACTTTAGATGGGATCACCCTGGCCTCCAGCTCCACCGTAAAGAATCTTGGAGTTGTCTTTGATCAGGACTTGTCCTTTAATGTCCACATCAAACAAATTTCAAGGACTGCATTCTTCCACTTACGTAACATCGCAAAAATCAGACGCATCTAGTCTCAAGCGGATGCAGAAAAACTAGTCCACGCATTTGTTACTTCTAGGCTGGACTATTCTCCTTGTTATCAGGCTGCTCCAATATGCTAATTCAGAATGCTGCTGCACGCGTACTGACATGACCAAGTTCATATTTCACCCATTTTGGCTTCTTTGCATTGGCTACCTGTAAAATCTAGAATATTAAAATCCTTCTCCTCACCTACAAAGCTCTTCATGGTCAGGCACCATCATATCTAAAAGAGCTCATAGTACCTTACTACCCCTCTAGAACACTGCGCTCTCAGAATGCTGGGTTCCTTATAGTTCCTATAATTTCCAAAAGTAGATTGGGAGCCAGAGCTTTCAGCTATTAAGCTCCTCTTCTGTGGAACAAACTACCACTTTGGGTTCGGGAGGCAGACACGGTTAATACTTTTAAGAGTAAATTAAATATATTTATTAAATAAATAACACTGATAATCCATGAGTGAAATTAACTAGAATATAAGTTAGAGGGAGAAGTTGCTATTCTTACCAAATAAACTGGATAATGAATAATGAATATACAGTGTATATAAAAAGTCTACACACCCCTGTTAAAATGCCAGGTTTTTGTGATGTAAAAAAATGAGACAAAGATAAATCATTTTTCACTTTTTCCACCTTAAATGTGACCTATAATGTGATCAATTCAATTGAAAAACAAACTGAAATCTTTTAGGGGGAAAAATAAAAAACTTAAAATAACCTGGTCGCAAAAGTGTGCACACCCTTATACTAATACTTTGTTGAAGCACCTTTTGATTTTATTACAAACGCGCTCCAAATCAGATTGTGAGGGCATCTCCTGTGTACATTGTCCCACATGCTTTTGGGAGACTTTATGTATTTTTTTGCTAAATTTAGCCGGGCTTGGATGTTTTTCTTCATAAGAAAAGGCTTCCGTCTTGCCACCCTACCCCATAGCCCAAATGTATGAAGAATATGGGAGATTGTTGTCTCATGTAGTACACATCCAGTACTTGCCAGCCATTCCTGCAGCTCCTTTTATGTTGCTGTAGGTCTCTTGGAAGCCTCCCTGTTTCCTCCCTATTTTTCCACTTAAAAGATTTCAGTTTGTTTTTTAATTGAATTGTTCACGTTAGAGGTCACATGAAAGGTGGAAGAAGTTCTGACATGATTTATCTTTGGCTCATTTTTTACATCACAAAAACCTGGCATTTTAACAGGGGTGTGTAGACTTTTTATATCCACTGTACTGCTGGTGGCTGGTAAAAAGACTATTACCAAGAAATTAAATTTGTATGGAAATGTAGGTTTGATGCAGGTGACAAATATATATGTATATATGTATATATAAATAATAATAAAACCAGTGTTTTGGTTTAAGGTGTGGCTATGTTTACTGGCGACTGTCAGCCAAATGTGTCTGTGGTTGTCGTAGTAACTACAGATTAATGTTACAATGTATATAAAACATTTTTTTTTTTAAAAAGCCCTGTTTGAGTGAACATTTCATGTCTCGTTTTGAATGTTGCTCGTGTTGTAAACAGGAAGAGAGAGTTTGCTCTTTCTGGTATCAGGTATGTTTTTTGACATTGTAACGTTAAAAGGGAAACAACTTAAACAATGAGGCATTCACAAGGACAGCTACGCACTTTTTTCCTGTTTTCAACATCTGTAGAAACAACAACAGACGCATTTGGCTGACAGTCGCCAGTTAACATAGCCACACGTTCAACCGAAACACCAACACTGGGTTGCACCTGGTATGTGTACGTTAGGGTGTAAACAACAAAAATAAACTCCATTCGGATACAACATAACACCACATTAAACTACGTTGTCCACAAATGTTGAAGCTTCGTTGGGGTAACGCACTCTTAAAGGCTAAATCCAAAGTATGGCTCGTAACGTTATCTCATTTACTTAGCTGAAGCGGCGGCCTAGCATCATATAGCTAACAAGCTAACACAAGAGAACAGTGAGAGTCCGGAAGAAACACGCTGCATTTTGGCTAGACCTCTTCCACCTTCAAATCCTATCAATAACCACTAAGAGCAGCTACGGACCTTTGTACTGTAATTGCTACAGACAAACTAAGCAAACAGAGGAAACATATACCTTTTGCTCTCCCACAGTGTCTTCTGCCAATATTGATTTTGCCACGCAGATACCGCCATCTTGGAATGTGACGTCACAATGGCGTGCTGCGCAAAGCATTATGGGAAGGTTTCGAAACTTTTATAAATAAAGTTTATTTAACAAACACCAGAGACTAAAAAGAGAAAAACACTGAAAAGTCATTTTGTATGTCTGTGTCACATGGAATGCATTTATCTGCATTCATCCAAACATTTAGATTTCACTGAGAATACAGCTCTTGTCCCAGGAAATATAGTATAGTGAGTATTTCAGTTGCAAAGAAACAAAGTATAGCAGACGTCCACAAAGGAGTTTGTCCAAATGTGATACAAACAACAAGCAGATGTAAGGAATGGGAGAAGCAGTTTGAAGTATAGAGTTAGACTCCTCTTTATTTACACACATGTAACTTAACATGTGACTTTACTTTACTGTGAGTATATTTAGACTTTACTGTACAAGCCACCAGATGGCTGCAGTGGAAGGACAAAATGCAATGTGATTTCACAGATGCTCCTTCTATTACAAAATTCATTGTACTTGTACTACATTTCCTTCCAGAGGCTTTCGAGCCAAGAGGAAAGCAACTGACTAAATGTCTGATGGAGCAATTAAGCAGCACTTTACTAATATGCCTGCTGCACATTGGTTGCAGTCCTGTGATTCAAAATCAGGCCCATCTCAATCAACCACAACAATACAATTCTGTTTTTACATATCAGTCAAGTCATATGAGGGTTTGTGGTGAGGAAACCCAGTTACCCCAGATTAAGCCTTCACAGGTCTTCTTCACGCATCTAAACAAGTCCAGATGCCCCAGATTCAACTCTCATAAAGAAAGATGCCCTTGAAAGATTGTGCGCCGCGGTCGCTGCAGTGATACGCGGTCCATATTTACACATGTAGAAGCATATTTAGAAGCACATAAACCAAGAAAAATACCAAATCTGAGCAAGTAAACAAAGTCTGGTGGGCTAAATGCTCTGCTTCTGAAATGCTCCGGGTGGGGTTATGTCATGTGCAGAACGGACCAAAACAGTGTCACAGCCACGACATGACAGAGACGTGTCCAGTGGGGTTCAAAAATTCAATGGCATTAGTGCCTGAATATTTCCCTCCCCAGTGAATTTAATGCTAATACTGCCAGTTGGACCTGCAAGTCAAAGCAGCATATGCAGATTTGCTGAAATTGAGCTCCAACTAGCGGATCTGTACACTGAAAAAAATGTTTTGTTGAACGAACTTAATTTTATTTCGTCAAGTTTTTGCACGAAATAATTTTATCTGAAGCTAAAAATAGTGTTTATGTTGACTCAACTAATCATTTTTAAGTAAATTCAAATAAATTATATTAGTAATTTTACCTCAATTACTTTGAGTGCATTGCACTTAAATTTCCTTAATAAGTCCAATTAAACCCATTTTGAATGTACTTGAATAAATTATGTATGCTTTTTCAATTTTTTTGTGCTCTTTCAAACCAATTAAATTGTTTAAAACTAAACCTTTTAATTGAGTTGATTCTAATTAAATGTTTTAGCTATAATTAGTTCAACTTTTAATACATTTAACACTGAGCATCATACACCACACAGAACCACAAAATGTGTTTAGACAACAAACTTTAATATGATACAAATGATGATTCAGACAATGTGCCAACTCAACTGGTACTATGTCTTCAAAGATGTCATGTGCAACATCTGGGGGGTAGCCAGTGCAAACGTTGAAATGAGAAAGATGTGCAGAGAGAACACACTGCCTTTTAGCACCATAACATGGTTTCACATTGCCCTGTGCTGAACTAACATGTGCTTCATGTGTCTCTTTGCTTCTGAGAGTAAACACATCTGAACTCACTTCTTTCTGCTGTATTTCAGACTTCTGGGCCAGACAGAAACGGCAAACGTATTCACCTACAAAATTCTCTGTAAATCCAGCAACTCCATGCGCTCCCAAGTTATCTGCTATAACACACTGTACAGTGCCTTTTACAAAATCTCCAAGCTGTGCGATAAAAATACCTTGACTCTAGGACCTTTTCATAACCATAACTCCGCACCATACCAGCGTGGCCCACATCTGGGAAACAAACACAGGTTGCCTGACTCTGAGGTCACAACATTATGGAAACTGCAAAGGTTCATTGAAGAACAGATATAATAAAACACGTGGCTTGGTTGAGTGTATGAAGATTAATTCAAGTGACTATCCTGTCACTCTGTTGGATATTGGCCTGGAGCAGACGAGAGGTGATCCTTCATTACAGCCATAACACACAGAAGAAGCAGGAAGTTAGTGTATTGGGTGTAATGTCCTCCCCACTGGCTCTATGAATACTTCTATCCTGTACACAAACATTTTCTCATCTTCGTGGAACACTTACTGCAGTTGCATTTGAGATCACACTAGACATCCCTTCACAATTAACAGAATAAACAAAGAAATCAAATCAAATCAAATCAAATTTTATTTGTATAGCCCAAAGTCGCAAAATACATTTTGCCTCGGAGGGCTTCACAATCTGTACAGGGAGTGACACCCTCTGTCCTTAGACCCTCGGTTCGAGTGAGGAAAAACTTGCCCACAAAAAACCCTTTTAACAGGGAAAAAAGTGGAAGAAACCTCAGGAAGAGCCACAGAGGAGGGATCCCTCTCCCAGGACGGACAGACGTGCAATAGATGTCACGTGTACAGTCAACAAGTCAGCAGAAACATTTTGTACAATTACAATGAAAAATGACAATGGATTACAATGAATGATAAAATGATTACAGTAGCAGTGGAACCTGTGATAGAGATAGAGAGACACAGATGCACAGCAGCAGCAAATCATTAACTAAGGTACTATAAACTGTAATGGAGATATGGTAACATTAATGACAGTAATAATATATGTAGTGGACGTATGTGGGGGCGGCTGTGGCTCGGAGGTAGAGCGGGTCGTCCACTAATCAGAAGATTGGCGGTTCGGTCCCCGGTTCGATCCCCTCCAGTCTGCATGTCGAAGTGTCCTTGGGCAAGATACTGAACCCCAAATTGCTCCCGAAGGCTGCGCCATCGGTGTGTGAATGTGTATGAATGGTTAGCTCCTAAAACTGATGAGCAGTTGGCACCTTGCATGGCAGCTAATGCCATCAGTGTGTGAATGTGTGTGAATGGGTGAATGAGATATGTCCTGTAAAGCGCCTTGAGTGGTCGGAAGACTAGAAAGGCGCTATATAAGTACAGTCCATTTACCATTTACCATTTACGTCATGCAGGACCACAGCAGCAGTCACGATCCACGAGAACCTGCTGGACGAGAGAGCACAGAAACTCCAGGGAAGAAGTTTAGTTAGTAAGATGCATTAATGTACAGGTATGACAGACATGTATGTTTACAGATGGTGGTGGTGATGGTGAGAGAGAGAGAGAGAGAGAGAGAGAGAGAGAGAGAGAGGGTTTTCAGTAAAGGGAGATGTGACTGCATCTTCAACCAATACCGTGCCTGGCTAGGCATAACCCTGAAAGGGGGAGTCCCCCGGCAGTTTAGTCCTATAGCAGCATAACTAAGGGATGACCTGAGCCAGCCCTAACTATAAGCTCTATCAAAAAGGAAAGTCTTAAGTTTATTCTTAAAAGTGTTGACCGTGTCTGCCTCCCGAACCCAAAATGGTAGTTTGTTCCACAGAAGAGGAGCTTGATAGCTGAAAGCTCTGGCTCCCAATCTACTTTTAGAAACTATAGGAACTACAAGGAACCCAGCATTCTGAGAGCGCAGTGTTCTAGAGGGGTAGTAAGATACTATGAGCTCTTTTAGATATGATGGTGCCTGACCATGAAGAGCTTTGTATGTAAGGAGAAGAATTTGAAATTCTATTCTAGATTTAACAGGTAGCCAATGCAAGGAAGCCAAAATGGGAGAGATGTGATCTCTGATCTTGGTTCCTGTCAGAACACGTGCAGCAGCATTCTGAATTAGCTGCAAAGTCCAAAGAACCACATCATGTCATTACAAGTATGGCTGAAGAATTCCTACAGTCCAACACTGATTTTGTTCTGGCCAAGGACCCTGGGGGAGAGCTTTTCCCCATCCATCTGCATGAGTACTTTTTGAATTAATTCGTAATCGTGTCTCAGTTCTTTGGGGTAGGCCAGGTTCAGTGCGTAGATCGCTCCAAGCATCACTGCACAGGCCTGGGCTTCAGATCCAATGTTGCCCAGGATAATCACTCCTTCAACAAAAATTCCGATGTTATCATAATGTCCAGGATCTCCATTCTCCTTGCTGATGACATAAATGCCCATGGTCCACCTCTGCATGCCTGTCTGGATGTCATTTCCTTCGATGCCCTGCATATTTTAAGTAAATAGCAGAAAAGGAAAACATTTGAATACTTTGTCCACACAAGCTACATTTGTGCATCAAGTGGTTTTATGGGTATTATGTGATGTGCTTTGACTCCATGCTGGGATCTATCATATACTGTAAGCGACACAAATAAAACATTTTACCATATTGACTTGAACAGGTAAAGCAGCACTAGAAGCATCACTACATGTCAAGTAATCTATTATAGTGCACTGTAACAGTAAATGATTCTTTTACACACACTAGACACCTCTGTCAGATATGAAAGACCCAGTGGCAAGCCACAGCTACGGCAACAACTTTAGAATCTTTGAGCAGGTTTAGAATACAAGTTACATTCAGAAATGACAAAAAAGGAAATACACTAACTTACCATTTACTCATGGATAAGATGTCCATCATCCTCACCAAGGTAGAGGCAAAGTGCCCTGAGGACTGCTGCCCTTTTTGAATGAACATCACTTGTAGCCTGTGTGAAGAGATTCCACTGATTAAAAACATTTCCAGACACTTGAATAATTACAAAAATATTTGGAATTTTCAACCTTTGGTTATACTGTAAATAACCTTATTCCTTTGATTACAAAATATTAGTGATGTGTGGTTATATAATACATGACATGTATGGTAGTTTATGTTCACTCCCCCACCTGAGAAAACAGGGCTGATTTTTGCTACTATAAGATTTCATCATCATTTCTTTGGAAATGTGTCTTACAGTAATAATCCAGGCTGTTACTGAAACCAAAATGGGTTTCACCAACACTTAAAGAGTATATCAAAGCACACATATGACTAATTTTAAACAACATTAAATTGACATAGTTACCTCTTGTAAGATATGCAAATGTTTGGCTAGTTTCTGGCCTGTGACACCTCCCTTCTTCTGGAAAACTGATGTAAGCTGAGGCTGATGACTGTCCAACTGTGCCATGAAGGTTGTCTCAAGTGGATGTGTTGTAATTCGCTGAAATTCAGCATTTATCTGTTACACATAAAAGAAAGTGGCAGAGGACAAAGAGCACTGTGTTTGGTGATTTATGTAATGGTGATCCAAGACCTCACCATCAACTGAGGTTGTTTTTATGGCATATGTCAGGGCAGGCTCAAGGCAGGACTCAGACGCAGAGCTGGTGTAACTTAATGTTATGGAATTTTCTATCCTTAGGTTACACGAGGTCACGTGTGGGCCTTGAGGTCCTCGGCAGTACTAATTGTTTGGCTTTGACTGGGAGAAGTAGGTGCCAGTCTATCTCAACACTGTGGTGGCCAGGGTCGAAGAGACCTATTGCTGCCTTCCTAGACATAATAGATAGCTGGCCGTTGACATAACAGACATCTGTGTCTCCAGACTAGAATATGTTGACGATAACACCGTTCTTGGTAAAAACATTCTCTTTGTCTCATTTGGGGCGTATAGTATTTGTGGTGTTATCTTAAGGTTTAAAGTCTGACCACCAGCATGAGTTCAGCAGAATGTGAGACCGACTCAGGCACTTCTGATGTACTTTGAGAGTGTCTCTAATTCTCTTTGGCCAAGCTTCAATAAATACTACAGCATAAGACCTCAGAGGCTCCTGAACACTTTCTTCCCTCCTGACCTCACCATTGACCTTTGACTTCAGCAATTTCTCCACAACAATTGGCGTCACGAACAGGATTTCAACAGAACAGAGACGTGGTAAGTGCAAAAGTTTTATTACAATGCCTTACCATGTCTGTGTTTGACGAAATCATAAAAAACTATGTGCTCATTTAATTTTCCTGGAATATCGAAACATCTAAGACCCACCAGGGGGGTCAGCAGCTTCAGTGTCTTGGGGACAATGTCCTGGCTGAAACCTCTGGGAGCACTGCTCGGAACGTATGTGTCATACAAACCTCCCAGTTAGATGTTCAATTAGCATATTGACTTAAAGTGAGAAATCAAGAAAGAAAAAATAGAAGGAGCTGTAACAGAAAAATTGATTACAGAACAGTGTACAATGTGTGGATCTGAAGGGGGAGCGGGTTGGGTTTATGACCCCCGCATTGCCACTACGTGGCTGTTTTGGTTTCCGGGGCAGTTTCGGGCTGCACTCGGCACAGAGAGACCCACCTGAGATTTAAACTATAGAAAAGACATTTTCGGGGGAGTTTAAAAGTGCTCCTTCGTTTAAATCAAGATCAGGGATCATCTGCTCTGTGTCCTGTGGGAAACGTTGATGCAAATGTGTATACACTGGGGGTGAAAAAGAACTGAGTTTTCGTCCTTTTACCTCAGACCACCACTGCTGTAGTTAGAAAGGTGTGGAGACAGACCTCTGATGCTGCTGTACTGTGGATTGAAATCCGTTGTCTGTATGTGTAAAGTCTAAATGTGAAAGCGAACATGGGTAACAATCCGTCCAAAACAGTAGACAAATCTGAAAACATGCAAACTGACTCAGCAAAAGTCAAAGACAAAATATTTTTCTGTAAAAGATCAAAGAACCAAAGTGAAATTAGATGGTCAACCTGTCAATGATAAGCAGTATGCTAAAACAAACACACACACATCTGACCAGACATCACAATTTAAGGCGATGTTTTCTCCACAAATACCAGCTGGAATCGTCGGTAGACTGAAAGGATGGGATTTTGTGTTTCCGTTCACTTCTCTTTTGTGTGAATGGATGAATGGCATGAGGATAAAGAAAAGCTGCAAATGGCTGAGATAAATGTTAACTCTAATGTTGGAAATCCATCCTGGGATTCCAGATACATCCAAGAATGTATGCAAGTGTGGTTGACTGTGGCCTGTAAAAAGATGTGGTGTGAGAGTGAGTGACAAAAGCTGCGAGTTTGAATCCAGTGACTTAAAAAAGGTAATTGATCTGAGTGCCAAATGTGTCAATGCCGGTCATGCCTGTACTAGAAGCTAAGTTATAAACTAGAGCTTTAAAGATGACACCAAATTAGTGTTAAGGTACCAACACTGCAAAAAGAGTTAAATTAACACTCGTAGACCCTATAGACACTTTAAAAGTGTTGAAATCAACTCTGGCAGTGTTAATTTGGGTATACTGATTTTACTGTGTATGTTGATGATTTGGAGAAATGTGCAAAAAAAACTACGATGTATGGCTGGGCCAAGCGCCAAGCTAAGATTCCCTCTCCCCACAATCTACTGAACATTTTAGCTAAGGTCAATGTAACACTGCTAGAACAAAAAAGTAGAAAAGCGCTCTCTGTCTGTCCACAACTGTCAAGTAAAAATCCTTTTTTTGCAATGCTAACATAGCCGAGCAAATAAGCTCTTCACAAGCTACAAATTAAGAAGAATTTCTCCTACTAACAGCTACAGTAGTGAATTAGAAAGGAAAGTCAAGATTATGCACAGACAGGAGAAGGAAGACAGCAGACAGTCTAATGAGTCAGATTTAGAAGGAGAAGGAGCCAGACCCAGAGAGGAGGAGCCTTACACAGACCTTAGTGAAGAGGAAGTCCAGATAGTAAAGCCAAAAACAAAACAAACCTCTGCTCTCCCTCTTCAAGGATTATACCGTTAAAGTTAGCTCTGTTCTTTCTACTGCAAAGAAAAAAAATGTTTCAAGTGTTTTAAATAAGTACTGTAACAATCATCATAGTATTTTGGTGTAGTACAATCTTCATCAAACTATAACACGTTTCAACTTGGTTAATACGTTTCACACACTTTAAATCAACTCAGAATAAACTTCAACTCCAATCATGGTGCTCATTACGAATTGATTATGTTAAACCGTACCATAATTGTGCAGTTTGTGCTCAAATCATAATAGTAATAACCATGTATGTCAAGCTAAAAATCAAACTTGCGCTACTTAAAAGTACACTTTGTTTATGCTACATAAATGCCTAAATTTGATGTTACACTCCAATTAGGTGGACCAGAAACACAGAGGCACATAGGAAAACAACTTTGCCCCTGCCTCTGAACTGTCATAAACATCTTCAATAAATGCTCGTAAAAAAAATGATTGACAACACAGCAGTTTGAAAACCATGGACTTCTGAATTCATGGAAGAATACCAGAAAAACACCTAATCCAGTTCACTTGCAGAACTGAGTGGATCTTGTGTTAAGATGAGTTTGTTTTCCCTGAACAGCTGAGGGTGGGCAATGGCCTCACCAAAAACTTTGATTTATTGGTTAAATGTTGAAGTAAAAAACTCCATAACCAAATGCGTACAAAACGTACTAACTTCTCAAAAGTAGTTTGCTGCGTCCAGGAAGCAAAATAGTCTGCACCTGAATTCATAAAGAGATTCACACAAATGTGGGATGTTAATGCTGGAATAAAACAAGATGAACATGAATTTTCGCTGTGGAGATTTTCTGTAGAATCTAAAACCAAATGTGGCAGCTGCTTATAAACTGTCAGTCACTGACTGACACACCAAAGACTGGAAGGCAACTATGAACAAAGCAATGGCTTTGCACAGGAATAAGGTTTTCACTCTCTATAAACCTGCCTCCAGCACAAAACAGATGATGCAGTATGCGCCATGGAAAGGTGGTCAGAAACAGAGACAGAGACAGAAACAAAGACAGACCAAAACACGGTAGTTGTCAATAGGAACGGTCATCGTCGGAACAGACCCAAAGCCAGGAACAAATAGTTACATCTCTTCCTGCTCTTCCAGCCCCACCTCCACTAGCTGCTGTCATGCAGCCCACATATTATGACCAAGCATAGGGAAGACATGGAGAGGTGGGACCAGAGCAACCATTTCATATTCAAGCTGCAACTATTCAACTTTCTAATAATCCCACCGAAGATCCAGTAACGCATGTTCAGGTTAATGGAAGTACCGTTGAAATTTTGGTAGATAGTGGAGCAAATATCTCTACTGTAAAAACTACAGAGCATGTGTGCACACCTACATCCAATTTTAATACCACTGGAAGCATTTCCAGAATTCCCCTAGAAGAACCATGATCACAGAAAACTTATTTATTTATTAATAAATAAATAAATAAATAAAACTTTGAAGGCTCTGATGTGATGCATTTTTTTTCAGATACCTGTTTAAACCTGATACCTGATCTTTGTCCCACTAATGGGAACCTTGTCCCTTTCTGTGTTTTTATGTTTATTCTATTGTTTTTTATTGTATTCAAATATACCGGACTGCAATGACGACCTAATTTCTATCTATAAAAAAAATACAAATAATAAAAAAGCTTTTCAGTTTAACCACTACAGACTGTTCGTACTGTTGGATATGTCCAGGTTTCAATATGCTTTCCAGTTTATCTTTCAAACAATCAGAAAATTAAACTAAAACTAAAACTTCCCCAGCATGTGCAACAATGAGGCCTCTCCTACATTTTCATTGCACTGCAGCATTTAACCCTTCTGAGCAGTATATACTTTTGATTGCTGAGTTTTTAGTTACACAAGAGGGGTTGAAGAATTCGTGTATCATTCGTTCATTCGTTTTTCAAAATAAAACCAAAAATAAGAAAACGAAAAAACAACTCTTTTTCTCAGTATTCGTTTCCAAAACTAAAATGAAAAAACGGATAACGACTCATTTTTTCAGTTTTCGATTTTATGCTCAAATGAATAATGGAAAAAACGGATAACAAGCATTTCCCGTTTCATGTTTCGTCCAATTTTGATCTGAAACAAGTTCAGTGAGCCGGAAATTACCGTGACCCGGAAGTGACCGTCTCTGCCTTCACTGCGAGGGCCCGCAAAACAAACATAATGGCCGGACTTGAGGACCATTTAGATATGATTGGACAACTTTTTGAGGATGGTAAAACGCATGCCGAGATTTCTACCACGCTGCAGCAGTTCGGTGTTCAGAGGTGCTCGGAAATGTCGGTGAGAAGATTCTGTGCTCAACACCAACTCAGGCGTAAAAGACGTGTCAGACGCAGAACTGGAAATTGCTATCCTGTCATCAATAGATATAAGTGCTCGCATTTTAACATGTAGCCTACAAACTAAAACTATACGCTTTTCACATAAAAAATGATCGCCTATAATGTTAGACAAGCGCAGTTTAAGTTAAGGTTCAATGATGGTGGTGAATCCATCTCGGTACAAAGTTAATTTTATAAATTAATAACAGAAAAAAATCCCCCACTTACTGTTCTCATTGGGACGAAAGTGCTACGAAATGTATTGATTATTACACACTGGGCCTTTGTATTTCGAGGCGGGGATGAGTGCCCTCTTTTTGAAATAAAAACATGGTCACCCTATTGAATGCACTGTGCCTAATTCCTGTGGATATATTTGACCTTGTCATGTGTGTAATTTGTAAAAGGTATATGTCAAGTTTCACAAAAGTCACATGACAGTTTTTGTTATTGACTTTTAATGTAAATCTTAAATTAGTATTAAGTCTAAGTTACATGGCTAGGCAAATTATTTAATTTAACCCTTTTTTGTCTTGACAGACAGGTCCAACTTATGGACGAAAATTCATGACAGGATACCTGTCATCGGTGGGAGCTAAAGCAGGTGAAGCACGAGTGGGAAGGATTCTTAGAGAGGTTCACCAGCCATATAATGAGCTGCGCCACCAGGTAAGTCACCTACATTAATTGTGAGCAAAAAGATGATTTTTGAAATTAGTGACCTCATGAAAAGTTTCATTTAGACTTATATTATCAGTACATGCATGCATTAGGTTTGTGAATAATTAGAATATTTTAGCTGATTTAATGTTATTGCACTTTTCATTGATTGCATTGTAATTGTTTTAGGGAGCACGTAATCTGAATCCAGTTCCTTACCATGCGGAATACATGGGCCACAAACTCCACCTAGATCAGAACGAGAAGCTGGGAATGTTTGGAGTGACTCATGTCTTGGCTATTGATGGCTTCAGCAGCAAAATTGTTGCTGAGTCCACAATGCCAGTAAAGAACAACCTTATTATTTATGAGGAAGTTTACAGGCAAGTAGTCAAGGTTAAAAATAAAGTAAATAATAAGCTCTACATAGAATTATTGCACTGTGTGTACTATGTGCATTTGAATGTGAAATAAATCTGAATTTATCATATCCACATACATGTATCCATATAATTTGCACAATTCTCTATTACAGGAAAGCAGTTGCCAACAACGGAATGTGGGACCAAATCAGAGTCGATCATGGCAGGGAGTTTTATTTGACCCTGTACATGCAAGAAAAGCTGTCTCAACACAGACATAACACCAATAGGCTTCCTTACATGCAGACAACTTCTTCAAGGGTGAATTTTGTCCTACTGATTACATATAAAGATAATAAGTAACTTTTTATTTATTTATTTATTTATGAAACGGGGACCATGCACAAATACATAAATCTCAAATGAGAGAAGATGATTTATGCCAGATTTAGCTATGATTTAGCTATTTAGCTCCTTTACATCTGCAGTCCCTGGGCAGGTACAGTACAGATTTAAAGGCAAGGGCAAGGCAATTTTATTTGTATAGCTCATTTTTACAAACAGTTTGTCTCAAAGGGCTTTACATGGCTTCATAACAACATCCTCTGCCCTTAGACCCTCACATCCACTGAGGAAAAACTCCATCGAAAACCCTTTTTGGGAAAAATTGGAGAAACCTCAGGGTGAGCAACAGAGGAGGGATCCCTCACCCAGGATGGGCAGACGTGCAATAGATGTTGTTACAGACAAGAAAACAGTTTATAACAGAATGTGGGAAACATGGAAATGTTAACAAGAGCTGATGAAGGCAGCTTCTGGTGGGATGGAAGGCAGGAAGAGCAGGCCAGCTTAATGGGAGGACTGGATGGCAGACTGGTTTAACAGCAGGGAAAGAGGGGAAGGGGGCGATGCAGGCGGCGGTGGGTGCAGAGAGATGAAGCTCTGGTGGATCTGTGGAAACGGAGTGCGAGACACCAACACCAAACTATAAGGTACAACAGATAATGAGGAGAGGAGAAGAGAGGAGTAGAGGGGAGGGGATGGGGGAGGAGAAGAGGGGAGGGGATGGAAGAGGAGAAGAGAAGAGGAGAGGGCTCCGTGTAACCAGATGTGTCCCCCAGCAGTCTAAGCCTATAGCAGCATAGATGGTTCAGAGCTACCTGAACCAGCCCTAACTAAAAGCTCTGTCATAAAGGAAAGTCTTAAGCCTAGACTTAAATGTAGTTAGAGTGTCTGCCTCTCTGACCCATGGGGAGAGCTAGTTCCACAGTAAAGGAGCCCGGTAACCGAAAGTACTGTAGTTAGTTGATATGTTTAGAGTTGACATGATTAGTGTTGACCTTTCAAAATTAAGCAAAATATATTTTCAGTGAAAATGTTTTACATTAAATTAATGCTGTCTGCTACCTTTTCTGATTTTTGGATTGTTAAAGAAAGTTTTTTGATCTCAAGTGTTTTCAAACAATAAGTTTTTCTTGTGTTTAAACAGAACCTTCGAGTGGAAAGAATTTGGCCAGAGGTCAACAATCAGGTAAACTACCCCCTAAAACAGGCCATGGTCTGCCTGCTGGATCAGGAGTTACTCGATATGCAGGATAATACAACAAAATTTTGTGTCTCTAACCTGGCATGTCAAGTGAGTCAGATAGGACTTGGCAGAGTTGTGCAGTCTTGGAACGCCCATAGGATACCAGGTAAGGTGGGATAATATTTATATGAATGTAGTTTTAAAACAACTGACAACATTTTAAAAACAAATCTTTACCAATTTTAGGCAGAGGGATACCAAACCAACTTGCAGCTGCTAGTTGTCCAGCAAGGATGCCCACAGAGCTGCTGCCCAATGCTGCTGAGGCAGCACACATGTACGAGGAGGAGTTAGGGTCCTCCCTGACTTGGGTATCTGTCTTTGGCTCTGACCCATTTTCATCAGAGCAAGAACGATGTCATTCTGAGCAGCTGTTTGGAGAGAGGTTTCCAGACATGTCTCTTCTTTTTGAAACAGTGGTTAACAATGACTATAGCATGTTTCAGGAGGCATTGTTGTACCTGATAAGTATTACTGAAAGACATGCAAGATAAATGTACTGTAGGTGGGGTTATGTCTAACTAGGCATATGCATACTGTATATTTACAGTATTTTTGTAAGAAATTGGTTTTACTAAGCTCAATTGTAGATGAATAAATGTGAATTTTGTTCAGAACACTGCATATTTTTATTGTCCAAAATACAAGCACAAAAAGTATAAAATCTCAAAACCTGTACTGACTGCCACAACACATTTTAACATGTGACAGTACTGAAATAAGTGCTTTATAAGCTTTAACATTAGACACAGTTACATAATGAAACACAATTCCTTGAAAAACTGGTAAAGGTGTGACGGTATTTGTATCATATCATACAAAAACACAAGTACAAAAAATGCCATAATAACTTGTAACATTTAAGCTTTAACATTGTACATTAGACATTGTAACATTACAAAACTCAATAATCTGAAGAACTGTATAAACAAACATTTGTTGCCACTATAGCACACAGGAATTAGGTCAGGAATAACTTCTCCAGTGCTGCCAGTGCCTCAGAGAGTCCAGCCACTTCGTGGATGCTGCTCTCCAAATCCACCGCACAACACTTCGGGCAGTAACTGTGGCTGTTGTTCCACGCCACAACACATGCCTTACACCCGATAAGGCTTTTGCAGCAGGTTGAGAACATTGGCTTATCTACAGGACCTGTAGATTTAAAAAAATGTACTTTATCATTTATTTTCATTGTGTTAGAATCTAGCAGTATGTAGGTCAAATCTAGCAGTATGTAGGCCAAACTCCGTATTAAGATGACCAGAGATTAGAATGCTAACATTAGAGGAATAAATCAAGCCACTTATTTAAAGTGTAAACTCACTATTTAACATGGTCTCAATGCACTTTACAAATTCAGGAGTCAAAAAAACATAGGTAAAATGAACAATAGTACAAATTGATATTACATTTTATGTATTGAAACAAAACCATAAAGAGAGGAATAAATAAACAGGTAACATTTTGAGAAGTGTAGTATGAAGTGCCTCAGGTCTCTCATTCCATCTTTCTATTGATCCATAGTAAAACAGTGCCAACCTTTGCAGACAAGACAGGCGAAGACCATTCTTAAAGAAGCTACTTCAGCCTCTGGAAGACTCAGGGTTGTTGTCGTCATTGTGGACTCTGCAAATCCACTTAAATCCTTGATCATCTTGGACACTTCTCTTAGTCCCTGGGCTGCTTCGACAACCTCCTCAATGTCGGCTATAACCTCTTGAAGGCCAGTATCTTCCTTTCGACTGAAAAACATTTCACATTTACAATGTAACATTTAATTAGACTTTAATAATTAGTTACACTACACATACAGTAGTAAGAACCATCATAGCTTTGCTAATGGTTTGCTGCAAAAAAGGATTGATAAGTGGTATAGAAAATGAATAAAAAATTAATTAAGTGATAAAATAATAATATTTAGTTCAGTTACCTCAGCCTCCTTCTTTTGTTGACTTGTAGCAGGTCCATCTGTTGTTCAGGCACTGCAAATACCTTTCTGGATTTTTGTTTCCAGTATGCTGACCCTGCCATTTGAAAATTTGACCTCATTTTGTTATCTTTCAACTAAATATTTGCTGTATTGGTGAAAATGTATAGTTAGGTTAAAATTTAAATACAGGACACTAAAGACAGATTTGAAGCACTTAAGATAGCTATGAATGCAAAATGTACTTTAATGTGAGAATTATACTTAGGTGTATGCATTTAGCTGTTCAAGTGTGTGAACTTTGTGCAGATGAGCTCCTAAAGTGGAGCACATTGTAGAAAATAGCATTTTCACAGCAATTATTTTAAACATACCCCTAGTTCCTTCAGAATCAACTATTTCGTTGCCCTGACTATCCGTCAAAATAATTGACTCCTGCTGTCCAAGGGCTTCTGTCACTTTACTGTTGATTGTTTGCACACAAGCCTCAAACTCAGAGAAGCGGACTGTCACCATCTTCTTGGTCTCCAGCTTTCCATTCACAACTTTAGCACTGAAGACATTCCTGAATGTTGATGAGAACATAGGTTTTTTTTATACACACACAACCAAGTATATTACAAATAAATAATATGAAACAATATGTCATCTGATGCAAAGTACAATGTCACATGCTGTTTTCATACTAGGAAAGACTAATGATGGTAATTCAAATGAAAGGTCATTTTTGCATTTGGTTTTCACTGAATGAAATATAAAACTGATGATTATGATGTTGTTGGCCTCATGTTCCTTCTTAAGGATGGGACGTCTCCTAAGCCCTGGAATGCTTCACTTAGAATGTGATGCTGTGACACATTTACCTTACACTACATTTTACCTTTATCCAAAAGCTGCAGCTCCTGTGATTTGGACATCGCACTTGGCCATATTACAATTATGCTAATATTTGGATGAACTGTTCAGCCATAATCCGTGCAGGGTTTACCAGCAAACAGAATTGGACACACCTCTGCAAATAATGTAGCCCCAAAATAAGTAGTAACAGAGGTGACAAAGGATACTTTAGCAAGGAGTAAAAGTTTCCTAACCTAACAAAGCTTTTAGTGGTGGTGCTCCTTGAAGTTGGACAGCAGGAGCTTGTGGCTGTGCTGGTTGGGCGGTGAAAAGAAAAGCGGACAGGCTGACCAGTGGGAAGTACCGCTGCTGATTTCTCAACAGTGGTGCTGTCACCATGCACTTCATAGTGACTTTTTTTGATGAGGTCCAAGGAGCTGAAGTCACCATCCGATTGGGGAAATATGGCCACGTTGTTATCGTCTGTCAAATAGACAGTTTCCTTTTGGACCTATGGTAGGAACATAGGTTAGAAGAGAGGCCCTAAACACTGTTCTTATTCATATGATTAAATTTGTACACACACACACACATTTATAGCCAGTTAATAAGTTATATAAGGTCATAATGTAACTTTTTTTAATTACATCATCATCATCAATTAATGCTTTTTGATTACTTTACATTTTAACCGTAAAGCTGAGAAATCCTAAAAAGATAAATGAAAACCTGCATTGTAAAGTCATGTTAGAGCACTTTTTAGCACCGAGAGGGGTTCTTGTCCTTGTCTGATGAAATTTCCCTACGACTTGGTGTAGTTGGCTAATCTTCTACATATAAGCTTTTACTATGAAAGAATAATCACTTCGGAGTCACAGACATTTTGAACTGCTATTCAATAATTACATTACACTATTTTCTCTGTGTCTCTGTTAAAAGTATGCCTCTTCTGTATGGATTATAGAAAATTTACTTATACAACAAAATGTCTCTATAACCAAGGACAAAAAAATTCAGATAGGCTTCCTAAATAATCTCTTCAAAATAAAATAAAAATAAAAATCTTTGGAATGAAATAATGATTGGAAAATCAACATATAACAAATTCGTCCCAATCAGAACAGTAAAGTGGGGGAAATTTTTTTCTGTTATTAATTTATAAAACTAAACTTTGTACCGAGATGGATTACATAAACTATAACCATCGGATAATTAACGTTATTAGCCTGCTACTATTTTTGAAGTCTATGCTACTGGATCTCAAGCAGTAAGCAGTGAGCAGTAGCTTTATTAAGCAATGTGAAAGAACGCAACCTTACTCTTTGTGTTATGAGTGACTGTGACTTTTATTTTGAAGGGTGTTTGTTGTACACTCCCGGATAAGACGTATGCATGGATGTAGTATGAAGTTTGCCCCGGGAAACTTGTTGTTGCTGGTTATGTTCGAGCAGTCAGTGTGGAAAATAAAGCAGTTTGAATGAAAATCCTTAACGAACTTATTTTGCTTTAGAAATAATAATAATGTTAGCAATCGTTTCTGTTTTGGCTGAGTGCGCTAACGTTGCCACCACGAGTATTGCTTTAAACGTAACGTTAAATAAATAAAAAAAACACTTATTTTCTCCGTGGTCATGTCGTCTGTTTTTAGAGTGACCCTTTTATCTGCGCGGAAGAGGACGTAAATGTCCATTTTCCACGCTCTGCTAATCTTCTGGTAGCTTTGGTCAATCTTCCGGGTCACGGTAATTTCCGATGTAGGTACCAAATGTGTCCGCCCCATATAAAATAGGTCCACACCGGCTCACTGACAATTGGATGAAACATGAAACGGGAAACGCTCGTTATCCGTTTTTTCCATTATTCATTTGAGCATAAAATCGAAAACTGAAAAAACGAGTCGTTATCCGTTTTTTCATTTTAGTTTTGGAAACGAATACTGAGAAAAAGAGTTGTTTTTTCGTTTTCTTATTTTTGGTTTTATTTTGAAAAACGAATGAACGAATGATACACGGATTCATACTGTCTCTGATATCATCATATCTATGATTTTCTTGAAGAAATGGATGTCACTTCCAGGTGGTGCATACACATTTAGCAACGTAATTGGATTCCCCTCAATATTTCCCCTTACTAAAATAAATCGTCCCTCCTTATCACTTATCTCAAATGATTTTTCAAATTGTAGTTTACTTGATAGAAGGATAGCCGCTCCTCTCCTTCGTCTAGATTTATAAGAAGAGGAAAAAACTGTTGTAAAACCCATTCTTTTTAATTTCTCATGTTCCTTACAGTCTAGATGGGTTTCCTGTAAGTACACTATTTGTGCTTGCTCTTTCATTTTAGTTAGGATTTTATTGCGTTTAATTGGGTTCGACAGACCATTTACATTATGACTTTTACCTTGCCGTTAGCCATATCCTGACTGTCTGGATATTTTTAAAATAGCAAAACCTGGTATAATCAAGTCACTCCCTGAACATACATAAACAAGCTGTATAGAACAACAGCTGCAGAAAGAAACCTTAGTTGTGTTTGAAGAAAGAAAAGAAAAAAGTATGTTGACTTCCAACTGTGGGGTCTTCAATATGACCCTAAATAAGCCCCGATGAAAAGGGGGCTTCGGGGGGGGGGGCCTCCCTCACCTGTTGGTGAGACAGGTGTTAGGGAGCTACAGAAAAGACCCAAAAGCAGCTTTAGAAGAGTTTCAAAAAACAGGGTTTATTGAGTAGAGGACGGGAACTGGGAATGGCAGAGCTGAAGCAGGGGAATGATGAGATGGCAAAGGGCAGGCAGTCAGGGCTGGCTGGGGAGAAGTTGGTGGTGAGAGCAGGCAGGCGGATCTCTGGCAGGAGGTGGTGGTGATAGTCCTGAGCACAAAAAGACTGGTTAAAGACAACAGCTTGCAAAATCTGAGATATCCGAGTTGGAATTATTTACAAAAGAGGCCTGAACGAAATACCACTGTTGGCAAAATGACGATCTGGCGAAGACTGGATGAAGAGCCGGGGTAGATATACTGCTAGAGTTGATTAGTGGATTGGTTGCAGGTGAGACAGGATGGCAGCTGGTGATGATGGCCACGCTGGTCTTGACAGTAACGACTTTTACAGTCTTCCAGAAGTTCTCACTCAAAGAAAAATGCCTGTGACCCCCAACAACATTATCTCACAGGAAGAGCTGTCACAATGGTCTTACATCTCTGAAGTTCAGATCCCCTGCATACACGCCAATGTTGACATGTTGATTGGTACCAACGTCCCAAAGGAACCCTGGGAAGTTGTCCACAGCCAAGGGAATGGCCCGTATGCAGTAAGAACTGTACTTGGTTGGGTAGTTAATGGTCCCCTTCGGGACGGAGAGAACAGCAAACTTAAAACAGGGTTCTCAGTGGCTGCTGTCAATAGGATTTCTGTGTGTAAGCTGGAGGTGATGTTGAACAACCAGTACAATCATGACTTCAATGAAAGAAGCACAGAGGAAAAGGCGATGTCAAGGGAAGACATCAGATTCTTAAGGATTATGGATGAGTCAGCGCAGCTTCAGGATGGTCATTACAGTATGAAATTGCCCTTTAGGAAAGAGCAGCTCACTCTTCCCAATAATCTTAGCATGGTCAAGCAAAGGCTGCTAGGATTGAAGGGTAAGTTCAGAAAAGATGAACTTGGTTTCATAAGGAATACACGAGTTTCTTCACTGATGTTATAAGGAAAGGCTATGCAGAGAAAGTGCCTCAACATCAACTGGATGGAGAAAATGGAAAGGTTTGGTATATTCTAGGGCTGCAGCTATCGATTCTTTTTGAAGTCGAGTATTCTACCGAATATTTCAGCGATTAATCGAGTAATCGGATTTTTTTTTTTTTTTTTTTGCATTTTTAAACAACAATACTGTAACGGACCATGTATACACTGCGGCTGTTTGGGTTGTGTTCAGTTAGGTTGTACTGCAGTGTATGGGGTTGCAGGACGTCTGGGGGGTGGCGTTGTCAGAGGGTGTGAAGCCTGTCAGTCATGGCAGTTGCCATGGCAACGATGGGGGTGAAGTAGCCAGCTGGGATTAGCGGAGGACCTGTGGGGATGTGTCCGGGGTGTGTGTGTGTAGGGAGAGAGACGTGACAGAGCTAATGTTGATAATGCTATATGCCAGTTTGATTGCGTGTTTTATTGTTTTGGCGTTGGCTACGGCCCACAGTAGCCTGTGTTAAAGCTGAGGAATAAAGACCAGCAAAACCAGCTCATGCTTCGTAGCTCCATTATTCCGGGTCGCTACAATACTATTGCATAATGTGTGACAGAAACGACAGGCCTGTTAAAACCGAACAATTGATCCCAAACTTTGGACATCTTTTGTCTTTTGCGGACGGTCTCTTCACTCTCTTCCATAGCGCCAACTTTTTGACTCTGAGTGTGTCACTGTTTACAGTCCGTGTAGAACACGATCCCCGGGGCGGAACTCAAGTGACTACTTAAACAAAATGAATGATTAAACGAATACTCGAGGCAAAAAAAATGATTTGAGGATTTTTTGTACTCGAATTAGTAGTCACTAGTCAAAGTTACAAACGACCTCCTAATGGCATCAGACAAAGGACTCATCTCTGTACTTGTCCTGTTAGATCTTAGTGCCGCATTTGACACCATTGACCATCAAATTCTTTTACAGAGACTGGAACATCAAATTGGCATCAAAGGAACCGCCCTAAGCTGGTTTAAGTCTTATTTTTTAGATCGTTCTCAGTTTGTTCTTGTCAATGATGAATCCTCCATGCATACCAAAGTTTGTCATGGAGTCCCACAAGGTTCTGTACTCGGACCACTTCTATTCAGTTTATATATGCTTCCTCTAGGGAACATTATTAGGAATCACTCCGTTAATTTTCATTGTTATACCGACGACACCCAATTATATTTATCGATCAAGCCTGATGAAACCAATCAATTAACTAAACTCCAAGCATGCCTTAAAGATATAAAAAGTTGGATGACCTTCAATTTTCTGATGTTAAATTCAGACAAAACTGAAGTTCTTGTAATTGGACCCAAAAACATCAGAGACTCTCTCTCTAGAGACTTAGTTACCTTAGATGGGATCACCCTGGCCTCCAGCTCCACCGCAAAGAATCTTGGAGTTGTTTTTGATCAGGATTTGTCCTTTAATGTCCACATAAAACAAATTTCAAGGACTGCATTCTTCCATTTACGCAACATTGCCAAAATCAGACGCATTGTATCTCAAGCAGATGCAGAAAAACTAGTCCACGCATTTGTTACTTCTAGGCTGGACTATTGTAACTCATTGTTATCAGGCTGCTCCAATAAGTCTCTTAGGACTTTGCAGCTAATTCAGAATGCTGCTGCACGTGTTCTGACAGGAACCAAGATCAGAGATCACATCTCTCCCATTTTGGCTTCCTTGCATTGGCTACCTGTTAAATCTAGAATAGAATTTAAAATTCTTCTCCTTACATACAAAGCTCTTCATGGTCAGGCACCATCATATCTAAAAGAGCTCATAGTACCTTACTACCCCTCTAGAACACTGCGCTCTCAGAATGCTGGGTTCCTTGTAGTTCCTATAGTTTCCAAAAGTAGATTGGGAGCCAGAGCTTTCAGCTATCAAGCTCCTCTTCTGTGGAACAAACTACCATTTTGGGTTCGGGAGGCAGACACGGTCAACACTTTTAAGAGTAAACTTAAGACTTTCCTTTTTGATAGAGCTTATAGTTAGGGCTGGCTCAGGTCATCCCTTAGTTATGCTGCTATAGGACTATACTGCCGGGGGACTCCTCCTTTCAGGGTTATGCCTAGCCAGGCATGGTATTGGTTGAAGATGCAGTCACATCTCCCTTTACTGAAAACTCTCTCTCTCTCTCTCTCTCTCTCTCTCTCTCTCTCTCTCTCTCTCACCATCACCACCACCATCTGTAAACATACATGTCTGTCATACATGTACATTAATGCATCTTACTAACTAAACTTCTTCCCCGGAGTTTCTGTGCTCTTTCGTCCAGCAGGTTCTCGTGGATCGTGACTGCTGCTGTGGTCCTGCACGACGTCCACTACATATATTATTACTGTCATTAATGTTACCAGATCTCCATTACAGTCTATAGTAACTTAGTTAATGATTTGCTGCTGCTGTGCATCTGTGTCTCTCTATCTCTATCACAGGTTCCACTGCTACTGTAATCATTTTATCATTCATTGTAATCCATTGTCATTTTTCATTGTAATTACACAAAATGTTTCTGTTGACTTGTTGACTGTACACGTGACATCTATTGCACGTCTGTCCGTCCTGGGAGAGGGATCCCTCCTCTGTGGCTCTTCCTGAGGTTTCTTCCACTTTTTTCCCTGTTAAAAGGGTTTTTTGTGGGCAAGTTTTTCCTCACTCGAACCGAGGGTCTAAGGACAGAGGGTGTCACTCCCTGTACAGACTGTGAAGCCCTCCGAGGCAAAATGTATTTTGCGACTTTGGGCTATACAAATAAAATTTGATTTGAATTTGATTTGATTTGAATTACTCGAGTACTTGTTGCAGCTCTAGTATATTCCCCATCATGGTGTGTGTCATCCCAGAAAGGGTACTTTGCGTGTTGTGTTTGACTGTTCAGCTGAGTTTAAAGGTGCCTCACTCAACAGCCAGCTTCTTAAAGGCCCAAACCTGACCAGTTCACTGCTAAGAGTCCTTGCCAGATTCAGACAGGAGCCAGTAGTGTTCATGGGAGACATTCAGTCTATGTTCTACCAGGTTAAAGTGGCTGAAGAGGACGAGGACTTTCTTCGCTTCCTATGGTGGCCTGATGGTAAAGTGAGCCAAGAGATTGTGGAATATCGGATGACAGTTCATTTGTTTGGCGCAGTCTCATCTCCAAGTTGTGCCAGTTATGCACTCAGGAGGACAGCAGAAGACAATCATGCTCACTTTCCACCAGAGGTGGTAAAAACAGTCAGGCAAAATTTTTATGTTGATGACTGTTTGAAGAGCTTGCCCTCAGAGGAGGAGGCCGTTGTGATGGTTAAAGCTCTCAGGGACCTCTGCCTAAAGGGAGACTTTACTTTGACAAAGTGGATCAGTAACAGCCGGACAGTGCTGCAAACCATTGAAGAGGAGCATAGAGCTAAAGACTGGAAAGAGCTGCCACTGGATCAGTCAACTTTCTGGACAGATAGTACTTCAGTGTTCAAGTATATAAAAAATGAAGACAGACGTTTCCACACATTTGTGGCGAATCGGGTGTCAACCATCAGAGATGCAACTCATGTGTCTCAGTGGAGGTACGTCAATACCAAAGACAACCCTGCTGACTACGCCTCTAGAGGTATGAAGGTTGGAGATCTGTTGAATGGTGGTAGCTGGATTGAAGGCCCAAGGTTTCTCTTTGACCCAGAAAAGGATTGGCCTTCAGACATCACAGAGGCCACAATTGCAGCCGATGATGTAGAGGTCAAAAGGGATGCCACAGTAAACACAATCATTACTCAGGATTTCCCTAATGCTATTTTACTTCTCCGATTGGAGGAAACTTAAGGTGGCAGTTTGGTTTCTAAGGTTTTAAGGTGGTTTCTCAAATGGAAGAGGATTCTTCTGCAGTTAAAGCAAAAGAGAAAGGAATTGCATGCTCTTGAGTTCAACAGAAGGGATGCAGCTGGATCACATGTGTCATTGGAGATGGAGAGGGCCAAAAAGGCAATGAGTCGAACTTTGTCAGCTGAGAATCTTTTGGATGCTGAAGTTTCCATCATTCGTTACAGTCAGCAGAAAAGGTTCAAAGAGGAGATTGCTGCCCTATCAGCTGGAAAATGTGTGCCGCGAGACAGTTCTATTTACAAACTGGACCCATGTCTGGAGGATGGACTTGTGAGAGTTGGAGGCCGATTGAGTAAGGCAGCTTTACCAGAAGAGGTAAAGCATCCACTCATCTTGTCAAAAGATCAACACATCTCCACACTCATATTAAGACACATGCACCAACAAGTTGGCCACGGTGGAAGAAATCACACGCTGTCAAGGTTGCGAAAGAAGTTCTGGATAACAAGCGCCACTTCAGGTGTGAGAAAAATCATATCACAGTGCAGCTTCTGCAGACGATGCAAAGGGAAGTTGGGTGAGCAAGAAATGGCGGACCTACCAAAGGAAAGGCTCCTTCCCGATCTCCCTCCCTTCACAAATGTGGGAGTAGATTACTTTGGGCCTTTAGAGGTGAAGAGAGGTCGAGGTGTGTGCAAACGTTATGGTGTCATCTTTACCTGTTTTGCAAGCAGAGCTGTTCATTTGGAAGTAGCTTCATCATTGGATACTGACGCATGTATTAATGCGTTACGAAGGTTCATCAGCCGAAGAGGACAGGTATCTTCTATGCGCTCAGATAATGGTACAAACTTTGTGGGAGCTGAGAAAGAGCTGAGAGGAGCACTTGCATCTCTAAATCACAACCAGATACAGAGAGTGCTATTGCAAGATGGCATCCAGTGGAGCTTTAACCCCCCTGCAGTATCACACCATGGTGGTGTCTGGGAACGGGTCATTCGTATCATAAGGAAAGTTCTCACCGCTGTGTTACATCAGCAAACTCTGGATGATGATGGGCTCCACACCGTTTTGTGTGAGGTTGAGGCTATATTGAATGGTCGCCCCCTCACTAAGCTCTCAGATGATCCCACTGATCTTGAACCACTCACTCCTAATCACATTCTCCTGATGAAAGGGAAACCAGTCTTATCACCAGGACTATTTAGTAAGGATGATGTGTATGTGAAGAGGAGATGGCAGCAGGTCCAATACATCGCGGATCTGTTCTGGAAAAGATGGGTACAGGAGTACCTTCCTCTGCTTCAAGAACGCCAAAAATGGAATCAAAAAAGGAGAAATTTTGTTCCTGGAGATATTGTTGTTGTGATGGATTCTGTTGCTCCACGTGGATCTTGGCTTCTTGGCAGAGTTGTGGAAACTTTCCCCGACAAGAAGGGTCTGGTACGCTCTGTGTGTCTCCAGACGAAGACAAACATCTTGGAAAGACCCGTCACTAAGCTATGCCTATTACAGGAGGCTGCAAGTTGTTAGTGTTGACATTTATGGTGACCTCTGAGTGAAACCAGGTTATGTGTACAAATATTGGGTATTGTTTGGTACAATTTGTGTGTATTACTGGTGTTATGGCTCTGTAATTTAATTTGAAGGGAATTGTAATGTCTGTTGCCATTTACAATTAGGGGCCGGTGTGTTAGAGCCATTTGTTTATGTGTGCATTTGTGTTTAGTAGGGTACTACCTGAAGGCCACAGTAGGTGGCGCTCTGCACTGTGCAGGAAGGTGTTAAATAGGGCAACAGGTAATTACTCGGCAGGTGTGCTGCTGACTTGACCGCCGCCGCCATCCGTTTTGATTATTGCGTTGTGGCAAACATGTGAGCCTTTTGTTTGAGTTTACATTCAAGTTATAAAGTTAATATAAGTGTATGTAAAATTCGGTTGAGGTCGCTTATTTGTTAAGAGCGCAAGACCGTGAATAAATGTTGGTGATTGCATATGACGCTCATGTGTGTAATTCATTCATTGGACCCGGAAGACGACGCGTCAACTACTACGAGAACCAGTACAGCAGCCCCCTCAAGTGGCTTAGGTTCATTTTGTTGTTTTATTTTAAGAACAAGTCACTATAGTATGGAAAGACCCATGTGTCATTTAATGTACATTTATGTCTTCATTTGCCAGAATCTGTCAAGAAATTGGGGACATTTGTGGGCTCATTCTGGGTATATTTTTGAGTCATTTAATGGTGAAATACTGAAAATGTTTCATGGCACTCAGTTTGTTCCTTTACAGATAATGAAACAATTCACATATAGACAAATATTGCCTCTTTTCAGGAATGATGCACTGAGAAATGCTGTTCCTGAATGCATCCAGCTATTTAGTAACTTAACTGGCCGAAAAAGACTGAAGCAGTTTGAAAGAGTCTGCGATCAACTTGTTACCCTTGGTTTGCATTATTCTCGAAAACTTTCTATTGAAGAGACACTGGTCATGAGAAAGCAACTTTCAGTCACCACGGTTACAGTTGTGAAAATATTCAGCCGACTTCTAGTCAACGGAGAGCTGTATTACTCGCAGGAGTTCACAAGGGTAGTGAAAAGGAACAGCTTCACTGTGCTGTTGCAAAATGGACACATAATAACTGTATACTACTACATTGTAGTAGAGCAACATGGTGACAAAAATGCTTTGCTTTTGGAAGAAAGTATGATAGATCACATAATACACTGATTAATGTTGAAAATGTAGTTGGTCTGAAAAGGTAATTCCGGGGCAGGAAACAGATATTTGATGTGACACTGTTCAAAAGAAAATGTATGCTAATTGATCTGCCACAATATGCAAACCTCTACGCATGTATACCTCCAAGATCCAGTGTGGAGGATTGAAAATTTAAGGGCAAAGTACATTTCAATTGTCAAGAAAAAAATCTATTAATATCTTTCTAATTTACAGTAAAGGGTGAATGGGGTCTCTGCAACTCTGTTTCAATAAAACTGTTATTTGTGTAATGCAGATTTTTGTCTTGCCATGCATATGCTATGGTTGTTTATTTTGAAAGTATAAAATGTAAAAAAATAATCATTATGCACACCCACATATATATCTATATATATATATCTATATATATACATGTATATATGGCACATGCATATATTGCATATAGTATATTAAAGCATATAAAGACAAAGTATTACATGTAAAAATATAGTGCCCTTTTTGGTCTTGATTGCAATATTTTTTTTTATATGTATCAATATATACACATACATAGTCTATGCATATATTGCAATATACTGGAAAATATAAATATAAAATCTCATATATGGGAATATATTGCCTAATATATTGCATGATATTTTCCAGTATACTGCAATATATATATTTTTGTTTCGTAAGGGTTATTAGTCCTTTGAGAACATTTAAACAGTTCATTGTTTAGAGAGGAGATTTAACTGCCTATTGCCATCAACCTTCAGCCTTACAGGCCAGGCCCTCCATCTCTGGTGAAGTGCGCTTTAAAACTACGTTGCTAATATAGGCTAGTACTACTGTTAGCTAGCTGGCCAAGCAAGTGTCTTTCAGATGAGAATACGTTACAAAAATAACAGTCGCCGAAATACTCGGACTAAATAAGAAGGAATCTATTTAAATCCCTCCTCTGTTGCTCTTCCTGAAGTTTCTTCCAAATGTTATTTCCCTGTTAAAAGGTTTATTTTTTTTTTTTTTTGTAGGAGTTTTTCCTTATCCGAGACGGGGTCTAAGGACAGAAGATGACGTCCCTGTACAGACTATAAAGCCCATTGATACCAATTGTGATTTTGGCCAATATAAATACAATGATTGACACACTATGCGTTTATGCATCTGGTTCCCTGTCCAGCTCAATCTGCTCTGTGCAGCTTGACAGGTTCGGCAGAAATAGACAGATTCTAAATAATTGGAGACATCAGATAGAGCATATTTTTTCTACTCCACATATCACAAACCTTTGAATATGAAAACATAGTACGATTAAGTTCATTATGTCTTCACAGCTTGATTATCACTGTACACTGTTCTTTTTTACCTTACAGTGAAAAAAACAAAAATGAAATCAGGTGAGGAATAATAAGTGTTGCAGTGCTTTTTTACCAGAAAAATCACAGTTCCTGTTTACTTGTGTTAAATTTCCCAGAACTACAGTGGGTAAGGAAAGTATTCAGAACCATGAAACAGCTGATGGAAAGGTGTGCAGCTCTCAACAGGTGGCAGCGTGCATTGATACAAAGGGAGAGAAAATAGTGCCAAGTGATTGTGAGGTCTGACTTTTTCAGGACACCAGTTTTGTGATGCAAATGTGTTACACATTGTTTTGTGAGGCAAAACGCTTTATCTTTGTGACCCCAGCAAACTAGCCAGAATTACCTACTTCAACACCAAAACCAGGACAGAACTCTGCTCACAGGACGCAGTGGGGGAAAAGTCACTGTTGATGCATGACACTGAGGGTGAGGATGTCATACAACTTCATGTCAAAAAAATGAGATGGTTCTACACCTTCAGAGTCCAGCTGTGTTGAATTCCTGTCCTGTAAATAAGGCCTTACAGCTCATAGTGCATATCAGAGCAAAAATGAGATCCATGAGGTCAAAAGAACTGCCCCAAGAGCTTAGAGACAGAGTTGTAGAAAGGCACAGATATGAACAAGGCTAGAAAAAAATCTGCTGCATTTATTGTTTCTAAGAACTCAGTGGTCTCCATAATCCGATATGGAAGAAGTTCAGGTCAACCAGGACTGGCTGTCCAGCCAAACTAAACAGTTGGGGGAGAAGAACCTTGGCGAGAGAGGTAACTAAGAACCTAAAGATGAGTGTGACTGAGCTCCAGAGATCCTGTGTGGAGATGGAGAAAGTTCCAGGCCGACAACCACTGCTGCAGCTCTGCACCAAAACTGGGTCTATGGCAGAGTGGACCAATGAAAGCTTTTCCTCAGTAAAAGACAAATAAAAAGGCTGCACAGAGTTACTCACAGTCTGGGAGTCCTTCAGGTGTGTTTCTGAAAACCCTATCCCGCATTTCATGTGATCTGAAACGTTCTCCATCTCCACACAGGATCTCTGGAACTCAGTCAGAGTGATCTTTGGATTTTTAGTTACCTCTCTCACCAAGGCTCCTCTCCTCAGCTGTTCAGTTTGTCTGGACGGTCAGCTGTAGGAAGAGTCCTGGTTGACCCAAACTTCTTCCATATCAGAATTATGGAGACCACTGAGCTCTTAGAAACAATAAATGCAATAAACAATGCAGATTTTTTTTTCTAGCCTTGTCCAGATCTGTGTCTTGCTACAGCTGTCTCCGAGCTCTTCTTCAGCTCTTTTGACCTCATGGATCTCATTTTTGTTCTGATATGCACTATGAGCTGTAAGGCCATATTTAGACAGGTGTGTTTATTCAAAATCATGTCCAAACCAATTAATTCAAGACAGCTAGACTCTGATGAAGGTGTAGAACCATCTCAAAGCTGAACAAAAGAAATGGACGGCACCTGAATGACCTACATGAGTGTGACAGAAAAGTTACGTATTTACTCAAGTTCAAGACAGTTGATAGGCTAATTAATTACTATGAAACTACAAGATTCACAAAGGCACGGTCTATAAACCTCCAGCGATGAAGCCCTCTGCAAAATGTTAACCATGAAGATCCCGTAAAACCAAGATTTCTTAAAATACATACTATGAAGTCTACATTTTACAAAAAGAACATAATTTAAATACCTTCAATTTCATCAAGAGATTTCCCTTAAACTCATGCATCTTTCCCTTTTCCAGTGCAAGGAGCAACTTGGAAATTTTTGCACTCTGTATGGTAGGCTCTGACAGACGGTAGAACTGTCTATGTACTGATATATCGTGCCCCATAAAGTCAGCAAGCTGATCTAGTTCGTTGCTCTTCAAGTTCAGGATTTGTGATGTGGTCGCTATGTCTTTGCGCAGTTGAGTTGATCGTAGATACTCTGGCCTCTTGGCACCACACTCATCTGCGAGCTGTCTGAGACACTGATGTCCTCTGTAGTAGTGATGTGTCGGTCGTGAACGAGCCGGTTCAAAGAGCCGGCTCTTTTAAGTGAACGATGGGAGCCGGCTCCGGTACGTGAGCCGTTGAGTGATACTAGAAAAAGAAGCAGCATTTCTATGTTTTTTATAGTTTTTATAGGTGTTTCTATCTGCTTTGTGTAGCATAGTGGTTCTACATTCACTGGGTGGTTTCAGAGAGTTACAAAAGTCTGTAAATGCAATGAAAACAATTGGCTACAGCAATTTATTGATAGAAAATGTTATTTTTACTTTTGAATACGTAGCAATGATGTATTGAATAATTTAAATGATATATGCGTACACATATAATCAAAAGTCAAAACAGTGCTAAATTTGGCTGAATTATGAAAGGTACAAGTAGTAAAATGAAGAGCCGTTTTGGAGCCGAAAGAGCCGGCTCTTCTTGGTGAGCTGAGTCAAATGATCTGACTCCCTAAAAATAACCGAACTTCCCATCACTACTCTGTAGTAAGTCAGACAATTTGGTACAGCAAACAAGTATTCATTTTGGTCTGGGACACCACATTCCTTCCTCTTCTCAATCATAATGTTGAGTGTATTTACCATCTCAGGTGTCAGCAGCACTGCTACCTTTCTCTCCCTTTTTCCTTTCAGTTCAACACGTTCAAAATAGCTGCAGAGTTTCATTCTTTTCATACTCTGACAGCCCCAATTCATCGAGGGTGTTTGTTTCTTTGTTTCTTTCCAGAAAATTCCTCAGTTTTATCTTTGAGACCTCCCCTTCTTCTATTGAAGAGGACAATCTTGGTCAATGCAGCTTTTGCAAGGCTGGAATAGTTCTACACTGTTGTCTCCTTCTTCAGCAGTTGCTGATTCAGCAGTTTTGTCAAGATGCTTGTTAAATTTGATCACATCATCAGTGAGCGGTAATTTGGCTGGTTTGTTATATTTCAAGTCACTAATGGTGCTTAAGGCACAGTGGGATATGTACTCCGACCACTTTGCAGTATAAAGCTTCTGAAAAGCTTTTGAGGATTTAATGGAGTTGTCATCTCCAGCCATAAGAGCATGACAATGAATGATGTCACTCACTTTCAACAGTGAGTGTCCAATTGTAAGAGCAAGGCTTGGAGTTTTGTAACAGTTCTTATCTTTATCAAATCCTGCTGTTTCTTTTACTGCTTCAATTACTTCCATGAAATTTCCTGGTTTTATGGCATCCTCTAAGGTTAGGATTAAAGACCTTTTGCGGATGGTTTGCAGGAATCTTCCCAGCTGACGGATTTTTTGTCGGATATAGTCATGTTTTGAAGGGTCATGTCCATGTTTTCTGAAAAGGGTGTCAGCATACCGAAGAAGGCAGAAGTCATTATGAATAACACTTGCAATGACATCGTCATGCATACGGCTTAACATTTTAAGCACCCCATCATTAACCGTGCTTGAACATGCTGACTGGATTGCAGATGCTAGGCCAAGCACCCTTTTTCTTCCTTGACATTCTTGTTCCTCTGGTTTGGACGAGCACCTTTTCATATGTCTCCATAGTTCTGGTCGCAAAAACATACCCTTGGACAATGGATACAATATTCATATTTTTTACATTCAGCTTTCTTAGCTCTGCGCTTCACCTTAAGCTGACCACTTCCTTTTTTCAGAACATCTCTGTTATACTCGAAGTTTCCCCTGTTGCGAAGATTCTCTAGGAGCTTCTTCCTAGTCGCTGAGCCTGCTGGGAGACTAAGGGCATATGCTATATCAGAATGTGAGTTTTGAAATGCCGCGCTATTTTGAAATGAAAGTCCTTGCAAATGAAGCAGAAATTTTGTCCTGCTCTTACAACACTGGTTGAAGGTACTGTGTTGGTGCAAGATTGTCCAGTGTCAAGGGTGTCATCTGTGACATTAGAGTTCATAGAGGTATCCATTAGTGATTCTTCAGCAACCTGGAATGTTGAGTTCGCCAAGCTGTTTATTGGTTCCTCATCTTCTGTGTCACTTGCTGAGCCTGTAATGTATTCTGGATCACATACATCATCTGATGCCTCCGCTTCACTGAAGTCACTTTCATTCGGATTAAAATACAAGGAAAAGAAAAGAAAACTTAAGGCATACACAACACCTGCAATCATCATTATATCATCATTATAGTTGTATATAGTTGTATAGTTATAGTTCTGTGTGGACAGAGCTTAACAAAGTTGCGGTTGTAAACATACAACAACTATGAGTAGGAGGGGGGAGATGTTAGCGGAGCAGATGGAGCTGTGTTGTCCACCTCGTGTTAAACAGCAGTACATAAGTAAAAGTATGACGACGTTCAATTTAATAACAATGAATTGAAGTCAAGTGTAAACAAGCCGGTATATACGTTAGCGGGGGTCAGTCGCTGAAGTAATTAAGCGGTTGCTCAAGTAGTTCAAGAGAAAATCTCGATTTAGCGATTTCATTTTATCAACATCATTATAACTAAAAAATTTGAATTAGGATGTATAATCGATTTATCGAACAGCCGTAACACAAACACACACACGCAAGTCTTTGTGCTAAAGTATTGCTTCTCACTGCTGTCCTCATATATCAAACAATGGCCTCAAACACTATGAGTAGGCATACACACACAGCACACAAGGGTTATAGGAACATACCAAATCATAAGTCATATACAGAAGCAGAAAGCGAGCATCTTTTCAGGTCATGTTAAAGCATTTCCTGTGTTTGAAGCTACAACGACAAATGTACTGACAAATCTCTTCAGGGAGCACTGTGGAGGAGAGGAATGGTGTGTGACTTGTAGATGGAGCGACGACTGTAGTTGGAGCCATAGGCTGATGGAGAGGCAAAAAGGGAGAACCAGAGGAGAATGAAAGAGGGAGACATGGCAGTTATTTCAATGTAGAACATCTGCTGCTGAAATACTGAATTTGACATTGAGTTGACATATCAAACTTCCAGGAGACAGAGAGAGGACAGAGAGGAGACAGAGAGAGGACAGAGGAGACAGAGAGAGGACGGAGAGAGGACAGAAGAGACAGAGAGGAGACAGAGAGAGGACAGAGGAGACAGAGAGAGGACAGAGAGGAGACAGAGAGAGGACAGAGGAGACAGAGAGAGGACGGAGAGAGGACAGAAGAGACAGAGACAGGACAGAGGAGACAGAGAGGAGACAGAGAGAGGACAGAGGAGACAGAGAGAGGACAGAGGAGACAGAGAGAGGACAGAGAGGAGACAGAGAGAGGACAGAGGAGACAGAGAGAGGACGGAGAGAGGACAGAAGAGACAGAGAGGAGACAGAGAGAGGACAGAGAGGAGACAGAGAGGAGACGAAGAGAGGACAGAGGAGACAGAGAGAGGACAGAGAGAGGACAGAGGAGACAGAGAGGAGACGGAGAGGAGACAGAGAGAGGACAGAGAGGAGACAGGAGACAGAGAGAAGATGGAGAGTGGACAGAGAGAGGACAGAGAGGAGACGGAGAGTGGACAAAGAGGACAGAGAGGAGACAGAGAGGACGGAGAGAGGAGACAGAAGAGACGGAGAGAGGACAAAGAGGACAGAGAGGAGACAGAGAGGACAGAGAGAGGAGACAGAGAGAGGACGGAGAGAGGACAGAGGAGACAGAGAGGAGACAGAGAGAGGACAGAGGAGACAGAGAGGAGATGGAGAGGAGACAGAGAGAGGACACAGAGAGGAGACAGAGAGAGGACAGAGAGGGGACAGAGAGGAGACAGGAGACAGAGAGAGGATGGAGAGAGGATGGAGAGAGGACAGAGAGGAGACAGAGAGGACAAAGAGGAGAGAGAGAGAGGACAGAGAGGAGACAGAGAGAGGATGGAGAGAGGACAGAGGAGACAGAGAGAGGACGGAGAGAGGAGACAGAGAGAGGACGGAGAGAGGAGACAGAGAGAGGACAGAGAGAGGACAGAGAGAGGACGGAGAGAGGACAGAAAGGGACAGAGAGGAGACAGAGAGAGGACGGAGAGAGGACAGAGAGGAGACAGAGAGAAGACGGAGAGAGGACAGAGAGAGAGAGAGGACAGAGAGAGGACAGAGGAGACAAGTTATTTCTTGCCCTTCCTCAATGTCAACGACGGCAAACAAACACAGACTGGTACACCATCCACCTCTATTTTTTTCATTTTTGCATTCGGCTTTTCAGCATCATTCACGAGTCTGCCAAGTGTCCCATCTTCACTTGAAGCATCAATGCTAGGAGTTACAAGAATGAGTTACTAAAATGTTAACAAAATTGTGGTCCACAAGCAAGAACATGATTGACAAGCATTTCCATCACCCAGAAATTTCTGCATAGGGCCGTTTCAACTACAGATCCAACCGGGCCAAAATACAGGGGTAGGGGCAGGCGTTCTGTGTCTCCATTATAGGGCCTTCCCTCTCAGGGCCTTCCCTCTCAGGGCTATCTCCGTGAACCTTTATGGGGCCAAAATAAGACCCTGCCTCAGAGTAGGTATTTAGATCGGCCCCGAAAACCTCCCAGGAGGGTTAGGGTTAGGGTTAGGTGTATGTCTAACAAAATGAAAGAAAAGCATCATGAGGGGACCATATAAAAATGCTCCAAAATTACTGGAAAATTAGGAATTTGGGAAAAAAAGATTCCTAAAAAAAAAATAATGAAGATGGAAACTTGGTTTTTGGTCCACCCATTCCTGGGATATTTTAGACTTCCCTGGTGAAGGCTCAGTGTCCTTGACACACAAATAGCTACCTTACCTTACCTTTACCTTCTATCACTACTGCTGGGGGAAAATCACCCAAACATGTGCCTGTAGGAAAAAGTGTGTTTTGGATTAGGAAAACACCCATGCCATCAAAGATGTCAAAGACACTGCTGAAGTTACCCAGAGACCCATGACACTCTGAAAAATCACATAAATTTATTTGCTTGGGTGAAAATCACCCGGCAATGGTGTTCTAGGGTTAAGGTTTACCTAGCAGAAGAGGAGCATTAGCCTAGTAGCAACCATCTACACAGTTAAAAACAACAGAAGATGTTTGACAAGTGGGACAATGACAAAGTCGCACTACAAAAAAACTGTTGCATTACGATTACGCGTACATTGAAACTCTCAATGTACCACGCGGTAAGGGGAGGGGGACAGGAACTCGACAAGAACTTCCCCTCACTCGGCTGTCTTGACTGGCGTATCTCCACTGCAGAGTGGGGCTGAGAGGGGCCCATCCGCGACATCACGAGTTTCGATGTCCCCGTCATCATAGTGCCACTATTCGGCCCCATAGTGGAAACACGGGTCATGTGTGGTTTGGCTTTTGATCAAGAATAACATCCTGCAATTCAGCTTACTCACCAATAATCCGTTCCTTTATGTTTGAAGAAGTATGTATACTCATGCCATGCTGCAGTCTTCTTCAAAACTCCTCTGTACTCCAAAATGAATGAGCCTTTACGAATTGGCTCCAATGCAAACACACCTCTTCCTATCAATAAATAACAGTTAATGAAAACAAGCGTAATAAAAAAAGTGAAATTATTGGATGAAAAATTTAAATTATGATAAAAAAATGACAATCACGAGGAAGAAAGAAAAAGGAGAAAAAGATCTGCTCACTCATCAAATATCATCTCAACATTAGTGGACAGATTCACAAAATTTACTGTTTTTCCTCGATGAGAAAAGGCATAACTTGATGAAAACATTGTGAAATTTGATCCTAAAACTGCTTTTGTCAAAAGCCAACATTTAAAATCATGCAAAACTGTGATGTGATGTACTGCATTTTACTACGATGACCTTGTATGCTTCACTCTGTCCTTATAAACCATTACTGGGCCACACACAAACACACACAAGTCTTTGTACTAACGTATTGGTTCACACTGTCTCACTGTTGTCCTCATATGCCAAACCCTGGCCTCAAACACCATGATCATGCAAACACAAAAAACACACAAGCCATACTGAATCTTAGTCATATACAGAAGCAGTAAGTTAGCATTGTTACAGCTCATTTTAAAACACTTCCTGTGTTTGAATCTACACTGACACAGTGTACTGACAAACCTCTTTGAGCAAGACTGTGGGAGACACAGCTACTGTGTTCAAAACTGACTTGGAACTGACCTGAAAATTGAGCAAAAACTGACCAAAACTGATCAAAACTGACCTGGAACCGACCTGAAATTAACCAAAAACCAACCAACAGACTAAAAACTGACCAAAACTGATCAAGACTGATCAAGACTGACCTGAAACTGACCAAAAACCAACCAACAGACTAAAAACTGACCAAAACTCATCAAAACTCACCTGGAACCGACCTGAAATTAACCAAAAACCAACCAACAGACTAAAAACTGACCAAAACTCACATAAAAACTGACCAAAAACCAACCAACAGACTAAAAACTGACCAAAATTGATCAAAACGGACCTGGAACTGACCTGAAATTGACCAAAGACCAACCAACAGACTAAAAACTGACTAAAACTGATCAAAACTGACCTGGAACTGACCTGGAACTGACCTGAAATTGACCAAAGACCAACCAACAGACTAAAAACTGACCAAAACTGATCAAAACTGACCTGGAACCAACCTGCAATTGACCAAGAACCAACCAACAGACTAAAAACTGACCAAAACTGATCAAAACTGACCTGGAACCAACCTGAAATTGACCAAAAACCAGACAACAGACCAAAGCTGATCAAAACTGGCCTGGAACTGACCTGGAACTGACCTGAAATTGACCAAAAACCAGACAACAGACTAAAAACTGATCAAAACTGACCTGGAACCGACCTGAAATTGACCAAAAACCAACCTACAGACTAAAAACTGACCAAAACTGACCTGGAACTGACCTGAAATTGACCAAAGACCAACCAACAGACTAAAAACAGACCAAAACTGACCTGGAACTGACCTGAAATTGACCAAAAACCAACCAACAGACTAAAAACAGACCAAAACTGATGAAAATTGACCTGGAACTGACCTGAAAATGACCAAAATCCAACCAACAGAATAAAAACTGACGGAAACTGATCAAAACTGACCTGGAACCGACCTGAAATTGACCAAAAACCAACCAACAGACTAAAAACTGACCAAAACTGATCAAAACTGACCTGGAACTGACCTGAAATTGACCAAAGACAAACCAACAGACTAGAAACTGATCAAGACTGGCCTGAAACTGACCTGAAGTTGACCACAGACCAACCAACAGACTAGAAACAGACCAAAACTGATCAAAACTGACCTGGAACTGACCTGAAATTGACCAAAGACCAACCTACAGACTAAAAACTGACCAAAACTGACCTGAAATTGACCAAAGACCAACCAACAGACTAATAACTGATCAAAACTGAACTGGAACTGACCTGAAATTGACCAAAAACCAACCAACAGCCTAAAATCTGACCGGGAACTGCCCTGAAATTGACCAAAGACCAACCAACAGACTAAAACCTGACCAAAACTGATCAAAACTGACCTGGAACCGACCTGAAATTGACCAAAAACCAACATGCAGACTAAAAACTGACCAAAACTAATCAAAACTGACCTGGAACTGACCTGAAATTGACCACAGACCAACCAACATACTAAAAACTTACCTGGAACTGCCCTGAAATTGACCAAAGACCAACCAACAGACTAGAAACAGACCAAAACTGATCAAAACTGACCTGGAACTGACCTGAAATTGACAAAGAACCAACCTACAGACTAAAAACCGACCAAAACTGATCAAAACTGACCTGGAACTGACCTGAAATTGACCAAAGACAAACCAACAGACTAGAAACTGATCAAGACTGACCTGGAACTGACCTGAAATTGACCAAAGACCAACCAACAGACTAGAAACAGACCAAAACTGATCAAAACTGACCTGGAACTGACCTGAAATTGACAAAGAACCAACCTACAGACTAAAAACTGACCAAAACTGATCAAAACTGACCTGGAACTGACCTGAAATTGACCAAAGACCAACCAACAGACTAAAAACCGACCAAAACTGATCAAAACTGACCTGGAACTGACCTGAAATTGACCAAAGACAAACCAACAGACTAGAAACTGATCAAGACTGGCCTGGAACTGACCTGAAATTGACCACAGACCAACCAACAGACTAAAAACTGACCAAAACTGACCTGGAACTGACCTGAAATTGACCGAAGACCAACCAACAGATTAGAAACAGACCAAAACTGATCAAAACTGACCTGGAACTGACCTGAAATTGACAAAGAACCAACCTACAGACTAAAAACTGACCAAAACTGATCAAAACTGACCTGTAACTGACCTGAAATTGACCAAAGACCAACCAACAGACTAGAAACTGACCAAAACTGATCAAAACTGAGCTGGAACTGACCTGAAATTGACCAAAAACCAACCTACAGACTAAAAACTGATCAAGACTGACCTGGAACTGACCTGAAATTGACCAAAGACCAACCAACAGACTAGAAACCGACCAAAACTGATCAAAACTGACCTAGAACTGACCTGAAATTGACCACAGACCAACCAACAGACTAAAAACTGATCAAAACTGACCTGGAACTGACCTGAAATTGACCACAGACCAACCAACAGACTAAAAACTGACCAAAACTGATCAAAACTGGCCTGGAACCGACATGAAATTGACCAAAAACCAACCAACAGACTAAAAACTGACCAAATCTCGCAGGAAAAGTGACCAAAAACCAACCAACAGACTAAAAACTGACCACATCTCACAGGAAAAGTGACCAAAGACCAACCTACAGACTAAAAACTGACCAAAACTGACCTGAAATTGACCAAAGACCAACCAACAGATTAAAAACTGACCAAAACTGATCAAAACTGACCTGGAACCAACCTGAAATTGACCAAAAACCAACCTACAGACTAAAAACTGACCAAAACTCGCTGGAAAAGTGACCTGGAACCAACCAACAGACTAAAACCTGACCAAAACTGATCAAAACTGACCTGGAACCGACCTGAAATTGACCAAAAACCAACCTACAGACTAAAAACTGATCAAGACTGACCTGGAACTGACCTGAAATTGACCAAAGACCAACCAACAGACTAGAAACTAACCAAAACTGATCAAAACTGACCTAGAACTGACCTGAAATTGACCACAGACCAACCAACAGACTAAAAACTGATCAAAACTGACCTGGAACTGACCTGAAATTGACCACAGACCAACCGACAGACTAAAAACTGACCAAAACTGATCAAAACTGACCTGGAACCGACATGAAATTGACCAAAAACCAACCAACAGACTAAAAACAGACCAAAACTGATGAAAATTGACCTGGAACTGACCTGAAAATGACCAAAATCCAACCAACAGAATAAAAACTGACGGAAACTGATCAAAACTGACCTGGAACCGACCTGAAATTGACCAAAAACCAACCAACAGACTAAAAACTGACCAAAACTGATCAAAACTGACCTGGAACTGACCTGAAATTGACCAAAGACAAACCAACAGACTAGAAACTGATCAAGACTGGCCTGAAACTGACCTGAAGTTGACCACAGACCAACCAACAGACTAGAAACAGACCAAAACTGATCAAAACTGACCTGGAACTGACCTGAAATTGACCAAAGACCAACCTACAGACTAAAAACTGACCAAAAGTGACCTGAAATTGACCAAAGACCAACCAACAGACTAATAACTGATCAAAACTGAACTGGAACTGACCTGAAATTGACCAAAAACCAACCAACAGCCTAAAATCTGACCGGGAACTGCCCTGAAATTGACCAAAGACCAACCAACAGACTAAAACCTGACCAAAACTGATCAAAACTGACCTGGAACCGACCTGAAATTGACCAAAAACCAACATGCAGACTAAAAACTGACCAAAACTAATCAAAACTGACCTGGAACTGACCTGAAATTGACCACAGACCAACCAACATACTAAAAACTTACCTGGAACTGCCCTGAAATTGACCAAAGACCAACCAACAGACTAGAAACAGACCAAAACTGATCAAAACTGACCTGGAACTGACCTGAAATTGACAAAGAACCAACCTACAGACTAAAAACTGACCAAAACTGATCAAAACTGACCTGGAACTGACCTGAAATTGACCAAAGACCAACCAACAGACTAAAAACCGACCAAAACTGATCAAAACTGACCTGGAACTGACCTGAAATTGACCAAAGACAAACCAACAGACTAGAAACTGATCAAGACTGGCCTGGAACTGACCTGAAATTGACCACAGACCAACCAACAGACTAAAAACTGACCAAAACTGACCTGGAACTGACCTGAAATTGACCAAAGACCAACCAACAGATTAGAAACAGACCAAAACTGATCAAAACTGACCTGGAACTGACCTGAAATTGACAAAGAACCAACCTACAGACTAAAAACTGACCAAAACTGATCAAAACTGACCTGGAACTGACCTGAAATTGACCAAAGACCAACCAACAGACTAGAAACTGACCAAAACTGATCAAAACTGAGCTGGAACTGACCTGAAATTGACCAAAAACCAACCTACAGACTAAAAACTGATCAAGACTGACCTGGAACTGACCTGAAATTGACCAAAGACCAACCAACAGACTAGAAACCGACCAAAACTGATCAAAACTGACCTAGAACTGACCTGAAATTGACCACAGACCAACCAACAGACTAAAAACCGACCAAAACTGATCAAAACTGACCTGGAACTGACCTGAAATTGACCAAAGACAAACCAACAGACTAGAAACTGATCAAGACTGGCCTGGAACTGACCTGAAATTGACCACAGACCAACCAACAGACTAAAAACTGACCAAAACTGACCTGGAACTGACCTGAAATTGACCAAAGACCAACCAACAGACTAGAAACCGACCAAAACTGATCAAAACTGACCTAGAACTGACCTGAAATTGACCACAGACCAACCAACAGACTAAAAACTGATCAAAACTGACCTGGAACTGACCTGAAATTGACCACAGACCAACCAACAGACTAAAAACTGACCAAAACTGATCAAAACTGACCTGGAACCGACATGAAATTGACCAAAAACCAACCAACAGACTAAAAACTGACCAAATCTCACAGGAAAAGTGACCAAAAACCAACCAACAGACTAAAAACTGACCACATCTCACAGGAAAAGTGACCAAAGACCAACCTACAGACTAAAAACTGACCAAAACTGACCTGAAATTGACCACAGACCAACCAACAGACTAAAAACTGATCAAGACTGGCCTGGAACTGACCTGGAACTGACCTGAAATTGACCAAAGACCAACCAACAGACTAAAAACTGACCTGGAACTGCCCTGAAATTGACCAAAAACCAACCTACAGACTAAAAACTGATCAAAACTGACCTGGAACCGACCTGAAATTGACCAAAAACCAACCAACAGACTAAAAACTGATGAAGACTGGCCTGGAACTGACCTGAAATTGACCACAGGCCAACCAACACACTAGAAACAGACCAAAACTGATCAAAACTGACCTGGAACAGACCTGAAATTGACCAAAGACCAACCAACAGACTAAAAACTGACCTGGAACTGCCCTGAAATTGACCAAAAACCAACCTACAGAATAAAAACTGATCAAAACTGACCTGGAACCGACCTGAAATTGACCAAAAACCAACCAACAGACTAAAAACTGACCAAAACTGATCTGAAATTGACCAAAAACCAACCAACAGACTAAAAACTGACCAAAACTGACCTGAAATTGACCAAAAACCAACCTACAGACTAAAAAACTGACCAAAACTGACCAAAACTGACCTGGAACTGACCTGAAATTGACCACAAACCAACCAACAGACTAAAAACTGATCAAGACTGGCCTGGAACTGACCTGAAATTGACCACAGACCAACCAACAGACTAGAAACAGACCAAAACTGATCAAAACTGACCTGGAACTGACCTGAAATTGACCAAAGACCAACCAACAGACTAAAAACTGACCTGGAACTGCCCTGAAATTGACCAAAAACCAACCTACAGACTAAAAACTGATCAAAACTGACCTGGAACCGACCTGAAATTGACCAAAAACCAACCAACAGACTAAAAACTGATCAAGACTGGCCTGGAACTGACCTGAAATTGACCACAGACCAACCAACACACTAGAAACAGACCAAAACTGATCAAAACTGACCTGGAACTGACCTGAAATTGACCAAAGACCAACCAACAGACTAAAAACTGACCTGGAACTGCCCTGAAATTGACCAAAAACCAACCTACAGACTAAAAACTGACCAAAACTGACCTGAGATTGACCAAAGACCAACCAACAGACTAAAAACTGACCAAACTGATCAAAACTGACCTGGAACTGTCCTGAAATTGACCAAAGACCAACCAACAGACTAAAAACTGATCAAGACTGGCCTGGAACTGACCTGAAATTAACCACAGACCAACCAACAGACTAGAAACAGACCAAAACTGATCAAAACTGACCTGGAACTGCCCTGAAATTGACCAAAAACCAACCTACAGACTAAAAACTGATCAAAACTGACCTGGAACCGACCTGAAATTGACCAAAAACCAACCAACAGACTAAAAACTGATCAAGACTGGCCTGGAACTGACCTGAAATTGACCACAGACCAACCAACACACTAGAAACAGACCAAAACTGATCAAAACTGACCTGGAACTGACCTGAAATTGACCAAAGACCAACCAACAGACTAAAAACTGACCTGGAACTGCCCTGAAATTGACCAAAAACCAACCTACAGACTAAAAACTGATCAAAACTGACCTGGAACCGACCTGAAATTGACCAAAAACCAACCAACAGACTAAAAACTGATCAAGACTGGCCTGGAACTGACCTGAAATTAACCACAGACCAACCAACACACTAGAAACAGACCAAAACTGATCAAAACTGACCTGGAACTGACCTGAAATTGACCAAAGACCAACCAACAGACTAAAAACTGACCTGGAACTGCCCTGAAATTGACCAAAAACCAACCAACAGACTAAAAACTGACCAAAACTGACCTGAAATTGACCAAAAACCAACCTACAGACTAAAAACTGACCAAAACTGACCAAAACTGACCTGGAACTGACCTGAAATTGACAACAGACCAACCAACAGACTAAAAACTGATCAAGACTGGCCTGGAACTGACCTGAAATTGACTACAGACCAACCAACAGACTAGAAACAGACCAAAACTGATCAAAACTGACCTGGAACTGACCTGAAATTGACCAAAGACCAACCAACAGACTAAAAACTGATCAAAACTGACCTGGAACCGACCTGAAATTGACCAAAAACCAACCAACAGACTAAAAACTGACCAAAACTGACCTGAAATTGACCAAAAACCAACCTACAGACTAAAAACTGACCAAAACTGGCCAAAACTGACCTGGAACTGACCTGAAATTGACCACAGACCAACCAACAGACTAAAAACTGACCAAAACTGATCAAAACTGACCTGGAACTGCCTGAAATTGACCAAAGACCAACCAACAGACTAAAAACTGATCAAGACTGGCCTGGAACTGACCTGAAATTAACCACAGACCAACCAACAGACTAGAAACAGACCAAAACTGATCAAAACTGACCTGGAACTGACCTGAAATTGACCAAAGACCAACCAACAGACTAAAAACTGACCTGGAACTGCCCTGAAATTGACCAAAAACCAACCTACAGACTAAAAACTGATCAAAACTGACCTGGAACCGACCTGAAATTGACCAAAAACCAACCAACAGACTAAAAACTGATCAAGACTGGCCTGGAACTGACCTGAAATTGACCAAAGACCAACCAACAGACTAAAAACTGACCTGGAACTGCCCTGAAATTGACCAAAAACCAACCTACAGACTAAAAACTGATCAAAACTGACCTGGAACCGACCTGAAATTGACCAAAAACCAACCAACAGACTAAAAACTGATGAAGACTGGCCTGGAACTGACCTGAAATTGACCACAGACCAACCACCACAGTAGAAACAGACCAAAACTGATCAAAACTGACCTGGAACTGACCTGAAATTGACCAAAGACCAACCTACAGACTAAAAAACTGACCTGGAACTGCCCTAGAATTGACCAAAAACAACCTACAGACTAAAAACTGACCAAAACTGACCAAAACTGACCTGGAACTGACCTGAAATTGACCACAGACCAACCAACAGACTAAAAACTGATCAAGACTGGCCTGGAACTGACCTGGAACTGACCTGAAATTGACCAAAGACCAACCAACAGACTAAAAACTGACCTGGAACTGCCCTGAAATTGACCAAAAACCAACCTACAGACTAAAAACTGATCAAAACTGACCTGGAACCGACCTGAAATTGACCAAAAACCAACCAACAGACTAAAAACTGATGAAGACTGGCCTGGAACTGACCTGAAATTGACCACAGGCCAACCAACACACTAGAAACAGACCTAAACTGATCAAAACTGACCTGGAACAGACCTGAAATTGACCAAAGACCAACCAACAGACTAAAAACTGACCTGGAACTGCCCTGAAATTGACCAAAAACCAACCTACAGAATAAAAACTGATCAAAACTGACCTGGAACCGACCTGAAATTGACCAAAAACCAACCAACAGACTAAAAACTGACCAAAACTGATCTGAAATTGACCAAAAACCAACCAACAGACTAAAAACTGACCAAAACTGACCTGAAATTGACCAAAAACCAACCTACAGACTAAAAACTGACCAAAACTGACCAAAACTGACCTGGAACTGACCTGAAATTGACAACAGACCAACCAACAGACTAAAAACTGATCAAGACTGGCCTGGAACTGACCTGAAATTGACTACAGACCAACCAACAGACTAGAAACAGACCAAAACTGATCAAAACTGACCTGGAACTGACCTGAAATTGACCAAAGACCAACCAACAGACTAAAAACTGATCAAAACTGACCTGGAACCGACCTGAAATTGACCAAAAACCAACCAACACACTAAAAACTGACCAAAACTGACCTGAAATTGACCAAAAACCAACCTACAGACTAAAAACTGACCAAAACTGGCCAAAACTGACCTGGAACTGACCTGAAATTGACCACAGACCAACCAACAGACTAAAAACTGACCAAAACTGATCAAAACTGACCTGGAACTGCCTGAAATTGACCAAAGACCAACCAACAGACTAAAAACTGATCAAGACTGGCCTGGAACTGACCTGAAATTAACCACAGACCAACCAACAGACTAGAAACAGACCAAAACTGATCAAAACTGACCTGGAACTGACCTGAAATTGACCAAAGACCAACCAACAGACTAAAAACTGACCTGGAACTGCCCTGAAATTGACCAAAAACCAACCTACAGACTAAAAACTGATCAAAACTGACCTGGAACCGACCTGAAATTGACCAAAAACCAACCAACAGACTAAAAACTGATCAAGACTGGCCTGGAACTGACCTGAAATTGACCAAAGACCAACCAACAGACTAAAAACTGACCTGGAACTGCCCTGAAATTGACCAAAAAACAACCTACAGACTAAAAACTGATCAAAACTGACCTGGAACCGACCTGAAATTGACCAAAAACCAACCAACAGACTAAAAACTGATCAAGACTGGCCTGGAACTGACCTGAAATTGACCACAGACCAACCAACACACTAGAAACAGACCAAAACTGATCAAAACTGACCTGGAACTGACCTGAAATTGACCAAAGACCCAACCAACAGACTAAAAACTGACCTGGAACTGCCCTGAAATTGACCAAAAACCAACCTACAGACTAAAAACTGACCAAAACTGACCTGAAATTGACCAAAAACCAACCTACAGACTAAAAACTCACCAACACTGACCAAAACTGACCTGGAACTGACCTGAAATTGACCACAGACCAACCAACAGACTAAAAACTGATCAAGACTGGCCTGGAACTGACCTGAAATTGACCACAGACCAACCAACAGACTAGAAACAGACCAAAACTGATCAAAACTGACCTAGAACTGACCTGAAATTGACCAAAAACCAACCTACAGACTAAAAACTGACCAAAACTGACCTGGAACCGACCTGAAATTGACCAAAAACCAACCAACAGACTAAAAACTGACCTGGAACTGCCCTGAAATTGACCAAAAACCAACCTACAGACTAAAAACTGATCAAAACTGACCTGGAACCGACCTGAAATTGACCAAAAACCAACCAACAGACTAAAAACTGATCAAGACTGGCCTGGAACTGACCTGAAATTGACCACAGACCAACCAACACACTAGAAACAGACTAAAAACTGATCAAAACTGACCTGGAACCGACCTGAAATTGACCACAGACCAACCAACAGACTAGAAACAGACCAAAACTGATCAAAACTGACCTGGAACTGACCTGAAATTGACCAAAGACCAACCAACAGACTAAAAACTGACCTGGAACTGCCCTGAAATTGACCAAAAACCAACCTACAGACTAAAAACTGATCAAAACTGACCTGGAACCGACCTGAAATTGACCAAAAACCAACCAACAGACTAAAAACTGATCAAGACTGGCCTGGAACTGACCTGAAATTGACCACAGACCAACCAACACACTAGAAACAGACCAAAACTGATCAAAACTGACCTGGAACTGACCTGAAATTGACCAAAGACCCAACCAACAGACTAAAAACTGACCTGGAACTGCCCTGAAATTGACCAAAAACCAACCTACAGACTAAAAACTGACCAAAACTGACCTGAAATTGACCAAAAACCAACCTACAGACTAAAAACTGACCAACACTGACCAAAACTGACCTGGAACTGACCTGAAATTGACCACAGACCAACCAACAGACTAAAAACTGATCAAAACTGACCTGGAACTGACCTGAAATTGACCAAAGACCAACCAACAGACTAAAAACTGACCTGGAACTGCCCTGAAATTGACCAAAAACCAACCTACAGACTAAAAACTGACCAAAACTGACCAAAACTGACCTGGAACTGACCTGAAATTGACCACAGACCAACCAACAGACTAAAAACTGATCAAGACTGGCCTGGAACTGACCTGAAATTGACCACAGACCAACCAACAGACTAGAAACAGACCAAAACTGATCAAAACTGACCTGGAACTGACCTGAAATTGACCAAAGACCAACCAACAGACTAAAAACTGACCTGGAACTGCCCTGAAATTGACCAAAAACCAACCAACAGACTAAAAACTGACCAAAACTGACCTGAAATTGACCAAAAACCAACCTACAGACTAAAAACTGACCAAAACTGACCAAAACTGACCTGGAACTGACCTGAAATTGACAACAGACCAACCAACAGACTAAAAACTGATCAAGACTGGCCTGGAACTGACCTGAAATTGACCACAGACCAACCAACAGACTAGAAACAGACCAAAACTGATCAAAACTGACCTGGAACTGACCTGAAATTGACCAAAGACCAACCAACAGACTAAAAACTGATCAAAACTGACCTGGAACCGACCTGAAATTGACCAAAAACCAACCAACAGACTAAAAACTGACCAAAACTGGCCAAAACTGACCTGGAACTGACCTGAAATTGACCACAGACCAACCAACAGACTAAAAACTGACCAAAACTGATCAAAACTGACCTGGAACTGACCTGAAATTGACCAAAGACCAACCAACAGACTAAAAACTGATCAAGACTGGCCTGGAACTGACCTGAAATTAACCACAGACCAACCAACAGACTAGAAACAGACCAAAACTGATCAAAACTGACCTGGAACTGACCTGAAATTGACCAAAGACCAACCAACAGACTAAAAACTGACCTGGAACTGCCCTGAAATTGACCAAAAACCAACCTACAGACTAAAAACTGATCAAAACTGACCTGGAACCGACCTGAAATTGACCAAAAACCAACCAACAGACTAAAAACTGATCAAGACTGGCCTGGAACTGACCTGAAATTGACCACAGACCAACCAACACACTAGAAACAGACCAAAACTGATCAAAACTGACCTGGAACTGACCTGAAATTGACCAAAGACCAACCAACAGACTAAAAACTGATCAAAACTGACCTGGAACTGACCTGAAATTGACCAAAAACCAACCAACAGACTAAAAACTGACCAAAACTGGCCAAAACTGACCTGGAACTGACCTAGAAATTGACCACAGACCAACCAACAGACTAAAAAACTGACCAAAACTGATCAAAACTGACCTGGAACTGACCTGAAATTGACCAAAGACCAACCAACAGACTAAAAACTGATCAAGACTGGCCTGGAACTGACCTGAAATTAACCACAGACCAACCAACAGACTAGAAACAGACCAAAACTGATCAAAACTGACCTGGAACTGACCTGAAATTGACCAAAGACCAACCAACAGACTAAAAACTGACCTGGAACTGCCCTGAAATTGACCAAAAACCAACCTACAGACTAAAAACTGATCAAAACTGACCTGGAACCGACCTGAAATTGACCAAAAACCAACCAACAGACTAAAAACTGATCAAGACTGGCCTGGAACTGACCTGAAATTGACCACAGACCAACCAACACACTAGAAACAGACCAAAACTGATCAAAACTGACCTGGAACTGACCTGAAATTGACCAAAGACCCAACCAACAGACTAAAAACTGACCTGGAACTGCCCTGAAATTGACCAAAAACCAACCTACAGACTAAAAACTGACCAAAACTGACCTGAAATTGACCAAAAACCAACCTACAGACTAAAAACTGACCAACACTGACCAAAACTGACCTGGAACTGACCTGAAATTGACCACAGACCAACCAACAGACTAAAAACTGATCAAAACTGACCTGGAACTGACCTGAAATTGACCAAAAACCAACCAACAGACTAAAAACTGACCAAAACTGGCCAAAACTGACCTGGAACTGACCTGAAATTGACCACAGACCAACCAACAGACTAAAAACTGACCAAAACTGATCAAAACTGACCTGGAACTGACCTGAAATTGACCAAAGACCAACCAACAGACTAAAAACTGATCAAGACTGGCCTGGAACTGACCTGAAATTAACCACAGACCAACCAACAGACTAGAAACAGACCAAAACTGATCAAAACTGACCTGGAACTGACCTGAAATTGACCAAAGACCAACCAACAGACTAAAAACTGACCTGGAACTGCCCTGAAATTGACCAAAAACCAACCTACAGACTAAAAACTGATCAAAACTGACCTGGAACCGACCTGAAATTGACCAAAAACCAACCAACAGACTAAAAACTGATCAAGACTGGCCTGGAACTGACCTGAAATTGACCACAGACCAACCAACACACTAGAAACAGACCAAAACTGATCAAAACTGACCTGGAACTGACCTGAAATTGACCAAAGACCCAACCAACAGACTAAAAACTGACCTGGAACTGCCCTGAAATTGACCAAAAACCAACCTACAGACTAAAAACTGACCAAAACTGACCTGAAATTGACCAAAAACCAACCTACAGACTAAAAACTGACCAACACTGACCAAAACTGACCTGGAACTGACCTGAAATTGACCACAGACCAACCAACAGACTAAAAACTGATCAAGACTGGCCTGGAACTGACCTGAAATTGACCACAGACCAACCAACAGACTAGAAACAGACCAAAACTGATCAAAACTGACCTGGAACTGACCTGAAATTGACCAAAGACCAACCAACAGACTAAAAACTGATCAAAACTGACCTGGAACTGACCTGAAATTGACCACAGACCAACCAACAGACTAAAAACTGATCAAGACTGGCCTGGAACTGACCTGAAATTGACCACAGACCAACCAACAGACTAGAAACAGACCAAAACTGATCAAAACTGACCTGGAACTGACCTGAAATTGACCAAAGACCAACCAACAGACTAAAAACTGACCTGGAACTGCCCTGAAATTGACCAAAAACCAACCTACAGACTACGCAAAACTGATCAAAACTGACCTGGAACCGACCTGAAATTGACCAAAAACCAACCAACAGACTAAAAACTGATCAAGACTGGCCTGGAACTGACCTGAAATTGACCACAGACCAACCAACACACTAGAAACAGACCAAAACTGATCAAAACTGACCTGGAACTGACCTGAAATTGACCAAAGACCAACCAACAGACTAAAAACTGACCTGGAACTGCCCTGAAATTGACCAAAAACCAACCTACAGACTAAAAACTGATCAAAACTGACCTGGAACCGACCTGAAATTGACCAAAAACCAACCAACAGACTAAAAACTGATCAAGACTGGCCTGGAACTGACCTGAAATTGACCACAGACCAACCAACACACTAGAAACAGACCAAAACTGATCAAAACTGACCTGGAACTGACCTGAAATTGACCAAAGACCAACCAACAGACTAAAAACTGACCTGGAACTGCCCTGAAATTGACCAAAAACCAACCTACAGAATAAAAACTGATCAAAACTGACCTGGAACCGACCTGAAATTGACCAAAAACCAACCAACAGACTAAAAACTGACCAAAACTGATCTGAAATTGACCAAAAACCAACCAACAGACTAAAAAACTGACCAAAACTGACCTGAAATTGACCAAAAACCAACCTACAGACTAAAAACTGACCAAAACTGACCAAAACTGACCTGGAACTGACCTGAAATTGACCACAGACCAACCAACAGACTAAAAACTGATCAAGACTGGCCTGGAACTGACCTGAAATTGACCACAGACCAACCAACAGACTAGAAACAGACCAAAACTGATCAAAACTGACCTGGAACTGACCTGAAATTGACCAAAGACCAACCAACAGACTAAAAACTGACCTGGAACTGCCCTGAAATTGACCAAAAACCAACCTACAGACTAAAAACTGATCAAAACTGACCTGGAACCGACCTGAAATTGACCAAAAACCAACCAACAGACTAAAAACTGATCAAGACTGGCCTGGAACTGACCTGAAATTGACCACAGACCAACCAACACACTAGAAACAGACCAAAACTGATCAAAACTGACCTGGAACTGACCTGAAATTGACGAAAGACCAACCTACAGACTAAAAACTGATCAAAACTGACCTGGAACCGACCTGAAATTGACTAAAAAACCAACCAACAGACTAGAAACAGACCAAAACTGATCAAATCTGACCTGGAACTGACCTGAAATTGACCAAAACCGACCAACAGACAAAGAACTGACCAAAACTGACCTAGAACTGACCTGAAATTGACCACAGACAAACCAACAGACTAGAAACTGATCAAGACTGGCCTGAAACTGACCTGAAGTTGACCACAGACCAACCAAAAGACTATAAACAGACCAAAACTGATCAAAACTGACCTGGAACTGACCTGAAATTGACCAAAGACCAACCTACAGACTAAAAACTGACCAAAACTGACCTGAAATTGACCAAAGACCAACCAACAGACTAATAACTGATCAAAACTGAACTGGAACTGACCTGAAATTGACCAAAAACCAACCAACAGCCTAAAATCTGACCGGGAACTGCCCTGAAATTGACCAAAGACCAACCAACAGACTAAAACCTGACCAAAACTGATCAAAACTGACCTGGAACCGACCTGAAATTGACCAAAAACCAACATGCAGACTAAAAACTGACCAAAACTAATCAAAACTGACCTGGAACTGACCTGAAATTGACCAAAGACCAACCAACAGACTAAAAACTGACCTGGAACTGCCCTGAAATTGACCAAAAACCAACCTACAGACTAAAAACTGATCAAAACTGACCTGGAACCGACCTGAAATTGACCAAAAACCAACCAACAGACTAAAAACTGACCAAAACTGACCTGAAATTGACCAAAAACCAACCTACAGACTAAAAACTGACCAAAACTGACCTGGAACTGCCCTGAAATTGACCAAAAACCAAGCAACAGACTAAAAACTGACCAAAACTGATCAAAACTGACCTGGAACTGACCTGAAATTGACCAAAAACCAACATGCAGACTAAAAACTGACCAAAACTAATCAAAACTGACCTGGAACTGACCTGAAATTGACCAAAGACCAACCAACAGACTAAAAACTGATCAAGACTGGCCTGGAACTGACCTGAAATTGACTACAGACCAACCAACAGACTAGAAACAGACCAAAACTGATCAAAACTGACCTGGAACTGACCTGAAATTGACCAAAGACCAACCAACAGACTAAAAACTGATCAAAACTGACCTGGAACCGACCTGAAATTGACCAAAAACCAACCAACAGACTAAAAACTGACCAAAACTGACCTGAAATTGACCAAAAACCAACCTACAGACTAAAAACTGACCAAAACTGGCCAAAACTGACCTGGAACTGACCTGAAATTGACCACAGACCAACCAACAGACTAAAAACTGACCAAAACTGATCAAAACTGACCTGGAACTGCCTGAAATTGACCAAAGACCAACCAACAGACTAAAAACTGATCAAGACTGGCCTGGAACTGACCTGAAATTAACCACAGACCAACCAACAGACTAGAAACAGACCAAAACTGATCAAAACTGACCTGGAACTGACCTGAAATTGACCAAAGACCAACCAACAGACTAAAAACTGACCTGGAACTGCCCTGAAATTGACCAAAAACCAACCTACAGACTAAAAACTGATCAAAACTGACCTGGAACCGACCTGAAATTGACCAAAAACCAACCAACAGACTAAAAACTGATCAAGACTGGCCTGGAACTGACCTGAAATTGACCAAAGACCAACCAACAGACTAAAAACTGACCTGGAACTGCCCTGAAATTGACCAAAAACCAACCTACAGACTAAAAACTGACCAAAACTGGCCAAAACTGACCTGGAACTGACCTGAAATTGACAACAGACCAACCAACAGACTAAAAACTGATCAAGACTGGCCTGGAACTGACCTGAAATTGACCACAGACCAACCAACAGACTAGAAACAGACCAAAACTGATCAAAACTGACCTGGAACTGACCTGAAATTGACCAAAGACCAACCAACAGACTAAAAACTGACCTGGAACTGCCCTGAAATTGACCAAAAACCAACCTACAGACTAAAAACTGACCAAAACTGACCTGAGATTGACCAAAGACCAACCAACAGACTAAAAACTGACCAAAACTGATCAAAACTGACCTGGAACCGACCTGAAATTGACCAAAAACCAACCAACAGACTAAAAACTGATGAAGACTGGCCTGGAACTGACCTGAAATTGACCACAGACCAACCACCACAGTAGAAACAGACCAAAACTGATCAAAACTGACCTGGAACTGACCTGAAATTGACCAAAGACCAACCTACAGACTAAAAACTGACCTGGAACTGCCCTAGAATTGACCAAAAACAACCTACAGACTAAAAACTGACCAAAACTGACCAAAACTGACCTGGAACTGACCTGAAATTGACCACAGACCAACCAACAGACTAAAAACTGATCAAGACTGGCCTGGAACTGACCTGGAACTGACCTGAAATTGACCAAAGACCAACCAACAGACTAAAAACTGACCTGGAACTGCCCTGAAATTGACCAAAAACCAACCTACAGACTAAAAACTGATCAAAACTGACCTGGAACCGACCTGAAATTGACCAAAAACCAACCAACAGACTAAAAACTGATGAAGACTGGCCTGGAACTGACCTGAAATTGACCACAGGCCAACCAACACACTAGAAACAGACCAAAACTGATCAAAACTGACCTGGAACAGACCTGAAATTGACCAAAGACCAACCAACAGACTAAAAACTGACCTGGAACTGCCCTGAAATTGACCAAAAACCAACCTACAGAATAAAAACTGATCAAAACTGACCTGGAACCGACCTGAAATTGACCAAAAACCAACCAACAGACTAAAAACTGACCAAAACTGATCTGAAATTGACCAAAAACCAACCAACAGACTAAAAACTGACCAAAACTGACCTGAAATTGACCAAAAACCAACCTACAGACTAAAAACTGACCAAAACTGACCAAAACTGACCTGGAACTGACCTGAAATTGACCACAAACCAACCAACAGACTAAAAACTGATCAAGACTGGCCTGGAACTGACCTGAAATTGACCACAGACCAACCAACAGACTAGAAACAGACCAAAACTGATCAAAACTGACCTGGAACTGACCTGAAATTGACCAAAGACCAACCTACAGACTAAAAACTGACCAAAACTGACCTGGAACTGCCCTGAAATTGACCAAAAACCAACCAACAGACTAAAAACTGACCAAAACTGATCAAAACTGACCTGGAACTGACCTGAAATTGACCAAAGACCAACCAACAGACTAAAAACTGACCAAAACTGACCTGGAACTGACCTGAAATTGACCAAAGACCAACCAACAGATTAAAAACACCAAAACTGATCAAAACTGACCTGGAACCGACCTGAAATTGACCAAAAACCAACCAACAGACTAAAAACTGACCAAAACTGACTCTGAAATTGACCAAAAACCAACCTACAGACTAAAAACTGACCAAAACTGACCTGGAACTGACCTGAAATTGACCACAGACCAACCAACAGACTAAAAACTGATCAAGACTGGCCTGGAACTGACCTGAAATTGACCACAGACCAACCAACAGACTAGAAACAGACCAAAACTGATCAAAACTGACCTGGAACTGACCTGAAATTGACCAAAGACCAACCAACAGACTAAAAACTGACCTGGAACTGCCCTGAAATTGACCAAAAACCAACTTACAGACTAAAAACTGACCAAAACTGACCTAAGATTGACCAAAGACCAACCAACAGACTAAAAACTGACCAAAACTGATCAAAACTGACCTGGAACCGACCTGAAATTGACCAAAGACCAACCAACAGACTAAAAACTGATGAAGACTGGCCTGGAACTGACCTGAAATTGACCACAGACCAACCAACACAGTAGAAACAGACCAAAACTGATCAAAACTGACCTGGAACTGACCTGAAATTGACCAAAGACCAACCAACAGACTAAAAACTGACCTGGAACTGCCCTGAAATTGACCAAAAACCAACCTACAGACTAAAAACTGATCAAAACTGACCTGGAACCGACCTGAAATTGACCAAAAACCAACCAACAGACTAAAAACTGATGAAGACTGGCCTGGAACTGACCTGAAATTGACCACAGACCAACCAACACACTAGAAACAGACCAAAACTGATCAAAACTGACCTGGAACAGACCTGAAATTGACCAAAGACCAACCAACAGACTAAAAACTGACCTGGAACTGCCCTGAAATTGACCAAAAACCAACCTACAGAATAAAAACTGATCAAAACTGACCTGGAACCGACCTGAAATTGACCAAAAACCAACCAACAGACTAAAAACTGACCAAAACTGATCTGAAATTGACCAAAAACCAACCAACAGACTAAAAACTGACCAAAACTGACCTGAAATTGACCAAAAACCAACCTACAGACTAAAAACTGACCAAAACTGACCAAAACTGACCTGGAACTGACCTGAAATTGACCACAGACCAACCAACAGACTAAAAACTGATGAAGACTGGCCTGGAACTGACCTGAAATTGACCACAGACCAACCAACAGACTAGAAACAGACCAAAACTGATCAAAACTGACCTGGAACTGACCTGAAATTGACCAAAGACCAACCAACAGACTAAAAACTGACCTGGAACTGCCCTGAAATTGACCAAAAACCAACCTACAGACTAAAAACTGATCAAAACTGACCTGGAACCGACCTGAAATTGACCAAAAACCAACCAACAGACTAAAAACTGATCAAGACTGGCCTGGAACTGACCTGAAATTGACCACAGACCAACCAACACACTAGAAACAGACCAAAACTGATCAAAACTGACCTGGAACTGACCTGAAATTGACCAAAGACCAACCAACAGACTAAAAACTGACCTGGAACTGCCCTGAAATTGACCAAAAACCAACCTACAGACTAAAAACTGACCAAAACTGACCTGAGATTGACCAAAGACCAACCAACAGACTAAAAACTGACCAAACTGATCAAAACTGACCTGGAACTGTCCTGAAATTGACCAAAGACCAACCAACAGACTAAAAACTGATCAAGACTGGCCTGGAACTGACCTGAAATTAACCACAGACCAACCAACAGACTAGAAACAGACCAAAACTGATCAAAACTGACCTGGAACTGCCCTGAAATTGACCAAAAACCAACCTACAGACTAAAAACTGATCAAAACTGACCTGGAACCGACCTGAAATTGACCAAAAACCAACCAACAGACTAAAAACTGATCAAGACTGGCCTGGAACTGACCTGAAATTGACCACAGACCAACCAACACACTAGAAACAGACCAAAACTGATCAAAACTGACCTGGAACTGACCTGAAATTGACCAAAGACCAACCAACAGACTAAAAACTGACCTGGAACTGCCCTGAAATTGACCAAAAACCAACCTACAGACTAAAAACTGATCAAAACTGACCTGGAACCGACCTGAAATTGACCAAAAACCAACCAACAGACTAAAAACTGATCAAGACTGGCCTGGAACTGACCTGAAATTGACCACAGACCAACCAACACACTAGAAACAGACCAAAACTGATCAAAACTGACCTGGAACTGACCTGAAATTGACCAAAGACCAACCAACAGACTAAAAACTGACCTGGAACTGCCCTGAAATTGACCAAAAACCAACCAACAGACTAAAAACTGACCAAAACTGACCTGAAATTGACCAAAAACCAACCTACAGACTAAAAACTGACCAAAACTGACCAAAACTGACCTGGAACTGACCTGAAATTGACAACAGACCAACCAACAGACTAAAAACTGATCAAGACTGGCCTGGAACTGACCTGAAATTGACCACAGACCAACCAACAGACTAGAAACAGACCAAAACTGATCAAAACTGACCTGGAACTGACCTGAAATTGACCAAAGACCAACCAACAGACTAAAAACTGATCAAAACTGACCTGGAACCGACCTGAAATTGACCAAAAACCAACCAACAGACTAAAAACTGACCAAAACTGACCTGAAATTGACCAAAAACCAACCTACAGACTAAAAACTGACCAAAACTGGCCAAAACTGACCTGGAACTGACCTGAAATTGACCACAGACCAACCAACAGACTAAAAACTGACCAAAACTGATCAAAACTGACCTGGAACTGCCTGAAATTGACCAAAGACCAACCAACAGACTAAAAACTGATCAAGACTGGCCTGGAACTGACCTGAAATTAACCACAGACCAACCAACAGACTAGAAACAGACCAAAACTGATCAAAACTGACCTGGAACTGACCTGAAATTGACCAAAGACCAACCAACAGACTAAAAACTGACCTGGAACTGCCCTGAAATTGACCAAAAACCAACCTACAGACTAAAAACTGATCAAAACTGACCTGGAACCGACCTGAAATTGACCAAAAACCAACCAACAGACTAAAAACTGATCAAGACTGGCCTGGAACTGACCTGAAATTGACCACAGACCAACCAACACACTAGAAACAGACCAAAACTGATCAAAACTGACCTGGAACTGACCTGAAATTGACCAAAGACCAACCAACAGACTAAAAACTGACCTGGAACTGCCCTGAAATTGACCAAAAACCAACCAACAGACTAAAAACTGACCAAAACTGACCTGAAATTGACCAAAGACCAACCAACAGACTAAAAACTGACCTGGAACTGCCCTGAAATTGACCAAAAACCAACCTACAGACTAAAAACTGATCAAAACTGACCTGGAACCGACCTGAAATTGACCAAAAACCAACCAACAGACTAAAAACTGATCAAGACTGGCCTGGAACTGACCTGAAATTGACCACAGACCAACCAACACACTAGAAATAGACCAAAACTGATCAAAACTGACCTGGAACTGACCTGAAATTGACCAAAGACCAACCAACAGACTAAAAACTGACCTGGAACTGCCCTGAAATTGACCAAAAACCAACCTACAGACTAAAAACTGACCAAAACTGACCTGGAACTGCCCTGAAATTGACCAAAAAACAACCAACAGACTAAAAACTGACCGAAACTGATCAAAACTGACCTGGAACTGACCTGAAATTGACCACAGACCAACCACCACAGTAGAAACAGACCAAAACTGATCAAAACTGACCTGGAACTGACCTGAAATTGACCAAAGACCAACCTACAGACTAAAAACTGACCTGGAACTGCCCTAGAATTGACCAAAAACAACCTACAGACTAAAAACTGACCAAAACTGACCAAAACTGACCTGGAACTGACCTGAAATTGACCACAGACCAACCAACAGACTAAAAACTGATCAAGACTGGCCTGGAACTGACCTGGAACTGACCTGAAATTGACCAAAGACCAACCAACAGACTAAAAACTGACCTGGAACTGCCCTGAAATTGACCAAAAACCAACCTACAGACTAAAAACTGATCAAAACTGACCTGGAACCGACCTGAAATTGACCAAAAACCAACCAACAGACTAAAAACTGATGAAGACTGGCCTGGAACTGACCTGAAATTGACCACAGGCCAACCAACACACTAGAAACAGACCAAAACTGATCAAAACTGACCTGGAACAGACCTGAAATTGACCAAAGACCAACCAACAGACTAAAAACTGACCTGGAACTGCCCTGAAATTGACCAAAAACCAACCTACAGAATAAAAACTGATCAAAACTGACCTGGAACCGACCTGAAATTGACCAAAAACCAACCAACAGACTAAAAACTGACCAAAACTGATCTGAAATTGACCAAAAACCAACCAACAGACTAAAAACTGACCAAAACTGACCTGAAATTGACCAAAAACCAACCTACAGACTAAAAACTGACCAAAACTGACCAAAACTGACCTGGAACTGACCTGAAATTGACCACAAACCAACCAACAGACTAAAAACTGATCAAGACTGGCCTGGAACTGACCTGAAATTGACCACAGACCAACCAACAGACTAGAAACAGACCAAAACTGATCAAAACTGACCTGGAACTGACCTGAAATTGACCAAAGACCAACCTACAGACTAAAAACTGACCAAAACTGACCTGGAACTGCCCTGAAATTGACCAAAAACCAACCAACAGACTAAAAACTGACCAAAACTGATCAAAACTGACCTGGAACTGACCTGAAATTGACCAAAGACCAACCAACAGACTAAAAACTGACCAAAACTGACCTGGAACTGACCTGAAATTGACCAAAGACCAACCAACAGATTAAAAACTGATCAAAACTGACCTGGAACCGACCTGAAATTGACCAAAAACCAACCAACAGACTAAAAACTGACCAAAACTGACCTGAAATTGACCAAAAACCAACCTACAGACTAAAAACTGACCAAAACTGACCTGGAACTGACCTGAAATTGACCACAGACCAACCAACAGACTAAAAACTGATCAAGACTGGCCTGGAACTGACCTGAAATTGACCACAGACCAACCAGCAGACTAGAAACAGACCAAAACTGATCAAAACTGACCTGGAACTGACCTGAAATTGACCAAAGACCAACCAACAGACTAAAAACTGACCTGGAACTGCCCTGAAATTGACCAAAAACCAACATACAGACTAAAAACTGACCAAAACTGACCTAAGATTGACCAAAGACCAACCAACAGACTAAAAACTGACCAAAACTGATCAAAACTGACCTGGAACCGACCTGAAATTGACCAAAAACCAACCAACAGACTAAAAACTGATGAAGACTGGCCTGGAACTGACCTGAAATTGACCACAGACCAACCAACACAGTAGAAACAGACCAAAACTGATCAAAACTGACCTGGAACTGACCTGAAATTGACCAAAGACCAACAGACTGACTAAAAACTGACCTGGAACTGCCCTGAAATTGACCAAAAACCAACCTACAGACTAAAAACTGATCAAAACTGACCTGGAACCGACCTGAAATTGACCAAAAACCAACCAACAGACTAAAAACTGATGAAGACTGGCCTGGAACTGACCTGAAATTGACCACAGACCAACCAACACACTAGAAACAGACCAAAACTGATCAAAACTGACCTGGAACAGACCTGAAATTGACCAAAGACCAACCAACAGACTAAAAACTGACCTGGAACTGCCCTGAAATTGACCAAAAACCAACCTACAGAATAAAAACTGATCAAAACTGACCTGGAACCGACCTGAAATTGACCAAAAACCAACCAACAGACTAAAAACTGACCAAAACTGATCTGAAATTGACCAAAAACCAACCAACAGACTAAAAACTGACCAAAACTGACCTGAAATTGACCAAAAACCAACCTACAGACTAAAAACTGACCAAAACTGACCAAAACTGACCTGGAACTGACCTGAAATTGACCACAGACCAACCAACAGACTAAAAACTGATGAAGACTGGCCTGGAACTGACCTGAAATTGACCACAGACCAACCAACAGACTAGAAACAGACCAAAACTGATCAAAACTGACCTGGAACTGACCTGAAATTGACCAAAGACCAACCAACAGACTAAAAACTGACCTGGAACTGCCCTGAAATTGACCAAAAACCAACCTACAGACTAAAAACTGATCAAAACTGACCTGGAACCGACCTGAAATTGACCAAAAACCAACCAACAGACTAAAAACTGATCAAGACTGGCCTGGAACTGACCTGAAATTGACCACAGACCAACCAACACACTAGAAACAGACCAAAACTGATCAAAACTGACCTGGAACTGACCTGAAATTGACCAAAGACCAACCAACAGACTAAAAACTGACCTGGAACTGCCCTGAAATTGACCAAAAACCAACCTACAGACTAAAAACTGACCAAAACTGACCTGAGATTGACCAAAGACCAACCAACAGACTAAAAACTGACCAAACTGATCAAAACTGACCTGGAACTGTCCTGAAATTGACCAAAGACCAACCAACAGACTAAAAACTGATCAAGACTGGCCTGGAACTGACCTGAAATTGACCACAGACCAACCAACACACTAGAAACAGACCAAAACTGATCAAAACTGACCTGGAACTGACCTGAAATTGACCAAAGACCAACCAACAGACTAAAAACTGACCTGGAACTGCCCTGAAATTGACCAAAAACCAACCTACAGACTAAAAACTGATCAAAACTGACCTGGAACCGAACTGAAATTGACCAAAAACCAACCAACAGACTAAAAACTGATCAAGACTGGCCTGGAACTGACCTGAAATTGACCACAGACCAACCAACACACTAGAAACAGACCAAAACTGATCAAAACTGACCTGGAACTGACCTGAAATTGACCAAAGACCAACCAACAGACTAAAAACTGACCTGGAACTGCCCTGAAATTGACCAAAAACCAACCAACAGACTAAAAACTGACCAAAACTGACCTGAAATTGACCAAAAACCAACCTACAGACTAAAAACTGACCAAAACTGACCAAAACTGACCTGGAACTGACCTGAAATTGACCACAGACCAACCAACAGACTAAAAACTGATCAAGACTGGCCTGGAACTGACCTGAAATTGACCACAGACCAACCAACAGACTAGAAACAGACCAAAACTGATCAAAACTGACCTGGAACTGACCTGAAATTGACCAAAGACCAACCAACAGACTAAAAACTGATCAAAACTGACCTGGAACCGACCTGAAATTGACCAAAAACCAACCAACAGACTAAAAACTGACCAAAACTGACCTGAAATTGACCAAAAACCAACCTACAGACTAAAAACTGACCAAAACTGGCCAAAACTGACCTGGAACTGACCTGAAATTGACCACAGACCAACCAACAGACTAAAAACTGACCAAAACTGATCAAAACTGACCTGGAACTGCCTGAAATTGACCAAAGACCAACCAACAGACTAAAAACTGATCAAGACTGGCCTGGAACTGACCTGAAATTAACCACAGACCAACCAACAGACTAGAAACAGACCAAAACTGATCAAAACTGACCTGGAACTGACCTGAAATTGACCAAAGACCAACCAACAGACTAAAAACTGACCTGGAACTGCCCTGAAATTGACCAAAAACCAACCTACAGACTAAAAACTGATCAAAACTGACCTGGAACCGACCTGAAATTGACCAAAAACCAACCAACAGACTAAAAACTGATCAAGACTGGCCTGGAACTGACCTGAAATTGACCACAGACCAACCAACACACTAGAAACAGACCAAAACTGATCAAAACTGACCTGGAACTGACCTGAAATTGACCAAAGACCAACCAACAGACTAAAAACTGACCTGGAACTGCCCTGAAATTGACCAAAAACCAACCAACAGACTAAAAACTGACCAAAACTGACCTGAAATTGACCAAAAACCAACCTACAGACTAAAAACTGACCAAAACTGACCAAAACTGACCTGGAACTGACCTGAAATTGACAACAGACCAACCAACAGACTAAAAACTGATCAAGACTGGCCTGGAACTGACCTGAAATTGACCACAGACCAACCAACAGACTAGAAACAGACCAAAACTGATCAAAACTGACCTGGAACTGACCTGAAATTGACCAAAGACCAACCAACAGACTAAAAACTGATCAAAACTGACCTGGAACCGACCTGAAATTGACCAAAAACCAACCAACAGACTAAAAACTGACCAAAACTGACCTGAAATTGACCAAAAACCAACCTACAGACTAAAAACTGACCAAAACTGGCCAAAACTGACCTGGAACTGACCTGAAATTGACCACAGACCAACCAACAGACTAAAAACTGACCAAAACTGATCAAAACTGACCTGGAACTGCCTGAAATTGACCAAAGACCAACCAACAGACTAAAAACTGATCAAGACTGGCCTGGAACTGACCTGAAATTAACCACAGACCAACCAACAGACTAGAAACAGACCAAAACTGATCAAAACTGACCTGGAACTGACCTGAAATTGACCAAAGACCAACCAACAGACTAAAAACTGACCTGGAACTGCCCTGAAATTGACCAAAAACCAACCTACAGACTAAAAACTGATCAAAACTGACCTGGAACCGACCTGAAATTGACCAAAAACCAACCAACAGACTAAAAACTGATCAAGACTGGCCTGGAACTGACCTGAAATTGACCACAGACCAACCAACACACTAGAAACAGACCAAAACTGATCAAAACTGACCTGGAACTGACCTGAAATTGACCAAAGACCAACCAACAGACTAAAAACTGACCTGGAACTGCCCTGAAATTGACCAAAAACCAACCAACAGACTAAAAACTGACCAAAACTGACCTGAAATTGACCAAAGACCAACCAACAGACTAAAAACTGACCTGGAACTGCCCTGAAATTGACCAAAAACCAACCTACAGACTAAAAACTGATCAAAACTGACCTGGAACCGACCTGAAATTGACCAAAAACCAACCAACAGACTAAAAACTGATCAAGACTGGCCTGGAACTGACCTGAAATTGACCACAGACCAACCAACACACTAGAAATAGACCAAAACTGATCAAAACTGACCTGGAACTGACCTGAAATTGACCAAAGACCAACCAACAGACTAAAAACTGACCTGGAACTGCCCTGAAATTGACCAAAAACCAACCTACAGACTAAAAACTGACCAAAACTGACCTGGAACTGCCCTGAAATTGACCAAAAAACAACCAACAGACTAAAAACTGACCGAAACTGATCAAAACTGACCTGGAACTGACCTGAAATTGACCAAAGACCAACCAACAGACTAAAAACAGACTAAAAACTGACCAAAACTGATCAAAACTGACCTGGAACTGACCTGAAATTGACCAAAGACCAACCAACAGACTAAAAACTGACCAAAACTGACCTGAAATTGACCAAAGACCAACCAACAGACTAAAAACTGACCTGGAACTGCCCTGAAATTGACCAAAAACCAACCTACAGACTAAAAACTGATCAAAACTGACCTGGAACCGACCTGAAATTGACCAAAAACCAACCAACAGACTAAAAACTGATCAAGACTGGCCTGGAACTGACCTGAAATTGACCACAGACCAACCAACACACTAGAAATAGACCAAAACTGATCAAAACTGACCTGGAACTGACCTGAAATTGACCAAAGACCAACCAACAGACTAAAAACTGACCTGGAACTGCCCTGAAATTGACCAAAAACCAACCTACAGACTAAAAACTGACCAAAACTGACCTGGAACTGCCCTGAAATTGACCAAAAAACAACCAACAGACTAAAAACTGACCGAAACTGATCAAAACTGACCTGGAACTGACCTGAAATTGACCAAAGACCAACCAACAGACTAAAAACAGACTAAAAACTGACCAAAACTGATCAAAACTGACCTGGAACTGACCTGAAATTGACCAAAGACCAACCAACAGACTAAAAACTGACCAAAACTGACCTGGAACTGACCTGAAATTGACCAAAGACCAACCAACAGACTAAAAACTGATCAAGACTGGCCTGGAACTGACCTGAAATTAACCACAGACCAACCAACAGACTAGAAACAGACCAAAACTGATCAAAACTGACCTGGAACTGACCTGAAATTGACCAAAGACCAACCAACAGACTAAAAACTGACCTGGAACTGCCCTGAAATTGACCAAAAACCAACCAACAGACTAAAAATTGACCAAAACTGATGAAAACTGACCTGGAACTGACCTGAAATTGACCAAAGACCAACCAACAGACTAAAAACAGACTAAAAACTGACCAAAACTGATCAAAACTGACCTGGAACTGACCTGAAATTGACCAAAGACCAACCAACAGACTAAAAACTGACCAAAACTGACCTGGAACTGACCTGAAATTGACCAAAGACCAACCAACAGATTAAAAACTGATCAAAACTGACCTGGAACCGACCTGAAATTGACCAAAAACCAACCAACAGACTAAAAACTGACCAAAACTGATCAAAACTGACCTGGAACTGACCTGAAATTGACCAAAGACCAACCAACAGACTAAAAACTGACCAAAACTGACCTGGAACTGACCTGAAATTGACCAAAGACCAACCAACAGACTAAAAACTGATCAAGACTGGCCTGGAACTGACCTGAAATTAACCACAGACCAACCAACAGACTAGAAACAGACCAAAACTGATCAAAACTGACCTGGAACTGACCTGAAATTGACCAAAGACCAACCAACAGACTAAAAACTGACCTGGAACTGCCCTGAAATTGACCAAAAACCAACCAACAGACTAAAAACTGACCAAAACTGACCTGGAACCAACCTGAAATTGACCAAAAACCAACCAACAGACTAAAAACTGACCAAAACTGACCTGAAATTGACCAAAAACCAACCTACAGACTAAAAACTGATCAAAACTGACCTGGAACTGACCTGAAATTGACCAAAGACCAACCAACAGACTAAAAACTGACCAAAACTGACCTGGAACTGACCTGAAATTGACCACAGACCAACCAACACACCAGAAATAGACCAAAACTGATCAAAACTGACCTGGAACTGACCTGAAATTGACCAAAGACCAACCAACAGACTAAAAACAGACTAAAAACTGACCAAAACTGATCAAAACTGACCTGGAACTGACCTGAAATTGACCAAAGACCAACCAACAGACTAAAAACTGACCAAAACTGACCTGGAACTGACCTGAAATTGACCAAAGACCAACCAACAGACTAAAAACTGATCAAGACTGGCCTGGAACTGACCTGAAATTAACCACAGACCAACCAACAGACTACAAACAGACCAAAACTGATCAAAACTGACCTGGAACTGACCTGAAATTGACCAAAGACCAACCAACAGACTAAAAACTGACCTGGAACTGCCCTGAAATTGACCAAAAACCAACCAACAGACTAAAAATTGACCAAAACTGATGAAAACTGACCTGGAACTGACCTGAAATTGACCAAAGACCAACCAACAGACTAAAAACAGACTAAAAACTGACCAAAACTGATCAAAACTGACCTGGAACTGACCTGAAATTGACCAAAGACCAACCAACAGACTAAAAACTGACCAAAACTGACCTGGAACTGACCTGAAATTGACCAAAGACCAACCAACAGATTAAAAACTGATCAAAACTGACCTGGAACCGACCTGAAATTGACCAAAAACCAACCAACAGACTAAAAACTGACCAAAACTGATCAAAACTGACCTGGAACTGACCTGAAATTGACCAAAGACCAACCAACAGACTAAAAACTGACCAAAACTGACCTGGAACTGACCTGAAATTGACCAAAGACCAACCAACAGACTAAAAACTGATCAAGACTGGCCTGGAACTGACCTGAAATTAACCACAGACCAACCAACAGACTAGAAACAGACCAAAACTGATCAAAACTGACCTGGAACTGACCTGAAATTGACCAAAGACCAACCAACAGACTAAAAACTGACCTGGAACTGCCCTGAAATTGACCAAAAACCAACCAACAGACTAAAAGCTGACCAAAACTGACCTGGAACCGACCTGAAATTGACCAAAAACCAACCAACAGACTAAAAACTGACCAAAACTGACCTGAAATTGACCAAAAACCAACCTACAGACTAAAAACTGATCAAAACTGACCTGGAACTGACCTGAAATTGACCAAAGACCAACCAACAGACTAAAAACTGACCAAAACTGACCTGGAACTGACCTGAAATTGACCACAGACCAACCAACACACCAGAAATAGACCAAAACTGATCAAAACTGACCTGGAACTGACCTGAAATTGACCAAAGACCAACCAACAGACTAAAAACAGACTAAAAACTGACCAAAACTGATCAAAACTGACCTGGAACTGACCTGAAATTGACCAAAGACCAACCAACAGACTAAAAAACTGACCAAAACTGACCTGGAACTGACCTGAAATTGACCAAAGACCAACCAACAGACTAAAAACTGATCAAGACTGGCCTGGAACTGACCTGAAATTGACCACAGACCAACCAACAGACTAGAAACAGACCAAAACTGATCAAAACTGACCTGGAACTGACCTGAAATTGACCAAAGACCAACCAACAGACTAAAAACTGACCTGGAACTGCCCTGAAATTGACCAAAAACCAACCAACAGACTAAAAACTGACCAAAACTGATGAAAACTGACCTGGAACTGACCTGAAATTGACCAAAGACCAACCAACAGACTAAAAACAGACTAAAAACTGACCAAAACTTATCAAAACTGACCTGGAACTGACCTGAAATTGACCAAAGACCAACCAACAGACTAAAAACTGACCAAAACTGACCTGGAACTGACCTGAAATTGACCAAAGACCAACCAACAGATTAAAAACTGATCAAAACTGACCTGGAACCGACCTGAAATTGACCAAAAACCAACCAACAGACTAAAAACTGACCAAAACTGATCAAAACTGACCTGGAACTGACCTGAAATTGACCAAAGACCAACCAACAGACTAAAAACTGACCAAAACTGACCTGGAACTGACCTGAAATTGACCAAAGACCAACCAACAGACTAAAAACTGATCAAGACTGGCCTGGAACTGACCTGAAATTAACCACAGACCAACCAACAGACTAGAAACAGACCAAAACTGATCAAAACTGACCTGGAACTGACCTGAAATTGACCAAATACCAACCAACAGACTAAAAACTGACCTGGAACTGCCCTGAAATTGACCAAAAACCAACCAACAGACTAAAAACTGACCAAAACTGACCTGGAACCGACCTGAAATTGACCAAAAACCAACCAACAGACTAAAAACTGACCAAAACTGACCTGAAATTGACCAAAAACCAACCTACAGACTAAAAACTGATCAAAACTGACCTGGAACTGACCTGAAATTGACCAAAGACCAACCAACAGACTAAAAACTGACCAAAACTGACCTGGAACTGACCTGAAATTGACCACAGACCAACCAACACACCAGAAATAGACCAAAACTGATCAAAACTGACCTGGAACTGACCTGAAATTGACCAAAGACCAACCAACAGACTAAAAACAGACTAAAAACTGACCAAAACTGATCAAAACTGACCTGGAACTGACCTGAAATTGACCAAAGACCAACCAACAGACTAAAAAACTGACCAAAACTGACCTGGAACTGACCTGAAATTGACCAAAGACCAACCAACAGACTAAAAACTGATCAAGACTGGCCTGGAACTGACCTGAAATTAACCACAGACCAACCAACAGACTAGAAACAGACCAAAACTGATCAAAACTGACCTGGAACTGACCTGAAATTGACCAAAGACCAACCAACAGACTAAAAACTGACCTGGAACTGCCCTGAAATTGACCAAAAACCAACCTACAGACTAAAAACTGATCAAAACTGACCTGGAACTGACCTGAAATTGACCAAAAACCAACCAACAGACTAAAAACTGATGAAGACTGGCCTGGAACTGACCTGAAATTGACCACAGACCAACCAACACACTAGAAACAGACCAAAACTGATCAAAACTGACCTGGAACTGACCTGAAATTGACCAAAGACCAACCAACAGACTAAAAACTGATCAAAACTGACCTGGAACCGACCTGAAATTGACCAAAAACCAACCAACAGACTAAAAACTGACCAAAACTGACCTGAAATTGACCAAAAACCAACCTACAGACTAAAAACTGACCAAAACTGACCTGGAACTGCCCTGAAATTGACCAAAAACCAACCAACAGACTAAAAACTGACCAAAACTGATCAAAACTGACCTGGAACTGACCTGAAATTGACCAAAGACCAACCAACAGACTAAAAACAGACTAAAAACTGACCAAAACTGATCAAAACTGACCTGGAACTGACCTGAAATTGACCAAAGACCAACCAACAGACTAAAAACTGACCTGGAACTGCCCTGAAATTGACCAAAAACCAACCAACAGACTAAAAACTGACCAAAACTGATCAAAACTGACCTGGAACCGACCTGAAATTGACCAAAAACCAACCAACAGACTAAAAACTGATCAAGACTGGCCTGGAACTGACCTGAAATTGACCACAGACCAACCAACACACTAGAAACAGACCAAAACTGATCAAAACTGACCTGGAACTGACCTGAAATTGACCAAAGACCAACCAACAGACTAAAAACTGACCTGGAACTGCCCTGAAATTGACCAAAAACCAACCTACAGACTAAAAACTGATCAAAACTGACCTGGAACCGACCTGAAATTGACCAAAAACCAACCAACAGACTAAAAACTGATCAAGACTGGCCTGGAACTGACCTGAAATTGACCACAGACCAACCAACACACTAGAAACAGACCAAAACTGATCAAAACTGACCTGGAACTGACCTGAAATTGACCAAAGACCAACCAACAGACTAAAAACTGACCTGGAACTGCCCTGAAATTGACCAAAAACCAACCAACAGACTAAAAACTGACCAAAACTGACCTGAAATTGACCAAAAACCAACCTACAGACTAAGAACTGACCAAAACTGACCAAAACTGACCTGGAACTGACCTGAAATTGACAACAGACCAACCAACAGACTAAAAACTGATCAAGACTGGCCTGGAACTGACCTGAAATTGACTACAGACCAACCAACAGACTAGAAACAGACCAAAACTGATCAAAACTGACCTGGAACTGACCTGAAATTGACCAAAGACCAACCAACAGACTAAAAACTGACCTGGAACTGCCCTGAAATTGACCAAAAACCAACCTACAGACTAAAAACTGACCAAAACTGACCTGAGATTGACCAAAGACCAACCAACAGACTAAAAACTGACCAAAACTGATCAAAACTGACCTGGAACCGACCTGAAATTGACCAAAAACCAACCAACAGACTAAAAACTGATGAAGACTGGCCTGGAACTGACCTGAAATTGACCACAGACCAACCAACACAGTAGAAACAGACCAAAACTGATCAAAACTGACCTGGAACTGACCTGAAATTGACCAAAGACCAACCTACAGACTAAAAACTGACCTGGAACTGCCCTAGAATTGACCAAAAACAACCTACAGACTAAAAACTGACCAAAACTGACCAAAACTGACCTGGAACTGACCTGAAATTGACCACAGACCAACCAACAGACTAAAAACTGATCAAGACTGGCCTGGAACTGACCTGGAACTGACCTGAAATTGACCAAAGACCAACCAACAGACTAAAAACTGACCTGGAACTGCCCTGAAATTGACCAAAAACCAACCTACAGACTAAAAACTGATCAAAACTGACCTGGAACCGACCTGAAATTGACCAAAAACCAACCAACAGACTAAAAACTGATGAAGACTGGCCTGGAACTGACCTGAAATTGACCACAGGCCAACCAACACACTAGAAACAGACCAAAACTGATCAAAACTGACCTGGAACAGACCTGAAATTGACCAAAGACCAACCAACAGACTAAAAACTGACCTGGAACTGCCCTGAAATTGACCAAAAACCAACCTACAGAATAAAAACTGATCAAAACTGACCTGGAACCGACCTGAAATTGACCAAAAACCAACCAACAGACTAAAAACTGACCAAAACTGATCTGAAATTGACCAAAAACCAACCAACAGACTAAAAACTGACCAAAACTGACCTGAAATTGACCAAAAACCAACCTACAGACTAAAAACTGACCAAAACTGACCAAAACTGACCTGGAACTGACCTGAAATTGACCACAAACCAACCAACAGACTAAAAACTGATCAAGACTGGCCTGGAACTGACCTGAAATTGACCACAGACCAACCAACAGACTAGAAACAGACCAAAACTGATCAAAACTGACCTGGAACTGACCTGAAATTGACCAAAGACCAACCAACAGACTAAAAACTGACCTGGAACTGCCCTGAAATTGACCAAAAACCAACCTACAGACTAAAAACTGATCAAAACTGACCTGGAACCGACCTGAAATTGACCAAAAACCAACCAACAGACTAAAAACTGATCAAGACTGGCCTGGAACTGACCTGAAATTGACCACAGACCAACCAACACACTAGAAACAGACCAAAACTGATCAAAACTGACCTGGAACTGACCTGAAATTGACCAAAGACCAACCAACAGACTAAAAACTGACCTGGAACTGCCCTGAAATTGACCAAAAACCAACCTACAGACTAAAAACTGACCAAAACTGACCTGAGATTGACCAAAGACCAACCAACAGACTAAAAACTGATCAAGACTGGCCTGGAACTGTCCTGAAATTGACCAAAGACCAACCAACAGACTAAAAACTGATCAAGACTGGCCTGGAACTGACCTGAAATTAACCACAGACCAACCAACAGACTAGAAACAGACCAAAACTGATCAAAACTGACCTGGAACTGCCCTGAAATTGACCAAAAACCAACCTACAGACTAAAAACTGATCAAAACTGACCTGGAACCGACCTGAAATTGACCAAAAACCAACCAACAGACTAAAAACTGATCAAGACTGGCCTGGAACTGACCTGAAATTGACCACAGACCAACCAACACACTAGAAACAGACCAAAACTGATCAAAACTGACCTGGAACTGACCTGAAATTGACCAAAGACCAACCAACAGACTAAAAACTGACCTGGAACTGCCCTGAAATTGACCAAAAACCAACCTACAGACTAAAAACTGATCAAAACTGACCTGGAACCGACCTGAAATTGACCAAAAACCAACCAACAGACTAAAAACTGATCAAGACTGGCCTGGAACTGACCTGAAATTAACCACAGACCAACCAACACACTAGAAACAGACCAAAACTGATCAAAACTGACCTGGAACTGACCTGAAATTGACCAAAGACCAACCAACAGACTAAAAACTGACCTGGAACTGCCCTGAAATTGACCAAAAACCAACCAACAGACTAAAAACTGACCAAAACTGACCTGAAATTGACCAAAAACCAACCTACAGACTAAAAACTGACCAAAACTGACCAAAACTGACCTGGAACTGACCTGAAATTGACAACAGACCAACCAACAGACTAAAAACTGATCAAGACTGGCCTGGAACTGACCTGAAATTGACTACAGACCAACCAACAGACTAGAAACAGACCAAAACTGATCAAAACTGACCTGGAACTGACCTGAAATTGACCAAAGACCAACCAACAGACTAAAAACTGATCAAAACTGACCTGGAACCGACCTGAAATTGACCAAAAACCAACCAACAGACTAAAAACTGACCAAAACTGACCTGAAATTGACCAAAAACCAACCTACAGACTAAAAACTGACCAAAACTGGCCAAAACTGACCTGGAACTGACCTGAAATTGACCACAGACCAACCAACAGACTAAAAACTGACCAAAACTGATCAAAACTGACCTGGAACTGACCTGAAATTGACCAAAGACCAACCAACAGACTAAAAACTGATCAAGACTGGCCTGGAACTGACCTGAAATTGACTACAGACCAACCAACAGACTAGAAACAGACCAAAACTGATCAAAACTGACCTGGAACTGACCTGAAATTGACCAAAGACCAACCAACAGACTAAAAACTGACCTGGAACTGCCCTGAAATTGACCAAAAACCAACCTACAGACTAAAAACTGACCAAAACTGACCTGAGATTGACCAAAGACCAACCAACAGACTAAAAACTGACCAAAACTGATCAAAACTGACCTGGAACCGACCTGAAATTGACCAAAAACCAACCAACAGACTAAAAACTGATGAAGACTGGCCTGGAACTGACCTGAAATTGACCACAGACCAACCAACACAGTAGAAACAGACCAAAACTGATCAAAACTGACCTGGAACTGACCTGAAATTGACCAAAGACCAACCTACAGACTAAAAACTGACCTGGAACTGCCCTAGAATTGACCAAAAACAACCTACAGACTAAAAACTGACCAAAACTGACCAAAACTGACCTGGAACTGACCTGAAATTGACCACAGACCAACCAACAGACTAAAAACTGATCAAGACTGGCCTGGAACTGACCTGGAACTGACCTGAAATTGACCAAAGACCAACCAACAGACTAAAAACTGACCTGGAACTGCCCTGAAATTGACCAAAAACCAACCTACAGACTAAAAACTGATCAAAACTGACCTGGAACCGACCTGAAATTGACCAAAAACCAACCAACAGACTAAAAACTGATGAAGACTGGCCTGGAACTGACCTGAAATTGACCACAGGCCAACCAACACACTAGAAACAGACCAAAACTGATCAAAACTGACCTGGAACAGACCTGAAATTGACCAAAGACCAACCAACAGACTAAAAACTGACCTGGAACTGCCCTGAAATTGACCAAAAACCAACCTACAGAATAAAAACTGATCAAAACTGACCTGGAACCGACCTGAAATTGACCAAAAACCAACCAACAGACTAAAAACTGACCAAAACTGATCTGAAATTGACCAAAAACCAACCAACAGACTAAAAACTGACCAAAACTGACCTGAAATTGACCAAAAACCAACCTACAGACTAAAAACTGACCAAAACTGACCAAAACTGACCTGGAACTGACCTGAAATTGACCACAAACCAACCAACAGACTAAAAACTGATCAAGACTGGCCTGGAACTGACCTGAAATTGACCACAGACCAACCAACAGACTAGAAACAGACCAAAACTGATCAAAACTGACCTGGAACTGACCTGAAATTGACCAAAGACCAACCAACAGACTAAAAACTGACCTGGAACTGCCCTGAAATTGACCAAAAACCAACCTACAGACTAAAAACTGATCAAAACTGACCTGGAACCGACCTGAAATTGACCAAAAACCAACCAACAGACTAAAAACTGATCAAGACTGGCCTGGAACTGACCTGAAATTGACCACAGACCAACCAACACACTAGAAACAGACCAAAACTGATCAAAACTGACCTGGAACTGACCTGAAATTGACCAAAGACCAACCAACAGACTAAAAACTGACCTGGAACTGCCCTGAAATTGACCAAAAACCAACCTACAGACTAAAAACTGACCAAAACTGACCTGAGATTGACCAAAGACCAACCAACAGACTAAAAACTGATCAAGACTGGCCTGGAACTGTCCTGAAATTGACCAAAGACCAACCAACAGACTAAAAACTGATCAAGACTGGCCTGGAACTGACCTGAAATTAACCACAGACCAACCAACAGACTAGAAACAGACCAAAACTGATCAAAACTGACCTGGAACTGCCCTGAAATTGACCAAAAACCAACCTACAGACTAAAAACTGATCAAAACTGACCTGGAACCGACCTGAAATTGACCAAAAACCAACCAACAGACTAAAAACTGATCAAGACTGGCCTGGAACTGACCTGAAATTGACCACAGACCAACCAACACACTAGAAACAGACCAAAACTGATCAAAACTGACCTGGAACTGACCTGAAATTGACCAAAGACCAACCAACAGACTAAAAACTGACCTGGAACTGCCCTGAAATTGACCAAAAACCAACCTACAGACTAAAAACTGATCAAAACTGACCTGGAACCGACCTGAAATTGACCAAAAACCAACCAACAGACTAAAAACTGATCAAGACTGGCCTGGAACTGACCTGAAATTAACCACAGACCAACCAACACACTAGAAACAGACCAAAACTGATCAAAACTGACCTGGAACTGACCTGAAATTGACCAAAGACCAACCAACAGACTAAAAACTGACCTGGAACTGCCCTGAAATTGACCAAAAACCAACCAACAGACTAAAAACTGACCAAAACTGACCTGAAATTGACCAAAAACCAACCTACAGACTAAAAACTGACCAAAACTGACCAAAACTGACCTGGAACTGACCTGAAATTGACAACAGACCAACCAACAGACTAAAAACTGATCAAGACTGGCCTGGAACTGACCTGAAATTGACTACAGACCAACCAACAGACTAGAAACAGACCAAAACTGATCAAAACTGACCTGGAACTGACCTGAAATTGACCAAAGACCAACCAACAGACTAAAAACTGATCAAAACTGACCTGGAACCGACCTGAAATTGACCAAAAACCAACCAACAGACTAAAAACTGACCAAAACTGACCTGAAATTGACCAAAAACCAACCTACAGACTAAAAACTGACCAAAACTGGCCAAAACTGACCTGGAACTGACCTGAAATTGACCACAGACCAACCAACAGACTAAAAACTGACCAAAACTGATCAAAACTGACCTGGAACTGCCTGAAATTGACCAAAGACCAACCAACAGACTAAAAACTGATCAAGACTGGCCTGGAACTGACCTGAAATTAACCACAGACCAACCAACAGACTAGAAACAGACCAAAACTGATCAAAACTGACCTGGAACTGACCTGAAATTGACCAAAGACCAACCAACAGACTAAAAACTGACCTGGAACTGCCCTGAAATTGACCAAAAACCAACCTACAGACTAAAAACTGATCAAAACTGACCTGGAACCGACCTGAAATTGACCAAAAACCAACCAACAGACTAAAAACTGATCAAGACTGGCCTGGAACTGACCTGAAATTGACCAAAGACCAACCAACAGACTAAAAACTGACCTGGAACTGCCCTGAAATTGACCAAAAACCAACCTACAGACTAAAAACTGACCAAAACTGACCAAAACTGACCTGGAACTGACCTGAAATTGACAACAGACCAACCAACAGACTAAAAACTGATCAAGACTGGCCTGGAACTGACCTGAAATTGACTACAGACCAACCAACAGACTAGAAACAGACCAAAACTGATCAAAACTGACCTGGAACTGACCTGAAATTGACCAAAGACCAACCAACAGACTAAAAACTGACCTGGAACTGCCCTGAAATTGACCAAAAACCAACCTACAGACTAAAAACTGACCAAAACTGACCTGAGATTGACCAAAGACCAACCAACAGACTAAAAACTGACCAAAACTGATCAAAACTGACCTGGAACCGACCTGAAATTGACCAAAAACCAACCAACAGACTAAAAACTGATGAAGACTGGCCTGGAACTGACCTGAAATTGACCACAGACCAACCACCACAGTAGAAACAGACCAAAACTGATCAAAACTGACCTGGAACTGACCTGAAATTGACCAAAGACCAACCTACAGACTAAAAACTGACCTGGAACTGCCCTAGAATTGACCAAAAACAACCTACAGACTAAAAACTGACCAAAACTGACCAAAACTGACCTGGAACTGACCTGAAATTGACCACAGACCAACCAACAGACTACAACCAACAGACAATTAAGACTGGCCTGGAACTGACCTGGAACTGACCTGAAATTGACCAAAGACCAACCAACAGACTAAAAACTGACCTGGAACTGCCCTGAAATTGACCAAAAACCAACCTACAGACTAAAAACTGATCAAAACTGACCTGGAACCGACCTGAAATTGACCAAAAACCAACCAACAGACTAAAAACTGATGAAGACTGGCCTGGAACTGACCTGAAATTGACCACAGGCCAACCAACACACTAGAAACAGACCAAAACTGATCAAAACTGACCTGGAACAGACCTGAAATTGACCAAAGACCAACCAACAGACTAAAAACTGACCTGGAACTGCCCTGAAATTGACCAAAAACCAACCTACAGAATAAAAACTGATCAAAACTGACCTGGAACCGACCTGAAATTGACCAAAAACCAACCAACAGACTAAAAACTGACCAAAACTGATCTGAAATTGACCAAAAACCAACCAACAGACTAAAAACTGACCAAAACTGACCTGAAATTGACCAAAAACCAACCTACAGACTAAAAACTGACCAAAACTGACCAAAACTGACCTGCAACTGACCTGAAATTGACCACAAACCAACCAACAGACTAAAAACTGATCAAGACTGGCCTGGAACTGACCTGAAATTGACCACAGACCAACCAACAGACTAGAAACAGACCAAAACTGATCAAAACTGACCTGGAACTGACCTGAAATTGACCAAAGACCAACCTACAGACTAAAAACTGACCAAAACTGACCTGGAACTGCCCTGAAATTGACCAAAAACCAACCAACAGACTAAAAACTGACCAAAACTGATCAAAACTGACCTGGAACTGACCTGAAATTGACCAAAGACCAACCAACAGACTAAAAACTGACCAAAACTGACCTGGAACTGACCTGAAATTGACCAAAGACCAACCAACAGATTAAAAACTGATCAAAACTGACCTGGAACCGACCTGAAATTGACCAAAAACCAACCAACAGACTAAAAACTGACCAAAACTGACCTGAAATTGACCAAAAACCAACCTACAGACTAAAAACTGACCAAAACTGACCTGGAACTGACCTGAAATTGACCACAGACCAACCAACAGACTAAAAACTGATCAAGACTGGCCTGGAACTGACCTGAAATTGACCACAGACCAACCAGCAGACTAGAAACAGACCAAAACTGATCAAAACTGACCTGGAACTGACCTGAAATTGACCAAAGACCAACCAACAGACTAAAAACTGACCTGGAACTGCCCTGAAATTGACCAAAAACCAACATACAGACTAAAAACTGACCAAAACTGACCTAAGATTGACCAAAGACCAACCAACAGACTAAAAACTGACCAAAACTGATCAAAACTGACCTGGAACCGACCTGAAATTGACCAAAAACCAACCAACAGACTAAAAACTGATGAAGACTGGCCTGGAACTGACCTGAAATTGACCACAGACCAACCAACACAGTAGAAACAGACCAAAACTGATCAAAACTGACCTGGAACTGACCTGAAATTGACCAAAGACCAACCAACAGACTAAAAACTGACCTGGAACTGCCCTGAAATTGACCAAAAACCAACCTACAGACTAAAAACTGATCAAAACTGACCTGGAACCGACCTGAAATTGACCAAAAACCAACCAACAGACTAAAAACTGATGAAGACTGGCCTGGAACTGACCTGAAATTGACCACAGACCAACCAACACACTAGAAACAGACCAAAACTGATCAAAACTGACCTGGAACAGACCTGAAATTGACCAAAGACCAACCAACAGACTAAAAACTGACCTGGAACTGCCCTGAAATTGACCAAAAACCAACCTACAGAATAAAAACTGATCAAAACTGACCTGGAACCGACCTGAAATTGACCAAAAACCAACCAACAGACTAAAAACTGACCAAAACTGAGCTGAAATTGACCAAAAACCAACCAACAGACTAAAAACTGACCAAAACTGACCTGAAATTGACCAAAAACCAACCTACAGACTAAAAACTGACCAAAACTGACCAAAACTGACCTGGAACTGACCTGAAATTGACCACAGACCAACCAACAGACTAAAAACTGATGAAGACTGGCCTGGAACTGACCTGAAATTGACCACAGACCAACCAACAGACTAGAAACAGACCTAAACTGATCAAAACTGACCTGGAACTGACCTGAAATTGACCAAAGACCAACCAACAGACTAAAAACTGACCTGGAACTGCCCTGAAATTGACCAAAAACCAACCTACAGACTAAAAACTGATCAAAACTGACCTGGAACCGACCTGAAATTGACCAAAAACCAACCAACAGACTAAAAACTGATCAAGACTGGCCTGGAACTGACCTGAAATTGACCACAGACCAACCAACACACTAGAAACAGACCAAAACTGATCAAAACTGACCTGGAACTGACCTGAAATTGACCAAAGACCAACCAACAGACTAAAAACTGACCTGGAACTGCCCTGAAATTGACCAAAAACCAACCTACAGACTAAAAACTGACCAAAACTGACCTGAGATTGACCAAAGACCAACCAACAGACTAAAAACTGACCTGGAACTGCCCTGAAATTGACCAAAAACCAACCAACAGACTAAAAACTGACCAAAACTGACCTGAAATTGACCAAAAACCAACCTACAGACTAAAAACTGACCAAAACTGACCAAAACTGACCTGGAACTGACCTGAAATTGACAACAGACCAACCAACAGACTAAAAACTGATCAAGACTGGCCTGGAACTGACCTGAAATTGACCACAGACCAACCAACAGACTAGAAACAGACCAAAACTGATCAAAACTGACCTGGAACTGACCTGAAATTGACCAAAGACCAACCAACAGACTAAAAACTGATCAAAACTGACCTGGAACCGACCTGAAATTGACCAAAAACCAACCAACAGACTAAAAACTGACCAAAACTGACCTGAAATTGACCAAAAACCAACCTACAGACTAAAAACTGACCAAAACTGGCCAAAACTGACCTGGAACTGACCTGAAATTGACCACAGACCAACCAACAGACTAAAAACTGACCAAAACTGATCAAAACTGACCTGGAACTGCCTGAAATTGACCAAAGACCAACCAACAGACTAAAAACTGATCAAGACTGGCCTGGAACTGACCTGAAATTAACCACAGACCAACCAACAGACTAGAAACAGACCAAAACTGATCAAAACTGACCTGGAACTGACCTGAAATTGACCAAAGACCAACCAACAGACTAAAAACTGACCTGGAACTGCCCTGAAATTGACCAAAAACCAACCTACAGACTAAAAACTGATCAAAACTGACCTGGAACCGACCTGAAATTGACCAAAAACCAACCAACAGACTAAAAACTGATCAAGACTGGCCTGGAACTGACCTGAAATTGACCACAGACCAACCAACACACTAGAAACAGACCAAAACTGATCAAAACTGACCTGGAACTGACCTGAAATTGACCAAAGACCAACCAACAGACTAAAAACTGACCTGGAACTGCCCTGAAATTGACCAAAAACCAACCAACAGACTAAAAACTGACCTGGAACTGCCCTGAAATTGACCAAAAACCAACCTACAGACTAAAAACTGATCAAAACTGACCTGGAACCGACCTGAAATTGACCAAAAACCAACCAACAGACTAAAAACTGATCAAGACTGGCCTGGAACTGACCTGAAATTGACCACAGACCAACCAACACACTAGAAACAGACCAAAACTGATCAAAACTGACCTGGAACTGACCTGAAATTGACCAAAGACCAACCAACAGACTAAAAACTGACCTGGAACTGCCCTGAAATTGACCAAAAACCAACATACAGACTAAAAACTGATCAAAACTGACCTGGAACCAACCTGAAATTGACCAAAAACCAACCTACAGACTAAAAACTGACCTGGAACTGCCCTGAAATTGACCCAAAAACCAACCTACAGACTAAAAACTGACCAAAACTGACCTGAGATTGACCAAAGACCAACCAACAGACTAAAAACTGACCTGGAACTGCCCTGAAATTGACCAAAAACCAACCAACAGACTAAAAACTGACCAAAACTGACCTGAAATTGACCAAAAACCAACCTACAGACTAAAAACTGACCAAAACTGACCAAAACTGACCTGGAACTGACCTGAAATTGACAACAGACCAACCAACAGACTAAAAACTGATCAAGACTGGCCTGGAACTGACCTGAAATTGACCACAGACCAACCAACAGACTAGAAACAGACCAAAACTGATCAAAACTGACCTGGAACTGACCTGAAATTGACCAAAGACCAACCAACAGACTAAAAACTGATCAAAACTGACCTGGAACCGACCTGAAATTGACCAAAAACCAACCAACAGACTAAAAACTGACCAAAACTGACCTGAAATTGACCAAAAACCAACCTACAGACTAAAAACTGACCAAAACTGGCCAAAACTGACCTGGAACTGACCTGAAATTGACCACAGACCAACCAACAGACTAAAAACTGACCAAAACTGATCAAAACTGACCTGGAACTGCCTGAAATTGACCAAAGACCAACCAACAGACTAAAAACTGATCAAGACTGGCCTGGAACTGACCTGAAATTAACCACAGACCAACCAACAGACTAGAAACAGACCAAAACTGATCAAAACTGACCTGGAACTGACCTGAAATTGACCAAAGACCAACCAACAGACTAAAAACTGACCTGGAACTGCCCTGAAATTGACCAAAAACCAACCTACAGACTAAAAACTGATCAAAACTGACCTGGAACCGACCTGAAATTGACCAAAAACCAACCAACAGACTAAAAACTGATCAAGACTGGCCTGGAACTGACCTGAAATTGACCACAGACCAACCAACACACTAGAAACAGACCAAAACTGATCAAAACTGACCTGGAACTGACCTGAAATTGACCAAAGACCAACCAACAGACTAAAAACTGACCTGGAACTGCCCTGAAATTGACCAAAAACCAACCAACAGACTAAAAACTGACCAAAACTGACCTGAAATTGACCAAAAACCAACCTACAGACTAAAAACTGACCAAAACTGACCAAAACTGACCTGGAACTGACCTGAAATTGACAACAGACCAACCAACAGACTAAAAACTGATCAAGACTGGCCTGGAACTGACCTGAAATTGACCACAGACCAACCAACAGACTAGAAACAGACCAAAACTGATCAAAACTGACCTGGAACTGACCTGAAATTGACCAAAGACCAACCAACAGACTAAAAACTGACCTGGAACTGCCCTGAAATTGACCAAAAACCAACCTACAGACTAAAAACTGATCAAAACTGACCTGGAACCGACCTGAAATTGACCAAAAACCAACCAACAGACTAAAAACTGATCAAGACTGGCCTGGAACTGACCTGAAATTGACCACAGACCAACCAACACACTAGAAACAGACCAAAACTGATCAAAACTGACCTGGAACTGACCTGAAATTGACCAAAGACCAACCAACAGACTAAAAACTGACCTGGAACTGCCCTGAAATTGACCAAAAACCAACATACAGACTAAAAACTGATCAAAACTGACCTGGAACCAACCTGAAATTGACCAAAAACCAACCTACAGACTAAAAACTGACCTGGAACTGCCCTGAAATTGACCAAAAACCAACCTACAGACTAAAAACTGACCAAAACTGACCTGAGATTGACCAAAGACCAACCAACAGACTAAAAACTGACCAAACTGATCAAAACTGACCTGGAACTGTCCTGAAATTGACCAAAGACCAACCAACAGACTAAAAACTGATCAAGACTGGCCTGGAACTGACCTGAAATTAACCACAGACCAACCAACAGACTAGAAACAGACCAAAACTGATCAAAACTGACCTGGAACTGCCCTGAAATTGACCAAAAACCAACCTACAGACTAAAAACTGATCAAAACTGACCTGGAACCGACCTGAAATTGACCAAAAACCAACCAACAGACTAAAAACTGATCAAGACTGGCCTGGAACTGACCTGAAATTGACCACAGACCAACCAACACACTAGAAACAGACCAAAACTGATCAAAACTGACCTGGAACTGACCTGAAATTGACCAAAGACCAACCAACAGACTAAAAACTGACCTGGAACTGCCCTGAAATTGACCAAAAACCAACCTACAGACTAAAAACTGATCAAAACTGACCTGGAACCGACCTGAAATTGACCAAAAACCAACCAACAGACTAAAAACTGATCAAGACTGGCCTGGAACTGACCTGAAATTGACCACAGACCAACCAACACACTAGAAACAGACCAAAACTGATCAAAACTGACCTGGAACTGACCTGAAATTGACCAAAGACCAACCAACAGACTAAAAACTGACCTGGAACTGCCCTGAAATTGACCAAAAACCAACCAACAGACTAAAAACTGACCAAAACTGACCTGAAATTGACCAAAAACCAACCTACAGACTAAAAACTGACCAAAACTGACCAAAACTGACCAAAACTGACCTGGAACTGACCTGAAATTGACAACAGACCAACCAACAGACTAAAAACTGATCAAGACTGGCCTGGAACTGACCTGAAATTGACCACAGACCAACCAACAGACTAGAAACAGACCAAAACTGATCAAAACTGACCTGGAACTGACCTGAAATTGACCAAAGACCAACCAACAGACTAAAAACTGATCAAAACTGACCTGGAACCGACCTGAAATTGACCAAAAACCAACCAACAGACTAAAAACTGACCAAAACTGACCTGAAATTGACCAAAAACCAACCTACAGACTAAAAACTGACCAAAACTGGCCAAAACTGACCTGGAACTGACCTGAAATTGACCACAGACCAACCAACAGACTAAAAACTGACCAAAACTGATCAAAACTGACCTGGAACTGCCTGAAATTGACCAAAGACCAACCAACAGACTAAAAACTGATCAAGACTGGCCTGGAACTGACCTGAAATTAACCACAGACCAACCAACAGACTAGAAACAGACCAAAACTGATCAAAACTGACCTGGAACTGACCTGAAATTGACCAAAGACCAACCAACAGACTAAAAACTGACCTGGAACTGCCCTGAAATTGACCAAAAACCAACCTACAGACTAAAAACTGATCAAAACTGACCTGGAACCGACCTGAAATTGACCAAAAACCAACCAACAGACTAAAAACTGATCAAGACTGGCCTGGAACTGACCTGAAATTGACCACAGACCAACCAACACACTAGAAACAGACCAAAACTGATCAAAACTGACCTGGAACTGACCTGAAATTGACCAAAGACCAACCAACAGACTAAAAACTGACCTGGAACTGCCCTGAAATTGACCAAAAACCAACCTACAGACTAAAAACTGATCAAAACTGACCTGGAACCAACCTGAAATTGACCAAAAACCAACCTACAGACTAAAAACTGACCTGGAACTGCCCTGAAATTGACCAAAAACCAACCTACAGACTAAAAACTGACCAAAACTGACCTGAGATTGACCAAAGACCAACCAACAGACTAAAAACTGACCAAACTGATCAAAACTGACCTGGAACTGTCCTGAAATTGACCAAAGACCAACCAACAGACTAAAAACTGATCAAGACTGGCCTGGAACTGACCTGAAATTAACCACAGACCAACCAACAGACTAGAAACAGACCAAAACTGATCAAAACTGACCTGGAACTGCCCTGAAATTGACCAAAAACCAACCTACAGACTAAAAACTGATCAAAACTGACCTGGAACCGACCTGAAATTGACCAAAAACCAACCAACAGACTAAAAACTGATCAAGACTGGCCTGGAACTGACCTGAAATTGACCACAGACCAACCAACACACTAGAAACAGACCAAAACTGATCAAAACTGACCTGGAACTGACCTGAAATTGACCAAAGACCAACCAACAGACTAAAAACTGACCTGGAACTGCCCTGAAATTGACCAAAAACCAACCTACAGACTAAAAACTGATCAAAACTGACCTGGAACCGACCTGAAATTGACCAAAAACCAACCAACAGACTAAAAACTGATCAAGACTGGCCTGGAACTGACCTGAAATTGACCACAGACCAACCAACACACTAGAAACAGACCAAAACTGATCAAAACTGACCTGGAACTGACCTGAAATTGACCAAAGACCAACCAACAGACTAAAAACTGACCTGGAACTGCCCTGAAATTGACCAAAAACCAACCAACAGACTAAAAACTGACCAAAACTGACCTGAAATTGACCAAAAACCAACCTACAGACTAAAAACTGACCAAAACTGACCAAAACTGACCAAAACTGACCTGGAACTGACCTGAAATTGACAACAGACCAACCAACAGACTAAAAACTGATCAAGACTGGCCTGGAACTGACCTGAAATTGACCACAGACCAACCAACAGACTAGAAACAGACCAAAACTGATCAAAACTGACCTGGAACTGACCTGAAATTGACCAAAGACCAACCAACAGACTAAAAACTGATCAAAACTGACCTGGAACCGACCTGAAATTGACCAAAAACCAACCAACAGACTAAAAACTGACCAAAACTGACCTGAAATTGACCAAAAACCAACCTACAGACTAAAAACTGACCAAAACTGGCCAAAACTGACCTGGAACTGACCTGAAATTGACCACAGACCAACCAACAGACTAAAAACTGACCAAAACTGATCAAAACTGACCTGGAACTGCCTGAAATTGACCAAAGACCAACCAACAGACTAAAAACTGATCAAGACTGGCCTGGAACTGACCTGAAATTAACCACAGACCAACCAACAGACTAGAAACAGACCAAAACTGATCAAAACTGACCTGGAACTGACCTGAAATTGACCAAAGACCAACCAACAGACTAAAAACTGACCTGGAACTGCCCTGAAATTGACCAAAAACCAACCTACAGACTAAAAACTGATCAAAACTGACCTGGAACCGACCTGAAATTGACCAAAAACCAACCAACAGACTAAAAACTGATCAAGACTGGCCTGGAACTGACCTGAAATTGACAACAGACCAACCAACAGACTAAAAACTGATCAAGACTGGCCTGGAACTGACCTGAAATTGACCACAGACCAACCAACAGACTAGAAACAGACCAAAACTGATCAAAACTGACCTGGAACTGACCTGAAATTGACCAAAGACCAACCAACAGACTAAAAACTGATCAAAACTGACCTGGAACCGACCTGAAATTGACCAAAAACCAACCAACAGACTAAAAACTGACCAAAACTGACCTGAAATTGACCAAAAACCAACCTACAGACTAAAAACTGACCAAAACTGGCCAAAACTGACCTGGAACTGACCTGAAATTGACCACAGACCAACCAACAGACTAAAAACTGACCAAAACTGATCAAAACTGACCTGGAACTGCCTGAAATTGACCAAAGACCAACCAACAGACTAAAAACTGATCAAGACTGGCCTGGAACTGACCTGAAATTAACCACAGACCAACCAACAGACTAGAAACAGACCAAAACTGATCAAAACTGACCTGGAACTGACCTGAAATTGACCAAAGACCAACCAACAGACTAAAAACTGACCTGGAACTGCCCTGAAATTGACCAAAAACCAACCTACAGACTAAAAACTGATCAAAACTGACCTGGAACCGACCTGAAATTGACCAAAAACCAACCAACAGACTAAAAACTGATCAAGACTGGCCTGGAACTGACCTGAAATTGACCACAGACCAACCAACACACTAGAAACAGACCAAAACTGATCAAAACTGACCTGGAACTGACCTGAAATTGACCAAAGACCAACCAACAGACTAAAAACTGACCAAAACTGACCTGGAACTGACCTGAAATTGACCAAAGACCAACCAACAGATTAAAAACTGATCAAAACTGACCTGGAACCGACCTGAAATTGACCAAAAACCAACCAACAGACTAAAAACTGACCAAAACTGACCTGAAATTGACCACAGACCAACCAACAGACTAGAAACAGACCAAAACTGATCAAAACTGACCTGGAACTGCCCTGAAATTGACCAAAAACCAACCTACAGACTAAAAACTGATCAAAACTGACCTGGAACCGACCTGAAATTGACCAAAAACCAACCAACAGACTAAAAACTGATCAAGACTGGCCTGGAACTGACCTGAAATTGACCACAGACCAACCAACACACTAGAAACAGACCAAAACTGATCAAAACTGACCTGGAACTGACCTGAAATTGACCAAAGACCAACCAACAGACTAAAAACTGACCTGGAACTGCCCTGAAATTGACCAAAAACCAACCTACAGACTAAAAACTGATCAAAACTGACCTGGAACCGACCTGAAATTGACCAAAAACCAACCAACAGACTAAAAACTGATCAAGACTGGCCTGGAACTGACCTGAAATTGACCACAGACCAACCAACACACTAGAAACAGACCAAAACTGATCAAAACTGACCTGGAACTGACCTGAAATTGACCAAAGACCAACCAACAGACTAAAAACTGACCTGGAACTGCCCTGAAATTGACCAAAAACCAACCAACAGACTAAAAACTGACCAAAACTGACCTGAAATTGACCAAAAACCAACCTACAGACTAAAAACTGACCAAAACTGACCAAAACTGACCTGGAACTGACCTGAAATTGACAACAGACCAACCAACAGACTAAAAACTGATCAAGACTGGCCTGGAACTGACCTGAAATTGACCACAGACCAACCAACAGACTAGAAACAGACCAAAACTGATCAAAACTGACCTGGAACTGACCTGAAATTGACCAAAGACCAACCAACAGACTAAAAACTGATCAAAACTGACCTGGAACCGACCTGAAATTGACCAAAAACCAACCAACAGACTAAAAACTGACCAAAACTGACCTGAAATTGACCAAAAACCAACCTACAGACTAAAAACTGACCAAAACTGGCCAAAACTGACCTGGAACTGACCTGAAATTGACCACAGACCAACCAACAGACTAAAAACTGACCAAAACTGATCAAAACTGACCTGGAACTGCCTGAAATTGACCAAAGACCAACCAACAGACTAAAAACTGATCAAGACTGGCCTGGAACTGACCTGAAATTAACCACAGACCAACCAACAGACTAGAAACAGACCAAAACTGATCAAAACTGACCTGGAACTGACCTGAAATTGACCAAAGACCAACCAACAGACTAAAAACTGACCTGGAACTGCCCTGAAATTGACCAAAAACCAACCTACAGACTAAAAACTGATCAAAACTGACCTGGAACCGACCTGAAATTGACCAAAAACCAACCAACAGACTAAAAACTGATCAAGACTGGCCTGGAACTGACCTGAAATTGACCACAGACCAACCAACACACTAGAAACAGACCAAAACTGATCAAAACTGACCTGGAACTGACCTGAAATTGACCAAAGACCAACCAACAGACTAAAAACTGACCTGGAACTGCCCTGAAATTGACCAAAAACCAACCAACAGACTAAAAACTGATCAAGACTGGCCTGGAACTGACCTGAAATTGACCACAGACCAACCAACACACTAGAAACAGACCAAAACTGATCAAAACTGACCTGGAACTGACCTGAAATTGACCAAAGACCAACCAACAGACTAAAAACTGACCTGGAACTGCCCTGAAATTGACCAAAAACCAACCAACAGACTAAAAACTGACCAAAACTGACCTGAAATTGACCAAAAACCAACCTACAGACTAAAAACTGACCAAAACTGACCAAAACTGACCTGGAACTGACCTGAAATTGACAACAGACCAACCAACAGACTAAAAACTGATCAAGACTGGCCTGGAACTGACCTGAAATTGACCACAGACCAACCAACAGACTAGAAACAGACCAAAACTGATCAAAACTGACCTGAAACTGACCTGAAATTGACCAAAGACCAACCAACAGACTAAAAACTGACCTGGAACTGCCCTGAAATTGACCAAAAACCAACCTACAGACTAAAAACTGATCAAAACTGACCTGGAACCGACCTGAAATTGACCAAAAACCAACCAACAGACTAAAAACTGATCAAGACTGGCCTGGAACTGACCTGAAATTGACCACAGACCAACCAACACACTAGAAACAGACCAAAACTGATCAAAACTGACCTGGAACTGACCTGAAATTGACCAAAGACCAACCAACAGACTAAAAACTGACCTGGAACTGCCCTGAAATTGACCAAAAACCAACATACAGACTAAAAACTGATCAAAACTGACCTGGAACCGACCTGAAATTGACCAAAAACCAACCTACAGACTAAAAACTGACCTGGAACTGCCCTGAAATCGACCAAAAACCAACCTACAGACTAAAAACTGACCAAAACTGACCTGAGATTGACCAAAGACCAACCAACAGACTAAAAACTGACCAAACTGATCAAAACTGACCTGGAACTGTCCTGAAATTGACCAAAGACCAACCAACAGACTAAAAACTGATCAAGACTGGCCTGGAACTGACCTGAAATCAACCACAGACCAACCAACAGACTAGAAACAGACCAAAACTGATCAAAACTGACCTGGAACTGCCCTGAAATTGACCAAAAACCAACCTACAGACTAAAAACTGATCAAAACTGACCTGGAACCGACCTGAAATTGACCAAAAACCAACCAACAGACTAAAAACTGATCAAGACTGGCCTGGAACTGACCTGAAATTGACCACAGACCAACCAACACACTAGAAACAGACCAAAACTGATCAAAACTGACCTGGAACTGACCTGAAATTGACCAAAGACCAACCAACAGACTAAAAACTGACCTGGAACTGCCCTGAAATTGACCAAAAACCAACCTACAGACTAAAAACTGATCAAAACTGACCTGGAACCGACCTGAAATTGACCAAAAACCAACCAACAGACTAAAAACTGATCAAGACTGGCCTGGAACTGACCTGAAATTGACCACAGACCAACCAACACACTAGAAACAGACCAAAACTGATCAAAACTGACCTGGAACTGACCTGAAATTGACCAAAGACCAACCAACAGACTAAAAACTGACCTGGAACTGCCCTGAAATTGACCAAAAACCAACCAACAGACTAAAAACTGACCAAAACTGACCTGAAATTGACCAAAAACCAACCTACAGACTAAAAACTGACCAAAACTGACCAAAACTGACCTGGAACTGACCTGAAATTGACAACAGACCAACCAACAGACTAAAAACTGATCAAGACTGGCCTGGAACTGACCTGAAATTGACCACAGACCAACCAACAGACTAGAAACAGACCAAAACTGATCAAAACTGACCTGGAACTGACCTGAAATTGACCAAAGACCAACCAACAGACTAAAAACTGATCAAAACTGACCTGGAACCGACCTGAAATTGACCAAAAACCAACCAACAGACTAAAAACTGACCAAAACTGACCTGAAATTGACCAAAAACCAACCTACAGACTAAAAACTGACCAAAACTGGCCAAAACTGACCTGGAACTGACCTGAAATTGACCACAGACCAACCAACAGACTAAAAACTGACCAAAACTGATCAAAACTGACCTGGAACTGCCTGAAATTGACCAAAGACCAACCAACAGACTAAAAACTGATCAAGACTGGCCTGGAACTGACCTGAAATTAACCACAGACCAACCAACAGACTAGAAACAGACCAAAACTGATCAAAACTGACCTGGAACTGACCTGAAATTGACCAAAGACCAACCAACAGACTAAAAACTGACCTGGAACTGCCCTGAAATTGACCAAAAACCAACCTACAGACTAAAAACTGATCAAAACTGACCTGGAACCGACCTGAAATTGACCAAAAACCAACCAACAGACTAAAAACTGATCAAGACTGGCCTGGAACTGACCTGAAATTGACCACAGACCAACCAACAGACTAGAAACAGACCAAAACTGATCAAAACTGACCTGGAACTGACCTGAAATTGACCAAAGACCAACCAACAGACTAAAAACTGATCAAAACTGACCTGGAACCGACCTGAAATTGACCAAAAACCAACCAACAGACTAAAAACTGACCAAAACTGATCAAAACTGACCTGGAACTGACCTGAAATTGACCACAGACCAACCAACAGACTAAAAACTGACCAAAACTGATCAAAACTGACCTGGAACTGCCTGAAATTGACCAAAGACCAACCAACAGACTAAAAACTGATCAAGACTGGCCTGGAACTGACCTGAAATTAACCACAGACCAACCAACAGACTAGAAACAGACCAAAACTGATCAAAACTGACCTGGAACTGACCTGAAATTGACCAAAGACCAACCAACAGACTAAAAACTGACCTGGAACTGCCCTGAAATTGACCAAAAACCAACCTACAGACTAAAAACTGATCAAAACTGACCTGGAACCGACCTGAAATTGACCAAAAACCAACCAACAGACTAAAAACTGATCAAGACTGGCCTGGAACTGACCTGAAATTGACCACAGACCAACCAACACACTAGAAACAGACCAAAACTGATCAAAACTGACCTGGAACTGACCTGAAATTGACCAAAGACCAACCAACAGACTAAAAACTGACCTGGAACTGCCCTGAAATTGACCAAAAACCAACCAACAGACTAAAAACTGATCAAGACTGGCCTGGAACTGACCTGAAATTGACCACAGACCAACCAACACACTAGAAACAGACCAAAACTGATCAAAACTGACCTGGAACTGACCTGAAATTGACCAAAGACCAACCAACAGACTAAAAACTGACCTGGAACTGCCCTGAAATTGACCAAAAACCAACCAACAGACTAAAAACTGACCAAAACTGACATGAAATTGACCAAAAACCAACCTACAGACTAAAAACTGACCAAAACTGACCAAAACTGACCTGGAACTGACCTGAAATTGACAACAGACCAACCAACAGACTAAAAACTGATCAAGACTGGCCTGGAACTGACCTGAAATTGACCACAGACCAACCAACAGACTAGAAACAGACCAAAACTGATCAAAACTGACCTGAAACTGACCTGAAATTGACCAAAGACCAACCAACAGACTAAAAACTGACCTGGAACTGCCCTGAAATTGACCAAAAACCAACCTACAGACTAAAAACTGATCAAAACTGACCTGGAACCGACCTGAAATTGACCAAAAACCAACCAACAGACTAAAAACTGATCAAGACTGGCCTGGAACTGACCTGAAATTGACCACAGACCAACCAACACACTAGAAACAGACCAAAACTGATCAAAACTGACCTGGAACTGACCTGAAATTGACCAAAGACCAACCAACAGACTAAAAACTGACCTGGAACTGCCCTGAAATTGACCAAAAACCAACATACAGACTAAAAACTGATCAAAACTGACCTGGAACCGACCTGAAATTGACCAAAAACCAACCTACAGACTAAAAACTGACCTGGAACTGCCCTGAAATCGACCAAAAACCAACCTACAGACTAAAAACTGACCAAAACTGACCTGAGATTGACCAAAGACCAACCAACAGACTAAAAACTGACCAAACTGATCAAAACTGACCTGGAACTGTCCTGAAATTGACCAAAGACCAACCAACAGACTAAAAACTGATCAAGACTGGCCTGGAACTGACCTGAAATCAACCACAGACCAACCAACAGACTAGAAACAGACCAAAACTGATCAAAACTGACCTGGAACTGCCCTGAAATTGACCAAAAACCAACCTACAGACTAAAAACTGATCAAAACTGACCTGGAACCGACCTGAAATTGACCAAAAACCAACCAACAGACTAAAAACTGATCAAGACTGGCCTGGAACTGACCTGAAATTGACCACAGACCAACCAACACACTAGAAACAGACCAAAACTGATCAAAACTGACCTGGAACTGACCTGAAATTGACCAAAGACCAACCAACAGACTAAAAACTGACCTGGAACTGCCCTGAAATTGACCAAAAACCAACCAACAGACTAAAAACTGACCAAAACTGACCTGAAATTGACCAAAAACCAACCTACAGACTAAAAACTGACCAAAACTGACCAAAACTGACCTGGAACTGACCTGAAATTGACAACAGACCAACCAACAGACTAAAAACTGATCAAGACTGGCCTGGAACTGACCTGAAATTGACCACAGACCAACCAACAGACTAGAAACAGACCAAAACTGATCAAAACTGACCTGGAACTGACCTGAAATTGACCAAAGACCAACCAACAGACTAAAAACTGATCAAAACTGACCTGGAACCGACCTGAAATTGACCAAAAACCAACCAACAGACTAAAAACTGACCAAAACTGACCTGAAATTGACCAAAAACCAACCTACAGACTAAAAACTGACCAAAACTGGCCAAAACTGACCTGGAACTGACCTGAAATTGACCACAGACCAACCAACAGACTAAAAACTGACCAAAACTGATCAAAACTGACCTGGAACTGCCTGAAATTGACCAAAGACCAACCAACAGACTAAAAACTGATCAAGACTGGCCTGGAACTGACCTGAAATTAACCACAGACCAACCAACAGACTAGAAACAGACCAAAACTGATCAAAACTGACCTGGAACTGACCTGAAATTGACCAAAGACCAACCAACAGACTAAAAACTGACCTGGAACTGCCCTGAAATTGACCAAAAACCAACCTACAGACTAAAAACTGATCAAAACTGACCTGGAACCGACCTGAAATTGACCAAAAACCAACCAACAGACTAAAAACTGATCAAGACTGGCCTGGAACTGACCTGAAATTGACCACAGACCAACCAACAGACTAGAAACAGACCAAAACTGATCAAAACTGACCTGGAACTGACCTGAAATTGACCAAAGACCAACCAACAGACTAAAAACTGATCAAAACTGACCTGGAACCGACCTGAAATTGACCAAAAACCAACCAACAGACTAAAAACTGACCAAAACTGATCAAAACTGACCTGGAACTGACCTGAAATTGACCACAGACCAACCAACAGACTAAAAACTGACCAAAACTGATCAAAACTGACCTGGAACTGCCTGAAATTGACCAAAGACCAACCAACAGACTAAAAACTGATCAAGACTGGCCTGGAACTGACCTGAAATTAACCACAGACCAACCAACAGACTAGAAACAGACCAAAACTGATCAAAACTGACCTGGAACTGACCTGAAATTGACCAAAGACCAACCAACAGACTAAAAACTGACCTGGAACTGCCCTGAAATTGACCAAAAACCAACCTACAGACTAAAAACTGATCAAAACTGACCTGGAACCGACCTGAAATTGACCAAAAACCAACCAACAGACTAAAAACTGATCAAGACTGGCCTGGAACTGACCTGAAATTGACCACAGACCAACCAACACACTAGAAACAGACCAAAACTGATCAAAACTGACCTGGAACTGACCTGAAATTGACCAAAGACCAACCAACAGACTAAAAACTGACCTGGAACTGCCCTGAAATTGACCAAAAACCAACCAACAGACTAAAAACTGATCAAGACTGGCCTGGAACTGACCTGAAATTGACCACAGACCAACCAACACACTAGAAACAGACCAAAACTGATCAAAACTGACCTGGAACTGACCTGAAATTGACCAAAGACCAACCAACAGACTAAAAACTGACCTGGAACTGCCCTGAAATTGACCAAAAACCAACCAACAGACTAAAAACTGACCAAAACTGACCTGAAATTGACCAAAAACCAACCTACAGACTAAAAACTGACCAAAACTGACCAAAACTGACCTGGAACTGACCTGAAATTGACAACAGACCAACCAACAGACTAAAAACTGATCAAGACTGGCCTGGAACTGACCTGAAATTGACCACAGACCAACCAACAGACTAGAAACAGACCAAAACTGATCAAAACTGACCTGAAACTGACCTGAAATTGACCAAAGACCAACCAACAGACTAAAAACTGACCTGGAACTGCCCTGAAATTGACCAAAAACCAACCTACAGACTAAAAACTGATCAAAACTGACCTGGAACCGACCTGAAATTGACCAAAAACCAACCAACAGACTAAAAACTGATCAAGACTGGCCTGGAACTGACCTGAAATTGACCACAGACCAACCAACACACTAGAAACAGACCAAAACTGATCAAAACTGACCTGGAACTGACCTGAAATTGACCAAAGACCAACCAACAGACTAAAAACTGACCTGGAACTGCCCTGAAATTGACCAAAAACCAACATACAGACTAAAAACTGATCAAAACTGACCTGGAACCGACCTGAAATTGACCAAAAACCAACCTACAGACTAAAAACTGACCTGGAACTGCCCTGAAATCGACCAAAAACCAACCTACAGACTAAAAACTGACCAAAACTGACCTGAGATTGACCAAAGACCAACCAACAGACTAAAAACTGACCAAACTGATCAAAACTGACCTGGAACTGTCCTGAAATTGACCAAAGACCAACCAACAGACTAAAAACTGATCAAGACTGGCCTGGAACTGACCTGAAATCAACCACAGACCAACCAACAGACTAGAAACAGACCAAAACTGATCAAAACTGACCTGGAACTGCCCTGAAATTGACCAAAAACCAACCTACAGACTAAAAACTGATCAAAACTGACCTGGAACCGACCTGAAATTGACCAAAAACCAACCAACAGACTAAAAACTGATCAAGACTGGCCTGGAACTGACCTGAAATTGACCACAGACCAACCAACACACTAGAAACAGACCAAAACTGATCAAAACTGACCTGGAACTGACCTGAAATTGACCAAAGACCAACCAACAGACTAAAAACTGACCTGGAACTGCCCTGAAATTGACCAAAAACCAACCAACAGACTAAAAACTGACCAAAACTGACCTGAAATTGACCAAAAACCAACCTACAGACTAAAAACTGACCAAAACTGACCAAAACTGACCTGGAACTGACCTGAAATTGACAACAGACCAACCAACAGACTAAAAACTGATCAAGACTGGCCTGGAACTGACCTGAAATTGACCACAGACCAACCAACAGACTAGAAACAGACCAAAACTGATCAAAACTGACCTGGAACTGACCTGAAATTGACCAAAGACCAACCAACAGACTAAAAACTGATCAAAACTGACCTGGAACCGACCTGAAATTGACCAAAAACCAACCAACAGACTAAAAACTGACCAAAACTGACCTGAAATTGACCAAAAACCAACCTACAGACTAAAAACTGACCAAAACTGGCCAAAACTGACCTGGAACTGACCTGAAATTGACCACAGACCAACCAACAGACTAAAAACTGACCAAAACTGATCAAAACTGACCTGGAACTGCCTGAAATTGACCAAAGACCAACCAACAGACTAAAAACTGATCAAGACTGGCCTGGAACTGACCTGAAATTAACCACAGACCAACCAACAGACTAGAAACAGACCAAAACTGATCAAAACTGACCTGGAACTGACCTGAAATTGACCAAAGACCAACCAACAGACTAAAAACTGACCTGGAACTGCCCTGAAATTGACCAAAAACCAACCTACAGACTAAAAACTGATCAAAACTGACCTGGAACCGACCTGAAATTGACCAAAAACCAACCAACAGACTAAAAACTGATCAAGACTGGCCTGGAACTGACCTGAAATTGACCACAGACCAACCAACAGACTAGAAACAGACCAAAACTGATCAAAACTGACCTGGAACTGACCTGAAATTGACCAAAGACCAACCAACAGACTAAAAACTGATCAAAACTGACCTGGAACCGACCTGAAATTGACCAAAAACCAACCAACAGACTAAAAACTGACCAAAACTGATCAAAACTGACCTGGAACTGACCTGAAATTGACCACAGACCAACCAACAGACTAAAAACTGACCAAAACTGATCAAAACTGACCTGGAACTGACCTGAAATTGACCAAAGACCAACCAACAGACTAAAAACTGATCAAGACTGGCCTGGAACTGACCTGAAATTAACCACAGACCAACCAACAGACTAGAAACAGACCAAAACTGATCAAAACTGACCTGGAACTGACCTGAAATTGACCAAAGACCAACCAACAGACTAAAAACTGACCTGGAACTGCCCTGAAATTGACCAAAAACCAACCTACAGACTAAAAACTGATCAAAACTGACCTGGAACCGACCTGAAATTGACCAAAAACCAACCAACAGACTAAAAACTGATCAAGACTGGCCTGGAACTGACCTGAAATTGACCACAGACCAACCAACACACTAGAAACAGACCAAAACTGATCAAAACTGACCTGGAACTGACCTGAAATTGACCAAAGACCAACCAACAGACTAAAAAACTGACCTGGAACTGCCCTGAAATTGACCAAAAACCAACCAACAGACTAAAAACTGATCAAGACTGGCCTGGAACTGACCTGAAATTGACCACAGACCAACCAACACACTAGAAACAGACCAAAACTGATCAAAACTGACCTGGAACTGACCTGAAATTGACCAAAGACCAACCAACAGACTAAAAACTGACCTGGAACTGCCCTGAAATTGACCAAAAACCAACCAACAGACTAAAAACTGACCAAAACTGACCTGAAATTGACCAAAAACCAACCTACAGACTAAAAACTGACCAAAACTGACCAAAACTGACCTGGAACTGACCTGAAATTGACAACAGACCAACCAACAGACTAAAAACTGATCAAGACTGGCCTGGAACTGACCTGAAATTGACCACAGACCAACCAACAGACTAGAAACAGACCAAAACTGATCAAAACTGACCTGAAACTGACCTGAAATTGACCAAAGACCAACCAACAGACTAAAAACTGACCTGGAACTGCCCTGAAATTGACCAAAAACCAACCTACAGACTAAAAACTGATCAAAACTGACCTGGAACCGACCTGAAATTGACCAAAAACCAACCAACAGACTAAAAACTGATCAAGACTGGCCTGGAACTGACCTGAAATTGACCACAGACCAACCAACACACTAGAAACAGACCAAAACTGATCAAAACTGACCTGGAACTGACCTGAAATTGACCAAAGACCAACCAACAGACTAAAAACTGACCTGGAACTGCCCTGAAATTGACCAAAAACCAACATACAGACTAAAAACTGATCAAAACTGACCTGGAACCGACCTGAAATTGACCAAAAACCAACCAACAGACTAAAAACTGACCTGGAACTGCCCTGAAATCGACCAAAAACCAACCTACAGACTAAAAACTGACCAAAACTGACCTGAGATTGACCAAAGACCAACCAACAGACTAAAAACTGACCAAACTGATCAAAACTGACCTGGAACTGTCCTGAAATTGACCAAAGACCAACCAACAGACTAAAAACTGATCAAGACTGGCCTGGAACTGACCTGAAATCAACCACAGACCAACCAACAGACTAGAAACAGACCAAAACTGATCAAAACTGACCTGGAACTGCCCTGAAATTGACCAAAAACCAACCTACAGACTAAAAACTGATCAAAACTGACCTGGAACCGACCTGAAATTGACCAAAAACCAACCAACAGACTAAAAACTGATCAAGACTGGCCTGGAACTGACCTGAAATTGACCACAGACCAACCAACACACTAAAAACTGACCAAAACTGATCAAAACTGACCTGGAACTGACCTGAAATTGACCAAAGACCAACCAACAGACTAAAAACTGACCTGGAACTGCCCTGAAATTGACCAAAAACCAACCTACAGACTAAAAACTGATCAAAACTGACCTGGAACCGACCTGAAATTGACCAAAAACCAACCAACAGACTAAAAACTGATCAAGACTGGCCTGGAACTGACCTGAAATTGACCACAGACCAACCAACACACTAGAAACAGACCAAAACTGATCAAAACTGACCTGGAACTGACCTGAAATTGACCAAAGACCAACCAACAGACTAAAAACTGACCTGGAACTGCCCTGAAATTGACCAAAAACCAACCAACAGACTAAAAACTGACCAAAACTGACCTGAAATTGACCAAAAACCAACCTACAGACTAAAAACTGACCAAAACTGACCAAAACTGACCTGGAACTGACCTGAAATTGACAACAGACCAACCAACAGACTAAAAACTGATCAAGACTGGCCTGGAACTGACCTGAAATTGACCACAGACCAACCAACAGACTAGAAACAGACCAAAACTGATCAAAACTGACCTGGAACTGACCTGAAATTGACCAAAGACCAACCAACAGACTAAAAACTGATCAAAACTGACCTGGAACCGACCTGAAATTGACCAAAAACCAACCAACAGACTAAAAACTGACCAAAACTGACCTGAAATTGACCAAAAACCAACCTACAGACTAAAAACTGACCAAAACTGGCCAAAACTGACCTGGAACTGACCTGAAATTGACCACAGACCAACCAACAGACTAAAAACTGACCAAAACTGATCAAAACTGACCTGGAACTGCCTGAAATTGACCAAAGACCAACCAACAGACTAAAAACTGATCAAGACTGGCCTGGAACTGACCTGAAATTAACCACAGACCAACCAACAGACTAGAAACAGACCAAAACTGATCAAAACTGACCTGGAACTGACCTGAAATTGACCAAAGACCAACCAACAGACTAAAAACTGACCTGGAACTGCCCTGAAATTGACCAAAAACCAACCTACAGACTAAAAACTGATCAAAACTGACCTGGAACCGACCTGAAATTGACCAAAAACCAACCAACAGACTAAAAACTGATCAAGACTGGCCTGGAACTGACCTGAAATTGACCACAGACCAACCAACACACTAGAAACAGACCAAACCGATCAAAACTGACCTGGAACTGACCTGAAATTGACCAAAGACCAACCAACAGACTAAAAACTGACCTGGAACTGCCCTGAAATTGACCAAAAACCAACCTACAGACTAAAAACTGATCAAAACTGACCTGGAACCGACCTGAAATTGACCAAAAACCAACCAACAGACTAAAAACTGATCAAGACTGGCCTGGAACTGACCTGAAATTGACCACAGACCAACCAACAGACTAGAAACAGACCAAAACTGATCAAAACTGACCTGGAACTGACCTGAAATTGACAACAGACCAACCAACAGACTAAAAACTGATCAAGACTGGCCTGGAACTGACCTGAAATTGACCACAGACCAACCAACAGACTAGAAACAGACCAAAACTGATCAAAACTGACCTGGAACTGACCTGAAATTGACCAAAGACCAACCAACAGACTAAAAACTGATCAAAACTGACCTGGAACCGACCTGAAATTGACCAAAAACCAACCAACAGACTAAAAACTGACCAAAACTGACCTGAAATTGACCAAAAACCAACCTACAGACTAAAAACTGACCAAAACTGGCCAAAACCGACCTGGAACTGACCTGAAATTGACCACAGACCAACCAACAGACTAGAAACTGACCAAAACTGATCAAAACTGACCTGGAACTGCCTGAAATTGACCAAAGACCAACCAACAGACTAAAAACTGATCAAGACTGGCCTGGAACTGACCTGAAATTAACCACAGACCAACCAACAGACTAGAAACAGACCAAAACTGATCAAAACTGACCTGGAACTGACCTGAAATTGACCAAAGACCAACCAACAGACTAAAAACTGACCTGGAACTGCCCTGAAATTGACCAAAAACCAACCTACAGACTAAAAACTGATCAAAACTGACCTGGAACCGACCTGAAATTGACCAAAAACCAACCAACAGACTAAAAACTGATCAAGACTGGCCTGGAACTGACCTGAAATTGACCACAGACCAACCAACACACTAGAAACAGACCAAAACTGACCTGAAATTGACCAAAAACCAACCTACAGACTAAAAACTGACCAAAACTGGCCAAAACTGACCTGGAACTGACCTGAAATTGACCACAGACCAACCAACAGACTAAAAACTGACCAAAACTGATCAAAACTGACCTGGAACTGCCTGAAATTGACCAAAGACCAACCAACAGACTAAAAACTGATCAAGACTGGCCTGGAACTGACCTGAAATTAACCACAGACCAACCAACAGACTAGAAACAGACCAAAACTGATCAAAACTGACCTGGAACTGACCTGAAATTGACCAAAGACCAACCAACAGACTAAAAACTGACCTGGAACTGCCCTGAAATTGACCAAAAACCAACCTACAGACTAAAAACTGATCAAAACTGACCTGGAACCGACCTGAAATTGACCAAAAACCAACCAACAGACTAAAAACTGATCAAGACTGGCCTGGAACTGACCTGAAATTGACCACAGACCAACCAACACACTAGAAACAGACCAAAACTGATCAAAACTGACCTGGAACTGACCTGAAATTGACCAAAGACCAACCAACAGACTAAAAACTGACCTGGAACTGCCCTGAAATTGACCAAAAACCAACCAACAGACTAAAAACTGATCAAGACTGGCCTGGAACTGACCTGAAATTGACCACAGACCAACCAACACACTAGAAACAGACCAAAACTGATCAAAACTGACCTGGAACTGACCTGAAATTGACCAAAGACCAACCAACAGACTAAAAACTGACCTGGAACTGCCCTGAAATTGACCAAAAACCAACCAACAGACTAAAAACTGACCAAAACTGACCTGAAATTGACCAAAAACCAACCTACAGACTAAAAACTGACCAAAACTGACCAAAACTGACCTGGAACTGACCTGAAATTGACAACAGACCAACCAACAGACTAAAAACTGATCAAGACTGGCCTGGAACTGACCTGAAATTGACCACAGACCAACCAACAGACTAGAAACAGACCAAAACTGATCAAAACTGACCTGGAACTGACCTGAAATTGACCAAAGACCAACCAACAGACTAAAAACTGACCTGGAACTGCCCTGAAATTGACCAAAAACCAACCTACAGACTAAAAACTGATCAAAACTGACCTGGAACCGACCTGAAATTGACCAAAAACCAACCAACAGACTAAAAACTGATCAAGACTGGCCTGGAACTGACCTGAAATTGACCACAGACCAACCAACACACTAGAAACAGACCAAAACTGATCAAAACTGACCTGGAACTGACCTGAAATTGACCAAAGACCAACCAACAGACTAAAAACTGACCTGGAACTGCCCTGAAATTGACCAAAAACCAACATACAGACTAAAAACTGATCAAAACTGACCTGGAACCGACCTGAAATTGACCAAAAACCAACCTACAGACTAAAAACTGACCTGGAACTGCCCTGAAATTGACCAAAAACCAACCTACAGACTAAAAACTGACCAAAACTGACCTGAGATTGACCAAAGACCAACCAACAGACTAAAAACTGACCAAACTGATCAAAACTGACCTGGAACTGACCTGAAATTGACCAAAGACCAACCAACAGACTAAAAACTGATCAAGACTGGCCTGGAACTGACCTGAAATTAACCACAGACCAACCAACAGACTAGAAACAGACCAAAACTGATCAAAACTGACCTGGAACTGCCCTGAAATTGACCAAAAACCAACCTACAGACTAAAAACTGATCAAAACTGACCTGGAACCGACCTGAAATTGACCAAAAACCAACCAACAGACTAAAAACTGATCAAGACTGGCCTGGAACTGACCTGAAATTGACCACAGACCAACCAACACACTAGAAACAGACCAAAACTGATCAAAACTGACCTGGAACTGACCTGAAATTGACCAAAGACCAACCAACAGACTAAAAACTGACCTGGAACTGCCCTGAAATTGACCAAAAACCAACCTACAGACTAAAAACTGATCAAAACTGACCTGGAACCGACCTGAAATTGACCAAAAACCAACCAACAGACTAAAAACTGATCAAGACTGGCCTGGAACTGACCTGAAATTGACCACAGACCAACCAACACACTAGAAACAGACCAAAACTGATCAAAACTGACCTGGAACTGACCTGAAATTGACCAAAGACCAACCAACAGACTAAAAACTGACCTGGAACTGCCCTGAAATTGACCAAAAACCAACCAACAGACTAAAAACTGACCAAAACTGACCTGAAATTGACCAAAAACCAACCTACAGACTAAAAACTGACCAAAACTGACCAAAACTGACCTGGAACTGACCTGAAATTGACAACAGACCAACCAACAGACTAAAAACTGATCAAGACTGGCCTGGAACTGACCTGAAATTGACCACAGACCAACCAACAGACTAGAAACAGACCAAAACTGATCAAAACTGACCTGGAACTGACCTGAAATTGACCAAAGACCAACCAACAGACTAAAAACTGATCAAAACTGACCTGGAACCGACCTGAAATTGACCAAAAACCAACCAACAGACTAAAAACTGACCAAAACTGACCTGAAATTGACCAAAAACCAACCTACAGACTAAAAACTGACCAAAACTGGCCAAAACTGACCTGGAACTGACCTGAAATTGACCACAGACCAACCAACAGACTAAAAACTGACCAAAACTGATCAAAACTGACCTGGAACTGCCTGAAATTGACCAAAGACCAACCAACAGACTAAAAACTGATCAAGACTGGCCTGGAACTGACCTGAAATTAACCACAGACCAACCAACAGACTAGAAACAGACCAAAACTGATCAAAACTGACCTGGAACTGACCTGAAATTGACCAAAGACCAACCAACAGACTAAAAACTGACCTGGAACTGCCCTGAAATTGACCAAAAACCAACCTACAGACTAAAAACTGATCAAAACTGACCTGGAACCGACCTGAAATTGACCAAAAACCAACCAACAGACTAAAAAACTGATCAAGACTGGCCTGGAACTGACCTGAAATTGACCACAGACCAACCAACAGACTAGAAACAGACCAAAACTGATCAAAACTGACCTGGAACTGACCTGAAATTGACCAAAGACCAACCAACAGACTAAAAACTGATCAAAACTGACCTGGAACCGACCTGAAATTGACCAAAAACCAACCAACAGACTAAAAACTGACCAAAACTGACCTGAAATTGACCAAAAACCAACCTACAGACTAAAAACTGACCAAAACTGGCCAAAACTGACCTGGAACTGACCTGAAATTGACCACAGACCAACCAACAGACTAGAAACTGACCAAAACTGATCAAAACTGACCTGGAACTGCCTGAAATTGACCAAAGACCAACCAACAGACTAAAAACTGATCAAGACTGGCCTGGAACTGACCTGAAATTAACCACAGACCAACCAACAGACTAGAAACAGACCAAAACTGATCAAAACTGACCTGGAACTGACCTGAAATTGACCAAAGACCAACCAACAGACTAAAAACTGACCTGGAACTGCCCTGAAATTGACCAAAAACCAACCAACAGACTAAAAACTGATCAAGACTGGCCTGGAACTGACCTGAAATTGACCACAGACCAACCAACACACTAGAAACAGACCAAAACTGATCAAAACTGACCTGGAACTGACCTGAAATTGACCAAAGACCAACCAACAGACTAAAAACTGACCTGGAACTGCCCTGAAATTGACCAAAAACCAACCAACAGACTAAAAACTGACCAAAACTGACCTGAAATTGACCAAAAACCAACCTACAGACTAAAAACTGACCAAAACTGACCAAAACTGACCTGGAACTGACCTGAAATTGACCAACAGACCAACCAACAGACTAAAAACTGATCAAGACTGGCCTGGAACTGACCTGAAATTGACCACAGACCAACCAACAGACTAGAAACAGACCAAAACTGATCAAAACTGACCTGGAAACTGACCTGAAATTGACCAAAGACCAACCAACAGACTAAAAACTGACCTGGAACTGCCCTGAAATTGACCAAAAACCAACCTACAGACTAAAAACTGATCAAAACTGACCTGGAACCGACCTGAAATTGACCAAAAACCAACCAACAGACTAAAAACTGATCAAGACTGGCCTGGAACTGACCTGAAATTGACCACAGACCAACCAACACACTAGAAACAGACCAAAACTGATCAAAACTGACCTGGAACTGACCTGAAATTGACCAAAGACCAACCAACAGACTAAAAACTGACCTGGAACTGCCCTGAAATTGACCAAAAACCAACCAACAGACTAAAAACTGACCAAAACTGACCTGAAATTGACCAAAAACCAACCTACAGACTAAAAACTGACCAAAACTGACCAAAACTGACCTGGAACTGACCTGAAATTGACAACAGACCAACCAACAGACTAAAAACTGATCAAGACTGGCCTGGAACTGACCTGAAATTGACCACAGACCAACCAACAGACTAGAAACAGACCAAAACTGATCAAAACTGACCTGGAACTGACCTGAAATTGACCAAAGACCAACCAACAGACTAAAAACTGATCAAAACTGACCTGGAACCGACCTGAAATTGACCAAAAACCAACCAACAGACTAAAAACTGACCAAAACTGACCTGAAATTGACCAAAAACCAACCTACAGACTAAAAACTGACCAAAACTGGCCAAAACTGACCTGGAACTGACCTGAAATTGACCACAGACCAACCAACAGACTAAAAACTGACCAAAACTGATCAAAACTGACCTGGAACTGCCTGAAATTGACCAAAGACCAACCAACAGACTAAAAACTGATCAAGACTGGCCTGGAACTGACCTGAAATTAACCACAGACCAACCAACAGACTAGAAACAGACCAAAACTGATCAAAACTGACCTGGAACTGACCTGAAATTGACCAAAGACCAACCAACAGACTAAAAACTGACCTGGAACTGCCCTGAAATTGACCAAAAACCAACCTACAGACTAAAAACTGATCAAAACTGACCTGGAACCGACCTGAAATTGACCAAAAACCAACCAACAGACTAAAAACTGATCAAGACTGGCCTGGAACTGACCTGAAATTGACCACAGACCAACCAACACACTAGAAACAGACCAAAACTGATCAAAACTGACCTGGAACTGACCTGAAATTGACCAAAGACCAACCAACAGACTAAAAACTGACCTGGAACTGCCCTGAAATTGACCAAAAACCAACCAACAGACTAAAAACTGATCAAGACTGGCCTGGAACTGACCTGAAATTGACCACAGACCAACCAACACACTAGAAACAGACCAAAACTGATCAAAACTGACCTGGAACTGACCTGAAATTGACCAAAGACCAACCAACAGACTAAAAACTGACCTGGAACTGCCCTGAAATTGACCAAAAACCAACCAACAGACTAAAAACTGACCAAAACTGACAACTCTGAAATTGACCAAAAACCAACCTACAGACTAAAAACTGACCAAAACTGACCAAAACTGACCTGGAACTGACCTGAAATTGACAACAGACCAACCAACAGACTAAAAACTGATCAAGACTGGCCTGGAACTGACCTGAAATTGACCACAGACCAACCAACAGACTAGAAACAGACCAAAACTGATCAAAACTGACCTGAAACTGACCTGAAATTGACCAAAGACCAACCAACAGACTAAAAACTGACCTGGAACTGCCCTGAAATTGACCAAAAACCAACCTACAGACTAAAAACTGATCAAAACTGACCTGGAACCGACCTGAAATTGACCAAAAACCAACCAACAGACTAAAAACTGATCAAGACTGGCCTGGAACTGACCTGAAATTGACCACAGACCAACCAACACACTAGAAACAGACCAAAACTGATCAAAACTGACCTGGAACTGACCTGAAATTGACCAAAGACCAACCAACAGACTAAAAACTGACCTGGAACTGCCCTGAAATTGACCAAAAACCAACCTACAGACTAAAAACTGATCAAAACTGACCTGGAACCGACCTGAAATTGACCAAAAACCAACCTACAGACTAAAAACTGACCTGGAACTGCCCTGAAATTGACCAAAAACCAACCTACAGACTAAAAACTGACCAAAACTGACCTGAGATTGACCAAAGACCAACCAACAGACTAAAAACTGACCAAACTGATCAAAACTGACCTGGAACTGTCCTGAAATTGACCAAAGACCAACCAACAGACTAAAAACTGATCAAGACTGGCCTGGAACTGACCTGAAATTAACCACAGACCAACCAACAGACTAGAAACAGACCAAAACTGATCAAAACTGACCTGGAACTGCCCTGAAATTGACCAAAAACCAACCTACAGACTAAAAACTGATCAAAACTGACCTGGAACCGACCTGAAATTGACCAAAAACCAACCAACAGACTAAAAACTGATCAAGACTGGCCTGGAACTGACCTGAAATTGACCACAGACCAACCAACACACTAGAAACAGACCAAAACTGATCAAAACTGACCTGGAACTGACCTGAAATTGACCAAAGACCAACCAACAGACTAAAAACTGACCTGGAACTGCCCTGAAATTGACCAAAAACCAACCTACAGACTAAAAACTGATCAAAACTGACCTGGAACCGACCTGAAATTGACCAAAAACCAACCAACAGACTAAAAACTGATCAAGACTGGCCTGGAACTGACCTGAAATTGACCACAGACCAACCAACACACTAGAAACAGACCAAAACTGATCAAAACTGACCTGGAACTGACCTGAAATTGACCAAAGACCAACCAACAGACTAAAAACTGACCTGGAACTGCCCTGAAATTGACCAAAAACCAACCAACAGACTAAAAACTGACCAAAACTGACCTGAAATTGACCAAAAACCAACCTACAGACTAAAAACTGACCAAAACTGACCAAAACTGACCTGGAACTGACCTGAAATTGACAACAGACCAACCAACAGACTAAAAACTGATCAAGACTGGCCTGGAACTGACCTGAAATTGACCACAGACCAACCAACAGACTAGAAACAGACCAAAACTGATCAAAACTGACCTGGAACTGACCTGAAATTGACCAAAGACCAACCAACAGACTAAAAACTGATCAAAACTGACCTGGAACCGACCTGAAATTGACCAAAAACCAACCAACAGACTAAAAACTGACCAAAACTGACCTGAAATTGACCAAAAACCAACCTACAGACTAAAAACTGACCAAAACTGGCCAAAACTGACCTGGAACTGACCTGAAATTGACCACAGACCAACCAACAGACTAAAAACTGACCAAAACTGATCAAAACTGACCTGGAACTGCCTGAAATTGACCAAAGACCAACCAACAGACTAAAAACTGATCAAGACTGGCCTGGAACTGACCTGAAATTAACCACAGACCAACCAACAGACTAGAAACAGACCAAAACTGATCAAAACTGACCTGGAACTGACCTGAAATTGACCAAAGACCAACCAACAGACTAAAAACTGACCTGGAACTGCCCTGAAATTGACCAAAAACCAACCTACAGACTAAAAACTGATCAAAACTGACCTGGAACCGACCTGAAATTGACCAAAAACCAACCAACAGACTAAAAACTGATCAAGACTGGCCTGGAACTGACCTGAAATTGACCACAGACCAACCAACACACTAGAAACAGACCAAAACTGATCAAAACTGACCTGGAACTGACCTGAAATTGACCAAAGACCAACCAACAGACTAAAAAACTGACCTGGAACTGCCCTGAAATTGACCAAAAACCAACCTACAGACTAAAAACTGATCAAAACTGACCTGGAACCGCACCTGAAATTGACCAAAAACCAACCAACAGACTAAAAACTGATCAAGACTGGCCTGGAACTGACCTGAAATTGACCACAGACCAACCAACAGACTAGAAACAGACCAAAACTGATCAAAACTGACCTGGAACTGACCTGAAATTGACAACAGACCAACCAACAGACTAAAAACTGATCAAGACTGGCCTGGAACTGACCTGAAATTGACCACAGACCAACCAACAGACTAGAAACAGACCAAAACTGATCAAAACTGACCTGGAACTGACCTGAAATTGACCAAAGACCAACCAACAGACTAAAAACTGATCAAAACTGACCTGGAACCGACCTGAAATTGACCAAAAACCAACCAACAGACTAAAAACTGACCAAAACTGACCTGAAATTGACCAAAAACCAACCTACAGACTAAAAACTGACCAAAACTGGCCAAAACTGACCTGGAACTGACCTGAAATTGACCACAGACCAACCAACAGACTAGAAACTGACCAAAACTGATCAAAACTGACCTGGAACTGACCTGAAATTGACCAAAGACCAACCAACAGACTAAAAACTGATCAAGACTGGCCTGGAACTGACCTGAAATTAACCACAGACCAACCAACAGACTAGAAACAGACCAAAACTGATCAAAACTGACCTGGAACTGACCTGAAATTGACCAAAGACCAACCAACAGACTAAAAACTGACCTGGAACTGCCCTGAAATTGACCAAAAACCAACCTACAGACTAAAAACTGATCAAAACTGACCTGGAACCGACCTGAAATTGACCAAAAACCAACCAACAGACTAAAAACTGATCAAGACTGGCCTGGAACTGACCTGAAATTGACCACAGACCAACCAACACACTAGAAACAGACCAAAACTGACCTGAAATTGACCAAAAACCAACCTACAGACTAAAAACTGACCAAAACTGGCCAAAACTGACCTGGAACTGACCTGAAATTGACCAAAGACCAACCAACAGACTAAAAACTGACCAAAACTGATCAAAACTGACCTGGAACTGCCTGAAATTGACCAAAGACCAACCAACAGACTAAAAACTGATCAAGACTGGCCTGGAACTGACCTGAAATTAACCACAGACCAACCAACAGACTAGAAACAGACCAAAACTGATCAAAACTGACCTGGAACTGACCTGAAATTGACCAAAGACCAACCAACAGACTAAAAACTGACCTGGAACTGCCCTGAAATTGACCAAAAACCAACCTACAGACTAAAAACTGATCAAAACTGACCTGGAACCGACCTGAAATTGACCAAAAACCAACCAACAGACTAAAAACTGATCAAGACTGGCCTGGAACTGACCTGAAATTGACCACAGACCAACCAACACACTAGAAACAGACCAAAACTGATCAAAACTGACCTGGAACTGACCTGAAATTGACCAAAGACCAACCAACAGACTAAAAACTGACCTGGAACTGCCCTGAAATTGACCAAAACCAACCAACCAACAGACTAAAAAACTGATCAAGACTGGCCTGGAACTGACCTGAAATTGACCACAGACCAACCAACACACTAGAAACAGACCAAAACTGATCAAAACTGACCTGGAACTGACCTGAAATTGACCAAAGACCAACCAACAGACTAAAAACTGACCTGGAACTGCCCTGAAATTGACCAAAAACCAACCAACAGACTAAAAACTGACCAAAACTGACCTGAAATTGACCAAAAACCAACCTACAGACTAAAAACTGACCAAAACTGACCAAAACTGACCTGGAACTGACCTGAAATTGACAACAGACCAACCAACAGACTAAAAACTGATCAAGACTGGCCTGGAACTGACCTGAAATTGACCACAGACCAACCAACAGACTAGAAACAGACCAAAACTGATCAAAACTGACCTGGAAACTGACCTGAAATTGACCAAAGACCAACCAACAGACTAAAAACTGACCTGGAACTGCCCTGAAATTGACCAAAAACCAACCTACAGACTAAAAACTGATCAAAACTGACCTGGAACCGACCTGAAATTGACCAAAAACCAACCAACAGACTAAAAACTGATCAAGACTGGCCTGGAACTGACCTGAAATTGACCACAGACCAACCAACACACTAGAAACAGACCAAAACTGATCAAAACTGACCTGGAACTGACCTGAAATTGACCAAAGACCAACCAACAGACTAAAAACTGACCTGGAACTGCCCTGAAATTGACCAAAAACCAACATACAGACTAAAAACTGATCAAAACTGACCTGGAACCGACCTGAAATTGACCAAAAACCAACCTACAGACTAAAAACTGACCTGGAACTGCCCTGAAATTGACCAAAAACCAACCTACAGACTAAAAACTGACCAAAACTGACCTGAGAATTGACCAAAGACCAACCAACAGACTAAAAACTGACCCAAACTGATCAAAACTGACCTGGAACTGTCCTGAAATTGACCAAAGACCAACCAACAGACTAAAAACTGATCAAGACTGGCCTGGAACTGACCTGAAATTAACCACAGACCAACCAACAGACTAGAAACAGACCAAAACTGATCAAAACTGACCTGGAACTGCCCTGAAATTGACCAAAAACCAACCTACAGACTAAAAACTGATCAAAACTGACCTGGAACCGACCTGAAATTGACCAAAAACCAACCAACAGACTAAAAACTGATCAAGACTGGCCTGGAACTGACCTGAAATTGACCACAGACCAACCAACACACTAGAAACAGACCAAAACTGATCAAAACTGACCTGGAACTGACCTGAAATTGACCAAAGACCAACCAACAGACTAAAAACTGACCTGGAACTGCCCTGAAATTGACCAAAAACCAACCTACAGACTAAAAACTGATCAAAACTGACCTGGAACCGACCTGAAATTGACCAAAAACCAACCAACAGACTAAAAACTGACCAAAACTGACCTGAAATTGACCAAAAACCAACCTACAGACTAAAAACTGACCAAAACTGGCCAAAACTGACCTGGAACTGACCTGAAATTGACCACAGACCAACCAACAGACTAAAAACTGACCAAAACTGATCAAAACTGACCTGGAACTGCCTGAAATTGACCAAAGACCAACCAACAGACTAAAAACTGATCAAGACTGGCCTGGAACTGACCTGAAATTAACCACAGACCAACCAACAGACTAGAAACAGACCAAAACTGATCAAAACTGACCTGGAACTGACCTGAAATTGACCAAAGACCAACCAACAGACTAAAAACTGACCTGGAACTGCCCTGAAATTGACCAAAAACCAACCTACAGACTAAAAACTGATCAAAACTGACCTGGAACCGACCTGAAATTGACCAAAAACCAACCAACAGACTAAAAACTGATCAAGACTGGCCTGGAACTGACCTGAAATTGACCACAGACCAACCAACACACTAGAAACAGACCAAAACCGATCAAAACTGACCTGGAACTGACCTGAAATTGACCAAAGACCAACCAACAGACTAAAAACTGACCTGGAACTGCCCTGAAATTGACCAAAAACCAACCTACAGACTAAAAACTGATCAAAACTGACCTGGAACCGACCTGAAATTGACCAAAAACCAACCAACAGACTAAAAACTGATCAAGACTGGCCTGGAACTGACCTGAAATTGACCACAGACCAACCAACAGACTAGAAACAGACCAAAACTGATCAAAACTGACCTGGAACTGACCTGAAATTGACAACAGACCAACCAACAGACTAAAAACTGATCAAGACTGGCCTGGAACTGACCTGAAATTGACCACAGACCAACCAACAGACTAGAAACAGACCAAAACTGATCAAAACTGACCTGGAACTGACCTGAAATTGACCAAAGACCAACCAACAGACTAAAAAACTGATCAAAACTGACCTGGAACCGACCTGAAATTGACCAAAAACCAACCAACAGACTAAAAACTGACCAAAACTGACCTGAAATTGACCAAAAACCAACCTACAGACTAAAAACTGACCAAAACTGGCCAAAACTGACCTGGAACTGACCTGAAATTGACCACAGACCAACCAACAGACTAGAAACTGACCAAAACTGATCAAAACTGACCTGGAACTGCCTGAAATTGACCAAAGACCAACCAACAGACTAAAAACTGATCAAGACTGGCCTGGAACTGACCTGAAATTAACCACAGACCAACCAACAGACTAGAAACAGACCAAAACTGATCAAAACTGACCTGGAACTGACCTGAAATTGACCAAAGACCAACCAACAGACTAAAAACTGACCTGGAACTGCCCTGAAATTGACCAAAAACCAACCTACAGACTAAAAACTGATCAAAACTGACCTGGAACCGACCTGAAATTGACCAAAAACCAACCAACAGACTAAAAACTGATCAAGACTGGCCTGGAACTGACCTGAAATTGACCACAGACCAACCAACACACTAGAAACAGACCAAAACTGATCAAAACTGACCTGGAACTGACCTGAAATTGACCAAAGACCAACCAACAGACTAAAAACTGACCTGGAACTGCCCTGAAATTGACCAAAAACCAACCAACAGACTAAAAACTGATCAAGACTGGCCTGGAACTGACCTGAAATTGACCACAGACCAACCAACACACTAGAAACAGACCAAAACTGATCAAAACTGACCTGGAACTGACCTGAAATTGACCAAAGACCAACCAACAGACTAAAAACTGACCTGGAACTGCCCTGAAATTGACCAAAAACCAACCAACAGACTAAAAACTGACCAAAACTGACCTGAAATTGACCAAAAACCAACCTACAGACTAAAAACTGACCAAAACTGACCAAAACTGACCTGGAACTGACCTGAAATTGACAACAGACCAACCAACAGACTAAAAACTGATCAAGACTGGCCTGGAACTGACCTGAAATTGACCACAGACCAACCAACAGACTAGAAACAGACCAAAACTGATCAAAACTGACCTGAAACTGACCTGAAATTGACCAAAGACCAACCAACAGACTAAAAACTGACCTGGAACTGCCCTGAAATTGACCAAAAACCAACCTACAGACTAAAAACTGATCAAAACTGACCTGGAACCGACCTGAAATTGACCAAAAACCAACCAACAGACTAAAAACTGATCAAGACTGGCCTGGAACTGACCTGAAATTGACCACAGACCAACCAACACACTAGAAACAGACCAAAACTGATCAAAACTGACCTGGAACTGACCTGAAATTGACCAAAGACCAACCAACAGACTAAAAACTGACCTGGAACTGCCCTGAAATTGACCAAAAACCAACATACAGACTAAAAACTGATCAAAACTGACCTGGAACCGACCTGAAATTGACCAAAAACCAACCTACAGACTAAAAACTGACCTGGAACTGCCCTGAAATTGACCAAAAACCAACCTACAGACTAAAAACTGACCAAAACTGACCTGAGATTGACCAAAGACCAACCAACAGACTAAAAACTGACCAAACTGATCAAAACTGACCTGGAACTGTCCTGAAATTGACCAAAGACCAACCAACAGACTAAAAACTGATCAAGACTGGCCTGGAACTGACCTGAAATTAACCACAGACCAACCAACAGACTAGAAACAGACCAAAACTGATCAAAACTGACCTGGAACTGCCCTGAAATTGACCAAAAACCAACCTACAGACTAAAAAACTGATCAAAACTGACCTGGAACCGACCTGAAATTGACCAAAAACCAACCAACAGACTAAAAACTGATCAAGACTGGCCTGGAACTGACCTGAAATTGACCACAGACCAACCAACACACTAGAAACAGACCAAAACTGATCAAAACTGACCTGGAACTGACCTGAAATTGACCAAAGACCAACCAACAGACTAAAAACTGACCTGGAACTGCCCTGAAATTGACCAAAAACCAACCTACAGACTAAAAACTGATCAAAACTGACCTGGAACCGACCTGAAATTGACCAAAAACCAACCAACAGACTAAAAACTGATCAAGACTGGCCTGGAACTGACCTGAAATTGACCACAGACCAACCAACACACTAGAAACAGACCAAAACTGATCAAAACTGACCTGGAACTGACCTGAAATTGACCAAAGACCAACCAACAGACTAAAAACTGACCTGGAACTGCCCTGAAATTGACCAAAAACCAACCAACAGACTAAAAACTGACCAAAACTGACCTGAAATTGACCAAAAACCAACCTACAGACTAAAAACTGACCAAAACTGACCAAAACTGACCTGGAACTGACCTGAAATTGACAACAGACCAACCAACAGACTAAAAACTGATCAAGACTGGCCTGGAACTGACCTGAAATTGACCACAGACCAACCAACAGACTAGAAACAGACCAAAACTGATCAAAACTGACCTGGAACTGACCTGAAATTGACCAAAGACCAACCAACAGACTAAAAACTGATCAAAACTGACCTGGAACCGACCTGAAATTGACCAAAAACCAACCAACAGACTAAAAACTGACCAAAACTGACCTGAAATTGACCAAAAACCAACCTACAGACTAAAAACTGACCAAAACTGGCCAAAACTGACCTGGAACTGACCTGAAATTGACCACAGACCAACCAACAGACTAAAAACTGACCAAAACTGATCAAAACTGACCTGGAACTGACCTGAAATTGACCAAAAACCAACCAACAGACTAAAAACTGATCAAGACTGGCCTGGAACTGACCTGAAATTGACCACAGACCAACCAACACACTAGAAACAGACCAAACCGATCAAAACTGACCTGGAACTGACCTGAAATTGACCAAAGACCAACCAACAGACTAAAAACTGACCTGGAACTGCCCTGAAATTGACCAAAAACCAACCTACAGACTAAAAACTGATCAAAACTGACCTGGAACCGACCTGAAATTGACCAAAAACCAACCAACAGACTAAAAACTGATCAAGACTGGCCTGGAACTGACCTGAAATTGACCACAGACCAACCAACAGACTAGAAACAGACCAAAACTGATCAAAACTGACCTGGAACTGACCTGAAATTGACAACAGACCAACCAACAGACTAAAAACTGATCAAGACTGGCCTGGAACTGACCTGAAATTGACCACAGACCAACCAACAGACTAGAAACAGACCAAAACTGATCAAAACTGACCTGGAACTGACCTGAAATTGACCAAAGACCAACCAACAGACTAAAAACTGATCAAAACTGACCTGGAACCGACCTGAAATTGACCAAAAACCAACCAACAGACTAAAAACTGACCAAAACTGACCTGAAATTGACCAAAAACCAACCTACAGACTAAAAACTGACCAAAACTGGCCAAAACTGACCTGGAACTGACCTGAAATTGACCACAGACCAACCAACAGACTAGAAACTGATCAAAACTGATCAAAACTGACCTGGAACTGCCCTGAAATTGACCAAAGACCAACCAACAGACTAAAAACTGATCAAGACTGGCCTGGAACTGACCTGAAATTAACCACAGACCAACCAACAGACTAGAAACAGACCAAAACTGATCAAAACTGACCTGGAACTGCCCTGAAATTGACCAAAAACCAACCTACAGACTAAAAACTGATCAAAACTGACCTGGAACCGACCTGAAATTGACCAAAAACCAACCAACAGACTAAAAACTGATCAAGACTGGCCTGGAACTGACCTGAAATTGACCACAGACCAACCAACACACTAGAAACAGACCAAAACTGATCAAAACTGACCTGGAACTGACCTGAAATTGACCAAAGACCAACCAACAGACTAAAAACTGACCTGGAACTGCCCTGAAATTGACCAAAAACCAACCTACAGACTAAAAACTGATCAAAACTGACCTGGAACCGGCCTGAAATTGACCAAAAACCAACCAACAGACTAAAAACTGATCAAGACTGGCCTGGAACTGACCTGAAATTGACCACAGACCAACCAACACACTAGAAACAGACCAAAACTGATCAAAACTGACCTGGAACTGACCTGAAATTGACCTGAAATTGACCAAAGACCAACCAACAGACTAAAAACTGACCTGGAACTGACCTGAAATTGACCAAAAACCAACCAACAGACTAAAAACTGACCAAAACTGACCTGAAATTGACCAAAAACCAACCTACAGACTAAAAACTGACCAAAACTGACCAAAACTGACCTGGAACTGACCTGAAATTGACAACAGACCAACCAACAGACTAAAAACTGATCAAGACTGGCCTGGAACTGACCTGAAATTGACCACAGACCAACCAACAGACTAGAAACAGACCAAAACTGATCAAAACTGACCTGAAACTGACCTGAAATTGACCAAAGACCAACCAACAGACTAAAAACTGACCTGGAACTGCCCTGAAATTGACCAAAAACCAACCTACAGACTAAAAACTGATCAAAACTGACCTGAAATTGACCAAAAACCAACCAACAGACTAAAAACTGACCAAAACTGACCTGAAATTGACCAAAAACCAACCTACAGACTAAAAACTGATCAAGACTGGCCTGGAACTGACCTGAAATTGACCACAGACCAACCAACACAGTAGAAACAGACCAAAACTGATCAAAACTGACCTGAAACTGACCTGAAATTGACCAAAGACCAACCAACAGACTAAAAACTGACCTGGAACTGCCCTAGAATTGACCAAAAACCAACCTACAGACTAAAAACTGATCAAAACTGACCTGGGACCGACCTGAAATTGACCAAAAACCAACAAACAGACTAAAAACTGACCAAAACTGGCCTGAAATTGACCAAAAACCAACCTACAGACTAAAAACTGATCAAAACTGACCTGGAACCGACCTGAAATTGACCAAAAACCAACCAACAGACTAAAAACTGATCAAAACTGACCTGGAACCGACCTGAAATTGACCAAAGACCAACCAACAGACTAAAAACTGACCAAAACTGATCAAAACTGGCCTGGAACTCACCTAAAATTGACCAAAGACCAACCAACAGACTAAAAACTGACCAAAACTGACCTGGAACTGACCTGAAATTGACCAAAGACCAACCAACAGACAAAAAACTGACCAAAACTGACCTGAAATTGACCAAAGACCAACCAACAGACTAAAAACTGACCAAAACTGACCTGGAACTGACCTGAAATTGACCACAGACCAACCAACACACTAGAAACAGACCAAAACTGATCAAAACTGACCTGGAACTGACCTGAAATTGACCAAAGACCAACCAACAGACTAAAAACTGACCTGGAACTGCCCTGAAATTGACCAAAAACCAACCTACAGACTAAAAACTGACCAAAACTGACCTGAGATTGACCAAAGACCAACCAACAGACTAAAAACTGACCAAAAGTGATCAAAACTGACCTGGAACTGTCCTGAAATTGACCAAAGACCAACCAACAGACTAAAAACTGATCAAGACTGGCCTGGAACTGACCTGAAATTAACCACAGACCAACCAACAGACTAGAAACAGACCAAAACTGATCAAAACTGACCTGGAACTGACCTGAAATTGACCAAAGACCAACCAACAGACTAAAAACTGACCTGGAACTGCCCTGAAATTGACCAAAAACCAACCTACAGACTAAAAACTGATCAAAACTGACCTGGAACCGACCTGAAATTGACCAAAAACCAACCAACAGACTAAAAACTGATCAAGACTGGCCTGGAACTGACCTGAAATTGACCACAGACCAACCAACACACTAGAAACAGACCAAAACTGATCAAAACTGACCTGGAACTGACCTGAAATTGACCAAAGACCAACCAACAGACTAAAAACTGACCTGGAACTGCCCTGAAATTGACCAAAAACCAACCTACAGACTAAAAACTGATCAAAACTGACCTGGAACCGACCTGAAATTGACCAAAAACCAACCAACAGACTAAAAACTGATCAAGACTGGCCTGGAACTGACCTGAAATTGACCACAGACCATCCAACACACTAGAAACAGACCAAAACTGATCAAAACTGACCTGGAACTGACCTGAAAATGACCAAAGACCAACCAACAGACTAAAAACTGACCTGGAACTGCCCTGAAATTGACCAAAAACCAACCAACAGACTAAAAACTGACCAAAACTGACCTGAAATTGACCAAAAACCAACCTACAGACTAAAAACTGACCAAAACTGACCTGGAACTGACCTGAAATTGACCACAGACCAACCAACAGACTAAAAACTGATCAAGACTGGCCTGGAACTGACCTGAAATTGACCACAGACCAACCAACAGACTAGAAACAGACCAAAACTGATCAAAACTGACCTAGAACTGCCCTGAAATTGACCAAAGACCAACCAACAGACTAGAAACAGACCAAAACTGACCAAAACTGACCTGGAACTGACCTGAAATTGACCAAAGACCAACCAACAGACTAGAAACAGACCAAAACTGATCAAAACTGACCTGGAACTGTCCTGAAATTGACCAAAGACCAACCAACAGACTAGAAACAGACCAAAACTGATCAAAACTGACCTGGAACTGACCTGAAATTGACCAAAAACCAACCAACAGACTAAAAACTGACCAAAACTGACCTGGAACTGACCTGAAACTGACCAAAGACCAACCAACAGACTAGAAACAGACCAAAACTGATCAAAACTGACCTGGAACCGACCTGAAATTGACCAAAAACCAACCAACAGACTAAAAACTGACCTAGAACTGCCATGAATTTGACCAAAGACCAACCAACAGACTACAAACAGACCAAAACTGACCAAAACTGACCTGGAACCGACCTGAAATTGACCAAAGACCAACCAACAGACTAAAAACTGACCAAATCTCACAGGAAAAGTGACCAAAAACCAACCAACAGACTAAAAACTGACCAAAACTGATCAAAACTGACCTAGAACTGACCTGAAATTGACCACAGACCAACCAACAGACTAAAAACTGATCAAAACTGACCTGGAACTGACCTGAAATTGACCAAAGACCAACCAACAGACTAGAAACGGACCAAAACTGATCAAAACTGACCTGGAACCGACCTGAAATTGACCAAAAACCAACCAACAGACTAAAAACTGACCAAATCTCACAGGAAAAGTGACCAAAAACCAACCAACAGACTAAAAACTGACCTGGAACTGACCTGAAATTGACCAAAGACGAACCAACAGACTAAAACACTGACCAAAACTGACCTGTAACTGACCTGAAATTGACCAAAGACCAACCAACAGACTAAAAACTGATCAAAACTGACTTTGGAACTGAGCTGAAATTGACCACAGATCAACCAACAGACTACAAACAGACCAAAACTGATTAAAACTGACCTGGAACTGCCCAGAAATTGACCAAAAAACAACCTACAGGCTAAAAACTGACCAAAACTGGTCAACACTGACCTGGAACTGACCTGAAATTGACCAAAGACCAACCAACAGACTAAAAACTGACCAAAACTGACCTGGAACCGACCTGAAATTGACCAAAAACCAACCAAAAAACAAAAACTGATCAAGACTGGCCTGGAACTGACCTGAAATTGACCACAGACCAACCAACACACTAGAAACAGACCAAAACTGATCAAAACTGACCTGGAACTGACCTGAAATTGACCAAAGACCAACCAACAGACTAAAAACTGACCTGGAACTGCCCTGAAATTGACCAAAAACCAACCTACAGACTAAAAACTGATCAAAACTGACCTGGAACCGACCTGAAATTGACCAAAAACCAACCAACAGACTAAAAACTGATCAAGACTGGCCTGGAACTGACCTGAAATTGACCACAGACCAACCAACACACTAGAAACAGACCAAAACTGATCAAAACTGACCTGGAACTGACCTGAAATTGACCAAAGACCAACCAACAGACTAAAAACTGACCTGGAACTGCCCTGAAATTGACCAAAAACCAACCTACAGACTAAAAACTGATCAAAACTGACCTGGAACCGACCTGAAATTGACCAAAAACCAACCAACAGACTAAAAACTGATCAAGACTGGCCTGGAACTGACCTGAAATTGACCACAGACCATCCAACACACTAGAAACAGACCAAAACTGATCAAAACTGACCTGGAACTGACCTGAAAATGACCAAAGACCAACCAACAGACTAAAAACTGACCTGGAACTGCCCTGAAATTGACCAAAAACCAACCAACAGACTAAAAACTGACCAAAACTGACCTGAAATTGACCAAAAACCAACCTACAGACTAAAAACTGACCAAAACTGACCTGGAACTGACCTGAAATTGACCACAGACCAACCAACAGACTAAAAACCGATCAAGACTGGCCTGGAACTGACCTGAAATTGACCACAGACCAACCAACAGACTAGAAACAGACCAAAACTGATCAAAACTGACCTAGAACTGCCCTGAAATTGACCAAAGACCAACCAACAGACTAGAAACAGACCAAAACTGACCAAAACTGACCTGGAACTGACCTGAAATTGACCAAAGACCAACCAACAGACTAGAAACAGACCAAAACTGATCAAAACTGACCTGGAACTGTCCTGAAATTGACCAAAGACCAACCAACAGACTAGAAACAGACCAAAACTGATCAAAACTGACCTGGAACTGACCTGAAATTGACCAAAAACCAACCAACAGACTAAAAACTGACCAAAACTGACCTGGAACTGACCTGAAACTGACCAAAGACCAACCAACAGACTAGAAACAGACCAAAACTGATCAAAACTGACCTGGAACCGACCTGAAATTGACCAAAAACCAACCAACAGACTAAAAACTGACCTAGAACTGCCATGAATTTGACCAAAGACCAACCAACAGACTAGAAACAGACCAAAACTGACCAAAACTGACCTGGAACCGACCTGAAATTGACCAAAGACCAACCAACAGACTAAAAACTGACCAAATCTCACAGGAAAAGTGACCAAAAACCAACCAACAGACTAAAAACTGACCAAAACTGATCAAAACTGACCTAGAACTGACCTGAAATTGACCACAGACCAACCAACAGACTAAAAACTGATCAAAACTGACCTGGAACTGACCTGAAATTGACCAAAGACCAACCAACAGACTAGAAACGGACCAAAACTGATCAAAACTGACCTGGAACCGACCTGAAATTGACCAAAAACCAACCAACAGACTAAAAACTGACCAAATCTCACAGGAAAAGTGACCAAAAACCAACCAACAGACTAAAAACTGACCTGGAACTGACCTGAAATTGACCAAAGACGAACCAACAGACTAAAACACTGACCAAAACTGACCTGTAACTGACCTGAAATTGACCAAAGACCAACCAACAGACTAAAAACTGATCAAAACTGACTTGGAACTGAGCTGGAACTGCCCAGAAATTGACCAAAAAACAACCTACAGGCTAAAAACTGACCAAAACTGGTCAACACTGACCTGGAACTGACCTGAAATTGACCAAAGACCAACCAACAGACTAAAAACTGACCAATACTGATCAAAACTGACCTGGAACCGACCTGAAATTGACCAAAGACCAACCAACAGACTAAAAACTGACCAAAACTCACAGGTAAAGTGACCAAAGACCAACCAACAGACTAAAAATTGATCAAAACTGACCTGGAAACGACCTGAAATTGACAAAAAAACAACCTACAGACTAAAAACTGATCAAAACCTACCTGGAACTGACCTGAAATTGAACAAAGACCAACCAACAGACTAAAAACTGACCAAAAACTGACCTGGAACTGACCTGAAATTGACCAAAGACCAACCAACAGACTAGAAACAGACCAAAACTGATCAAAACTGACCTGGAACCGACCTGAAATTGACCAAAGACCAACCAACAGACTAAAAACTGACCAAAACTGACCTGGAACTGACCTGAAGTTGACCAAAGACCAACCAACAGACTAGAAACAGACCAAAACTGATCAAAACTGACCTGGAACCGACCTGAAATTGACCAAAAACCAACCAACAGACTAAAAACTGACCAAATCTCACAGGAAAAGTGACCAAAAGCCAACCAACAGACTAAAAACTGACCAAAACTGACCTGGAACCGACCTGAAATTGACCAAAAACCAACCGACAGAGTAAAAACTGACCAAAATTGATCAAAACTGACCTGGAACCAACCTGAAATTGACCAAAAACCAACCAACAAACTAAAAACTGATCAAGACTGACCTGGAACTGACCTGAAATTGACCAAAGACCAACCAACAGACTAGAAACAGACCAAATCTGATCAAAACTGACCTGGAACTGACCTGAAATTGACGACAAAACAACCTACAGACTAGAAACAGACCAAAACTGATCAAAACTGACCTGGAACTGACCTGAAATTGACCAAAGACCAACCAACAGACTAGAAACCGACCAAAACTGATCAAAACTGACCTGGAACTGACCTGAAATTGACCACAGACCAACCAACAGACTAGAAACAGACCAAAACTGATCAAAATTGACCTGGAACCGACCTGAAATTGACCAGAAACCAACCAACAGACTAAAAACTGACCTAGAACTGCCCTGAAATTGACCAAAGACCAACCAACAGACTAGAAACAGACCAAAACTGACCAAAACTGACCTGGAACCGACCTGAAATTGACCAAAGACCAACCAACAGACTAAAAACTGACCAAAACTGACCTGGAACCGACCTGAAATTGACCAAAGACCAACCAACAGACTAAAAACTGACCAAAACTGACCTGGAACTGACCTGAAATTGACCAAAGACCAACCAACAGACTAAAAACTGACCAAAACTGACCTGTAACTGACCTGAAATTGACCAAAGACCAACCAACAGACTAAAAACTGATCAAAACTGACCTGGAACTGACCTGAAATTGACCAAAGACCAACCAACAGACTAGAAACTGATCTGGACTGGCCTGGAACTGACCTGATACTGACCACAGACCAACCAACAGACTAGAAACAGACCAGAACTGATCAAAACTGTCCTGGAACTGACCTGAAATTGACCAAAGACCAACCAACAGACTAAAAACTGACCAAAACTGACCTGGAACCGACCTGAAATTGACGAAAAACCAACCAACAGACTAAAAACTGACCAAAACTGATCAAAACTGACCTGGAACTGACCTGAAATTGACAAAAGACCAACCAACAGACTAAAAACTGACCAAAACTGACCTGGAACTGACCTGAAATTGACCAAAAAACAACCAACAGACTAAAAACTGATCAAGACTGGCCTGGAACTGACCTGAAATTGACCACAGACCAACCAACAGACTAGAAACAGACCAAAACTGACCTGGAACTGACCTGAAATTGACCAAAAACCAATCTACAGACTAAAAACTGACCAGAACTGATCAAAACTGACCTGGAACCGACCTGAAATTGACCAAAAAACCAACCGACAGAGTAAAAACTGACCAAAATTGATCAAAACTGACCTGGAACCAACCTGAAATTGACCAAAAACCAACCAACAGACTAAAAACTGATCAAAACTGACCTGGAACTGACCTGAAATTGACCAAAGACCAACCAACAGACTAGAAACTGACCAAAACTGACCTGGAACCGACCTGAAATTGACCAAAAACCAACATGCAGACTAAAAACTGACCAAAACTGATCAAAACTGACCTGGAACTGACCTGAAATTGACCAAAGACCAACCAACAGACTAGAAACAGACCAAAACTGATCAAAACTGACCTCGAACCGACCTGAAATTGACCAAAAACCAACATGCAGACTAAAAACTGACCAAAACTGATCAAAACTGACCTGGAACTGACCTGAAATTGACCACAGACCAACCAACAGACTAAAAACTGACCTGGAACTGCCCTGAAATTGACCAAAGACCAACCGACGGACTAGAAACAGACCAAAACTGATCAAAACTGACCTGGAACCGACCTGAAATTGACCAAAAACCAAACAACAGACTAAAAACTGACCAAAACTCACAGGAAAAGTGACCAAAAACCAACCAACAGACTAGAAACTGACCAAAACTGACCTGGAACTGACCTGAAATTGACCAAAGACCAACCAACAGACTAAAAACTGACCAAAACTGACCTGTAACTGACCTGAAATTGACCAAAGACCAACCAACAGACTAAAAACTGATCAAAACTGACCTGGAACTGACCTGAAATTGACCAAAGACCAACCAACAGACTAGAAACTGATCAGGACTGGCCTGGAACTGACCTGATATTGACCACAGACCAACCAACAGACTAGAAACAGACCAAAACTGATCAAAACTGACCTGGAACTGACCTGAAATTGACCAAAGACCAACCAACAGACTAAAAACTGACCAAAACTGACCTGGAACCGACCTGAAATTGACCAAAAATCAACCAACAGACTAAAAACTGACCAAAACGGACTTGAAAATTGACCAAAAACCAACCAACAGACTAAAAACTGACCAAAACTGATGAAAACTGACCTGGAACGGACCTGAAATTGACCAAATACCAACCAACAGACTTCAGTTTTTAGTCAATTTTCAGGTCAGTTTTGGTCAGTTTTTAGTCTGTTGGTTGGTTTTTGGTCAATTTTCAGGTCAGTTCCAGGTCAGTTTAGGTCAGTTTTTAGTCTGTAGGTTGGTTTTTGGTCAATTTCAGGTCAGTTCCAGGTCAGTTTTGGTCTGTTTCTAGTCTGTTGGTTGGTCTTTGGTCAATTTCAGGTCAGTTTTGGTCAGTTTTTAGTCTGTTGGTTGGTCTTTGGTCAATTTCGGGTCAGTTTTGTTCAGTTTTGGTCAGTTTTTAGTCTGTTGGTTGGTTTTTGGTCACTTTTCCTGTGAGTTTTGGTCAGTTTTTAGTCTGTTGGTTGGTTTTTGGTCAATTTCAGGTAGGTTCCAGGTCAGTTTTGATCAGTTTTGGTCAGTTTTTAGTCTGTTGGTTGGTTTTTGGTCAATTTTCCTGTGAGTTTTGGTCAGTTTTTAGTCTGTTGGTTGGTTTTTGGTTAATTTTCACGTCCGTTTTGGTCAGTTTTTTAGTTTGTTGGTTGGTTTTTGGTCAATTTCAGGTCAGTTTTGGTCAGTTTTTAGTCTGTTGGTTGTTTTTGGTCAGTTTTGATCAGTTTTGGTCAGTTTTTAGTCTGATGGTTGGTTTTTGGTCACTTTTCATGTCAGTTTTGGTCAGTTTTTAGTCTGTTGGTTGGTTTTTGGTCAATTTCAGGTCAGTTCTAGGTCAGTTTTGATCGGTTTTCATCAGTTTTTAGTCTGTTGGTTGGTTTTTGGTCAATTTTCAGGTCAGTTCCAGGTCAGTTTTGGTCAATTTTTAGCAGGGGCGGATCTAGAAAAATATTTATGGGGTGGCGAGAGGGGGGGCAGGAATTTTTGAGGGGTGGCAACATATGGCAGACGTATATATACTGAATTTAATCACAGTTATCAAAGTTTGATGAGAAATAGTATGTACACACTACAAAAGGGCACGGGCTGCCATTTACAAACTCATACAGAAAAACATAATCTCATGCAATCAAAGTCTTGCATTTGAGGTTTCATGTGAAACAGTTCATATTAGGAATATAAGTGACCATACAATGTGATCTCACTTAATAGGAGATAGAAGTATGCTAACACGACTGTAGGTGGGGCATTATCACAGGAGAGGCATTAAGGTAAGACACAGGTGATGAGTGGCAGATGTGTGAGAGGGGAAGCAAAGGGCAGCGTTACAGGCAGCATTTGTACAAGAAGAAACTATCCAAAGAAAAACTTAACTTAAATGGGTCACCGCACTCAAACGAGGTACTGGACATCGCTTTTATTGTTTACTCAGAATAGCCATTCTCCCCATTTGTCCCTCAGTAGCTTGAACAATTTTTTGACAGATGAGGTATTTACTGATAAAGTGACGAGAAATACAGTACAGTATATACAATATTCACAGCAGTTAAGGCAACATGAAAGGGGCATTTCATGCATGTAAATATGAGCTGCTGTATCAACAAATTACACAAAAAGGCTCACAGAGTTACAAAAGGGTATGTTACATCAAAATCTCCACAAACCTGAAAAGGAGTCACATAAAAACACGTACATTTTGCTCCCAGTCTGAAAAAGTACAAAAACATTTTGTGAGTAGGTTCATACAGGCCGTTTCTGGACAGTTTTATACTGTTTTTCAAAAGAAGAGACATTAAACAACAACAACAACAACACTGCTTCATGTTCAGCAGGATTTACACCATTTACACCAGTGTCACATTTTAAACTTTATTTTTCTCACACTTTAGGTTTTATTAAAGGTGATATCAGATTTTCTCAGTTGCCAAAACAAAGATATAAATACAGAAATTTAAAGTGCAGATTCTGTTAAGGTCATCATTTTAACAGCTTTGTAAAGGCTCACCAGTGAGCATAACATGAAGTTGTCATGCCTATAACAGCTGAATGCGGCGATTTCCATGTTGCTCAGCAAAACGCTTCACAAATTTATCTAGATCTAATGCTTTTGTGCATTTTGATTCAATGCTGAGTACAGCCAAACTCGATAGTCTCTTTTCTGTCATAGTAGACCGCAAATAAGTCTTTATGAGCCTGAGAGATGAAAAACTTCGTTCACAGGATGCACTGCTCACAGGTAAAACAACCGCTATTTTACACAACCTGAACAACTCATAAAAAACATCCTGGTATGGGTCCAAAAACTGAGTGAACTCCATTAGAGTGGTAGGACTCTCCTTTTCCCCCTTTTTTCTGTCTAGTACTCTCCTCGTCTGATGTAACTCGTGTTTGAGATCCTCAATATTTGATAATATCATAAGCTTCAGCCAATAACAGAACAGCCTCCTCTCTCAAAAAAGTTGGACTTGACGGATTTAGTGCCTGGACACCCTGCATAATGTTACAGTTTGTGTTAGAAAATCTTCTTCCTATTTCTCCAATCATGTTATCCAGAACTGGATAGTACACAGAGACACAAAAAGTGTGTTTGCTATCTGGAACTACATGCTGTCCCAAGGTGCAGTGAATGACAGTATCCTGAAGCACCTTTGTTGTCTGTCTTGGCCTCTTTGGTTTTCGCTGAGTTGTATCAATGTTACTTCGTTGACATAAATCATGTGTTTCACTCCACATGTCCTCAAAAGAGGCTTGACTACGGTACTGGACCAGTGTCTCTTTAAGTGCTTCAATAAGTTCAACAGCCTTAGCATAGTCCACTGTTTTAGACTGGAGCATGTCTGATAAAAATTTGGAGTCACTCAGGACCTTTCTGAACAGAACAAGAGATCCAGCAAAATTCAGATCAATTTGAGCCAATATCCCTCTTGCTTCAACAGCTCTTTGTGGATGGTTCTCAGATGCGATCTCTTCAAGCACCTGTACTATTGCAGGCAACCTGTCCATAATATTACGACATGCTATGTGCCTACAGGCCCAACGTGCATCACTTAGCTGTTGGAGTTCCCTTGGTGCACCATCAAACATCTCCCGCTGCACTTCCAGCCATTTGTTATGTACATAAGACCCAGACATGAATACAAACAGTCGTTCCAATAATGAGAAGAAGTTTCCTGCATCTGCCACACTTTTTACAGCGTCTACTATAACTAAGTTCAAGCAGTGTGCACTACAGTGAACACAGAAGGCATGTTTGGCTACTTCTTTTATTTTTGCTTGAACACCTGCATGTGCCCCACGCATCACTGCTGCCCCATCGTAGCCCTGGCCTACAAGGTTTTTCTTGTACTCCAGCCCATGCTTCTCAAGGAAGCATATAATCTTGTCACTTAAGGAGGCAGCATTCAGGTGTTCTGCCACTTCAAACTCAAGAAAGCTTTCATGAACCACACCGTTGTAAAAATATCTCAGAACAAAATTACATTTGCTCCTTTTTCTGAACATCTTTAGTTTAATCAACAATAACTGAAAACTGCTTGCTCGTTTTAACTTCCTGGATGATTTCCTCTTTGACCATTACAGCCAAGCACTCGTATTTCATTCTGTGTTGTTTTACTCGTGTATTTTGCATTTTTAGCTTGTTGTTCAAGTCTTTTTTTAATGATGGGGTTATGGTTACCCAGCAAGTCTAACATAGACAGAAAGCACCCTATTTTTCTGAGTGGAGAGACTCCCTGTGACCCCGCTGTGCTATGTTTTCTGTGGCTGTTAGAACTAAAATTTCAGCTAATGTTGTATTGATTTTCAGCCACCTGCTTCTTTTTTGCTTATCCATTAGTCCAAACATTGAGGTATTTTTATCCATAATTTTCTTGTTCTCTGTCCATGCAAACATTGCATTTACATGGCCTTCAGATCTGGCATGAGAACAGAAACCACTGTCTTTCATTGTAGCCTTTTTCCAGTTACGATAACCCTCGAATGAGGTGAAAACAGTCCTTGGAGCAACAGGGAGGGAAAAACGCCTACAAGCAAAACAGTAAGCTGCATCTTTCGATTGCAAGTATTCTAACCAGGGATGAGACTGCGCTGCGGAAGCTTCTCCTGGCTCCTCCCTGGAGGGTCTTAGGGAAACTCTCGCACATTGGCTGCATTGGCACCTCACACCTGGACTTGGATACGTCTAGAAGATGGAAGGGAGGAAAGATTCAAACTGCATTACATCTGAACTAATTATACAATATAACAACTAGTAAAAACATAATCAATTTGGAACTGTCATTGGTTAGATATAACCATCAGACTGTGTTAACACACACTAACATTTTAGCCTGGGAGAGTATTTTTAGGTTCATTTGTTTAATTTTGGAATTTAATCTGAGCAATAGATCTGAAATACATCGTACACAAAATATTAAAACTCTGTCCCCATCTCATCACACTATCACACTGACAAGTTTTCCCAATTATTCATATTTAAGCAAACACGGATATTTATATTTATTTGAAGAAGTCTAAGTAATGTCTCTTAAATACACCTTATAGCAAAATGTCCGTCTTTGTCATTTGTTGTTCTTATTCATAGTATACTATGCAGCAACAATTTCCATACCATGTGGACCAGCTCGACTGGAGATGGTTGGTGATGGCTCAGGCGCTCTCCTTTCCCTTTCACTGTCTGTGCCCTGCACGTTATCTTGTCTCTCCCTTTCTCCCTCCTCATCTTGGTGATGTTCTCCCTCCTCCATATCTTCACCACTGTGGTGTTCTCCCACCTCCTCCTGTCCCTGGTCGCCTTGGCCATTAATATTCTATCTCTGTCATGTTTCTGTTGCCCTTCTCTCTCTCCTTCCACCTCGTCTTTGTCTTCTCTCTCTCCTTCCACCTCTTTTCTCTCTCCTTCCACCTTGTCTTTGTCTTCTCTCTCTCCTTCCACCTCTTTTCTCTCTCCTTCCACCTCGTCTTTGTCTTCTCTCTCTCCTTCCACCTCTTTTCTCTCTCCTTCCACCTCGTCTTTGTTTTCTCTCTCTCCTTCCACCTCTTTTCTCTCTCCTTCCACCTCGTCTTTGTCTTCTCTCTCTCCTTCCACCTCATCTTCTCCGTCTACCTTGCTCAGTTGTTCATTTTCTATTTCTCTCGCCTTTCTCTTTGGTGAGAAAAAATTACGTATGCTACCTTTCCTCTTCATTTCTGTAAGATTCAAAGTAACTTTACAATGTTTTCCTTGACAGACGTTGAATCAATATTAGCTTTTTTAGCCTACTTTACACAGAACTAACGTCAGACCTAGCTAACATTTCATGTATAGTTAGCGAAATAACTCAGGTTCTTCAACCTGATTTTTATCATCTCAAAATCAGCATCGCAACTATGCTAGCACTGTGCTTTCAATATAATTTCATTTCTTGATAGATAGTTAATCAGTTTTTATCTCTTTCCTCCCGTGTCTCCTTTCCTCGCACCTCCTATCTCCCTCGCTTCGCGCCACTCAGTTCTCAGTCTCTTGTCGCTCTGGCGTCATCTCGTGCTGCATTCACTGCAGTCGGACATTGGAGATTCACGCTCGTAAATGTCAAATTGGCCATAATTTTTCTTTTAATTCGTTGCTGCCAACTGGGGTGGCAGCAGGGGTGGCAAGGCTTTCTTTTAGGGTGGCATTTGCCACCCTATGCCACCCTGGTAGATCCGCCCATGAGGGGTAGTAAGGTATTATGAGCTCTTTTAGATATGATGGTGCCTGACCATGAAGAGCCTTGTATGTAAGGAGAAGAATTTTAAATTCTATTCTAGATTTAACAGGTAGCCAATGCAAGAAAGCCAAAATGGGAGAGATGTGATCTCTGATCTTGGTTCCTGTCAGAACACGTGCAGCAGCATTCTGAATTAGCTGCAAAGTCCTAAGAGACCTAAGAGAGCAGCCTGATAACAAAGAGTTACAATAGTCCAGCCTAGAAGTAACAAATGCGTGGACTAGTTTTTCTGCATCTCCTTGAGATACAATGCGTCTGATTTTGGCGATGTTACGTAAATGGAAGAATGCAGTCCTCGAAATTTGTTTTATGTGGACATTAAAGGACAAATCCTGATCAAAAACAACTCCGAGATTCTCTACGGTGGAGCTGCAGGCCAGGGTGATCCCATCTAAAGTAACTAAGTCTCTAGAGAGAGAGTTTCTGAGGTGTTTGGGTCCAATTACAAGAACTTCAGTTTTGTCTGAATTTAACATCAGAAAATTGTAGGTCATCCAACTTTTTATATCCTTAAGGCATGCTTGGAATTTAGTTAATTGATTGGTTGACAGGCTTCATCGATAAATATAACTGGGTGACAGACAGACAGACAGACAAAGACACAGACAGACAGACAAAGACACAGACAGACAGACAGACAGACACACAGACAGAGAAACAGACAGATAGACAGACAGATAGACAAACAGACAGAGACACAGATAGACACCCAGACAGATAGACACCCAGACAGAGACACAGACAGACACCCAGGCACACAGAGACACAGACAGACACCCAGAAAAAGACACAGAAAGATAGACAGAGACACAGACAAACAAAAACACAGACAGACAGACAGACACCCACCCAGACAGACAGACAGACACACAGACAGACACCCAAACAAACAGACAGAGACACAGACACACAGACAGACAGACACCCAGAAAAAGACACAGACAGACAGACAGACAGAGACACAGACATACTGACACCAAGACAGACAGAGACATGGACAGACAGACACCCAGACAGACAGAGACACGGAAAGACCCCCAGGCAGACAGAGACACAGACAGACAAACGGACAGAGAAACAGACAGACACCCACCCAGACAGACATAGACACAGACAGACAGACAGAGATACAGACAGACAGACAGAGACACAGACAGACACCCAGACAGACAGACAGACACAGACACACAGACAGACACAGATAGACACCCAGACAGAGACGCAGACAGACACCCAGGCACACAGAGACACAGACAGACACCCAGAAAAAGACACCGACAGACAGACTGACACCCAGACAGACAGAGACACAGAAACACTCCCAGAAAAAGACACAGACAGACAGAGAGACACCCAGGCAGACAGACAGAGAAACAGACAGATAGACAGACAGACAGACACCCAAACAGACAGAGACACAGACAGAGACAAAGACAGACACCGGGGCAGACAGAGACACAGAAAGACACCCAGAAAAAGAGACAAACAGACACCCAGACAGACAGACAGATAGATACACAGATAGACAGACAGAGAAACAGACAGACAGACAGACAGACAACCAGAGAGATAGACAGAGACACAGACAGACAGATAGATAGACAGACAGAGAGACACCCAGACGGAGAGAGAGACACCCAGACAGACAGAGACACGGACAGAGAGACGCCCAGGCAGACAGACAGACAGACAGACATAGACATAGACACAGACAGACAGACACCCAGATATACAGACATACAGAGACACAGACAGACAGACAGACAGAGACACAGACAGACAGATAGACAGAGACATGGAAAGACACCCAGAAAAACACAGACAGATAGACAGACAGACAGACAGACAGAGACACAGACACCCAGAAAAAGACACCAGACAGACAGACAGACACCCAGACACCAGTGTTGTAGTAGTCGAGATCGGTCCTGAAGGTCTTGGTCTCGTCTCGGAATCGACTGCATTTTTACTCTGTCTTGTCTCGGTCTCGGACAAAGCGAACTGGGGATTTTATTTCAAGACCGGTCAAGACCACAACTGTGGGGATATCAGTAAATTGCCTGTGCATTTTTGGATTAACTTGTTAATATCATTAATGTGATTTTCCGTAAATCGTATTGCTTCGATTACAACCAATAACTTGACTCATTTATCATTTGAAATTTTTGTCACCGTTAACGGCTGTCACCCCTCCCGCCCCCTTTCACACGCCCCCACAAAATTGCATGTGAGTGACAGGAGAAGAGGCCGTGAGAAGATGTCAGCCAACTTGTCTGGAATAAAATTTGGTTACCTGAACCTAAGAGTTTTTGTGCACAACTACGTCCAAAAGAAAACACAGCGCAACTTGTAAATTCTGTAAAGCAACGGAGACAGCTGGGACCACGTCCAACTTTTACCGGCACTTAGAGAGGAAGCATAAAGAAAGGTAAGCTAAGTGTAAATAAGATTTAGTCAATACTAGCTAAACACGTTTGTGTATACTGTATGCTTCAGGACACCGGTTTCATTTGCTTGCCGGTTATTTACCCCCTAGCTAGGCGCACAAGCATATTAGCACATTACCTCACTGCATTAACTTTGTGTGAGAGTGAGGAGTCAGGCCATGTGTCTTATTCCTACGTTACGTTTTTTGTTGTGATAAAAAATGACAAGACAGGTGACGTAAAGCTATGTAGTTAATGTGTATATAGTTATGTTACGTCAACTCTGACGTAAACGATGCACGCCACGCTCCCTCTCCTGGGTGAGAGATAGGGATGTGCGATACCACTATTTTTCCTTTCGATCCAATACCAGGTGATACCAAGGCTAGTATCCCGATACCAATACCGATTCTGATACTTTTAGATGTCCTACTTGTGTATATGAAAATGATGACTTTTACAATGAAAACTTGTGAATGTTATTATGAAAAATGTATTTTATACCTCTGTATAAGAATTAAACAAGCTGCCAAATATCAGACGTTTTTTCTCTTTAATCAGAGCAATTAAAGACAAGAAAGAATCTGTGCAAATCAGCGCCTACATATTGAGCTGGGAGGAAACATTTTTATCTAACTAAATAAATAAAATGAAATAAATAAAATATTATGTTTTAATGCAAAATTGACAAACATTCTGGTATTTTATGTACGTCTATATGCCTGTGATGGTGGGCACTGTGATGTATTTTCACTATACCTGGATATTGCCTGCCTCTCTGTAGGGCTTCCAAGACAGAGGTCTGCCTCATTCGGCCGCAGGTGTGGGGGCTTTTCCCTGCACTCCCTCTCTCTCCCTCTCCTCTAATCTCCTCAGCTGCAAGTCGTCGTGCTCTTTGTTATGGTTGACCTTTAGGTGTTTTGTGAGATTTGTGGTATTACCGCAATACCTGAGACACTTTGGGCACAAATCATAGGTAGCTTCATTCGAGCTTACTGCTGTGAAATGTGTCCAGACGATGCTCCTCTTTCTCTCTGCCATCCTGTGCTTCTTTCCTTCTCCGCTGTCTCTGACTGACTGATGGCGTGTGTGCATGCGACGCGCATATCTGTGCGCGAACTGCCAAGTCAGACAGGAAGCGGAAGCCAGAAGGAAAAGTAGTTCCATATCCGACACAAATATTGACCACGGGTTTCACTTTTTACTTATAGAAAATTGATTAGAGTCTGCGTCATAAAAAGTATTAATATTTCTTGTAAAAGTGGACTTGGAATTTTGATGTAAAGATCGATTCTAAAAAACACACCCCCAGATCGGAAGTATCGATATTCGCGGATCGATACGCACATCCCTAGTGAGAGAGCTAGAGTCAGCAGTCTCCAGAGTGGAGCCGGAGTAACATTCAAGCTGCGTCTCAATTCAGGGGCTGCATGCTTCGGAGGACGCGGCCGCGACTCCTTCTGAGAGACCTTCGAAGGCCGCATCAACCGTTGTTAAATGAGACGGTCTAGCCTTCGAAGCATTTCCTGGTTGCGTCACCAGCTGCGTCACCTGCCGTCAGTTGTTACTTTGTAACGTAGCCGTTGACTGTCAGTTAGTCGTCAGTTGAGAAAACGAAGAAAAAACAGACAGAAGAAAGTATAAGAAAGAAGAATGAAGTATAACATATAATAGTGATAATCCTAAACGTAGCTCTTTATTCAATCCAATCGTTTAACTAGACTTTGCAGTTTTACAGTCTGGAAATAAAGCAGGGATAATAAAAGTAATAAAATATAAGTAATTAGTAAAAGTAAAAGTAGTAACAAGTAAAAGTAATTAAATATAAAAACCCAATACTTACTTTTATTATTATTATTATTATTAAATGTATTATTCATTATTAGGTATTATTCATCGCCGCTTGGTGTCGCCATTGTATTTTCCCGGCACTGAACAGCGGCGCGCAAAGGATCTTGGGATATGGGAGGCCGCGAAGGATACTCCGGTGCATCCTCCAAGAGAAGGACGCATTTGAAGGACGCATTCGCAGCCTTCGCGCGGCGTTGTGACGTAATCGGCCTTCAAACGCGTGCTTCGAAGGATGCAGCCCCTGAATTGAGACACAGCTTCAGTGTTTCCCCTATATTCATGCGCCGCTACTGAAATTTCACAAGATCATTAATATCAATGCGCCACTAATGATTTTTACTCGCACTGTGTGAGCGCAACAACACACGACGTTATTTTGGACATGTTTTGAGTCATTAACTAGCGCAGCAAATCATGTCGGACCCTCTTCTCATTCTTCAAAGGACATCTACGTAAGTTAACGTTCAAGTTTATACACGTTAGAGTAGTGAGTAGCGTAGGTAGAGTAACGTTAGCATAACGTAGAGTAGCGTAGCTCCTTATGGCAGTGTGCAACAAGTGAGTGAGCAGAGAAAGTGACAGTGAAGTGGTAAAAGTGAACGGAGCAGCAACAGCAGAGAGAGAGATTAGCAGAAAATGTAGTTTGTCAGTTAATAAATGCTACAGCCTCTCAAGCTAACGTTAACACTACATTTTTTAGCTGCTAAGTAGCGCTAGCTACATTAATTAGCTGCTTGTCATTACTACTGTGTGAGTCCAGAGGAGGAGAGAGAGGAGTGCAGAGAGGAGTGAGGAGAGATTCAAAGAGAGGAGCAGGACCTAGAGAGCTTTCCACACTGAATATAGTTAGGGACCGAGCCAGTGACAACTGGAAGGTCCCTATTGAAATTGGTGTGTTTATTATTATTATTATTATTATTATTATTATTATTACGCTTAGCCCCTATTACGCATGTTTTGACTGCCTTAACGTAAACTTTGCGTGAATTTTATTTGGCATATGTGTCGGGCCTGCTGCGATATCGGATCTCCCTATATAGGCCACGCCCACTTCCGCCTAGATTTTTTTTTCCGCGCGAGCTCGAAATGTCGACGAAATTTTGCACATAAGACCTGGAGACCGTCCTGGCAAAAAAAAGGAATTTAAAGTATTTTGACATTTCAAAAAATAAGCACGTTATAAAATTAGCACTTCCTGTTGATTTTTCGTCAAAAAAGGAAGTGGGGTCTTTCTTCACAATGGTATGGCCGATTGACACCAACCTTGGATCAATAGTTTATCATGTCTTCATTAGGCATCGTGCACAATCTTGCACAATTTGAGGCCACCGCCACAAGGTGGCGCTCTTTCAAAGTTAACCATTTATATCTCCGCATCGGCACATGTGATTAAAATGTAAATTGGTACGATGATTGCCCATGGCGCCCTGAGGCTCCCCTAAAAAGGGAAAAATATCACGCCGCTAGGTGGCGCTCTGGTGGCCGGGTAAATCATTCTGCGGAGACCGTAATAGTTATGAATATTAAATTCACAGGACACGTGTAGACTGGTGCCTCTACCTCACATACCAAAAATCGTGTTTGTCGTGGTTGTAGCGCCCCCTACAGGATTTTTAAAAAGCAGCCCCGGCGCCACGTTTCGCCAATATGTATGAAACTTGGTAGGCCCATTGAACGTGCCAAGACGTACAAAAAAGCCTCTTGGACCCATGTCCCAAATCCCACAGGAAGTCGGCTATTTTCATTTTTAATTTTCACTCTCGGCGGTCATTTTGACTTTTTGGGCTTCTATTTTAACTAATTCCTCCTAGGGAATTTCTCGGATCTGCTTCAAAATTAGTCAGTACCAGGCCTGGAATTTCGTCATTTTAGGGGCAAGGCCACTTGGCCTTTTGTCTTGTCAATTTTTTGAGGGCACAAAGGCCAAAAGCCAGGGCACCAAGGCCATAAAATAAAACAATGATTTTTAAGTCCACGTCCATAATGAATTTAATGTAAGGACTAATGACGCTTCTGTGGAAGATTGGAGTCTCAGTCGAAACTGTCAAGCAGGTAAAGAAACTTCTCCTATACTTTTTTATGTCTGAAGATAAGAAACTATTGAATATATCTAAAAAGAATACAAAATGAACCGTATCAATCTGATTGTTGCTTGTGATTTGTCTGTCTTGTTTTTACATGTGATTATGTTTTTTATAGTTGTCTATTTTTTAACCAGTCTGCAAGCCAAGTTTCCCTTAGGGGACAATAAAAGCAACTGAACTTAACTGAAGTACACAGGAAATTATGAAGTACATCACTCACTTCAAAAACTGTAAAACTTATTAAACCAATCTCCACCCACAATTTTTGCTCAATTGACACCAAATGTGCAAGAGCATCTTCAGGCAAGAGCATCTTCAGACTGTCCTCAAAAAACTACTACACAGATTTTTTATTGATCAAAATTGAGCCTACAGTGCATCAAAATGTTTGATTGTAAACGGTACTGTAAACATATACTAGCATATAGGCTACTGATTAACCCATAAGAGCCCAGACCGATTTCTCAATCAAGGAAAATTATGAGATAAAATAAACTAAATAAACAACAATGAAAACATTCAACTTTTTATTTTCAAAAATAGCACTCTCATGTCATTTGCAAAACACTGAAACGCCATGACACCTGGCTGTGAAACATTGAAACGCCATGACTGTGAAACATTGAAACGCCATGACACCTGTGTCACGCTGGGTCCTTAATCAGAGTCACTAGACTCGTTTGAAGATGAGGATGGGGAGTCAGGGAGATTTGCAGTGCATGTTTTGGGGTTCCTTGGACCATATGGATGAATGTTTGGCCTCTTTTTGTTGATGCCAGCTGCCCACCATCTTGCCACAGATTCTTGGCTTTGATAATCTGCAGGAGCACAACCCTGTGATTTGATGAGGAGGAGGTCTTCAATGGTGGATGTATGCAGGCTTAAGCGCCAGTCTCCCTGCATTCTCTTAATGACTGAGAACTGCCGCTCTACTTGAAAGGTAGAGACAGGGAACACCAAGATTATTTTTATGAGGTGTAGCAGGTTGGGGTACATGCTTCTCTTCTCCATCAGAAACCTTGACCATAGCGGGAGGAAAGTTTGGTCCTTATAGTGGCACACTATGTCAGCTTTTGCTCTAAACCACTCCCTGTCTATCTCAGCCACATTGCAGCCATTTTTGGTCAGAAGAGGCTCAAAGTGCTTGCACAGATGATGTATCTCTTCGTCACCAAACTCCTCTAAGAGCTTTTCTTCTGTTGGGAAATTCACAGGATCAAACATCTCTGCAGCCAGGAGCACAGGATCAGTGGAGAAAGTAGAGAATCTCTTGCCAGTGCATGCAATGATGTTGTCCACTGTGTCTTTCCTATGGTTACAGAAGGCTTCTGCAGTAACGTTGGAGTTTCTGATATTTACTCCATTGTATTGAAATCCCTCAGTGGTGGTGGTGAAGGATTCAAGGACGGGGCGGAGATAGGGACCTGGCTTCTGAGTTTGCTTACGCAGCACAGCCTGGGCAGCCAGGATCCTGGTACGCACACATGACAGAGGCAGTTGATCTCCTTGGAAATTAAGCGACAGTTCAGCCAGGACAGATAAAAGATCCTGATACAGTGCCATATTAAGTACAAACTTTGGCGAGGTTAACTGCCGTAACAGTGCCCTTATCTTCTGCTTGTCTGGCGTAGCCTCGTCCTGTCTTTCCTGGAGGTGGGTGACAATGCTCCTGTAGTTTGTGGTGGCAAGACAGGAAACAGCCCTCCTCCTGTGGTCTATCCACCTGGTCCCCTGGGAGCGAGCTGGTTTAACTACATGCTCCTCAAGTTCCTCTCCGATAGCCTTCAGCTCCCTCCATTTTTGGGGGGGAACGATGGTAGAGAGAGTAGAGTCTCATCAGGAGGTCATCGATCTTGGTCAAAGAAAAACAGAAAATGAGGCATTTATGAGACATTTTATTACACATTCTATTAGTACCTAGTAGTACCTAGTAGTATTTTAGTACTAGTACTAGTCCTACCTAGTACTAGTCCTACCTGTTCAAAGTATGTGCTCTTGAAGGCATCCTTCAGGCACAGTTCCAGTCTGTGGGCGACACAATGCACTTTGAGCATCCATGGCACACACTCTTGTAGTTTGAGTGAGGATACCATTTGTCCTACCAAAGTTGACAGCTGCTCCATCAGCTGCTGTTGCAGTCAAGCAGCCACTCAGATCGAGGTCATTTTCTGCACACTTATGCATTATGGCCTCGAAAACCCCATCAGCATCACAAGTTGTTGGCTCTGCAATACTTTAAAAAATATGGAACACAAAGAAAGAAGTGACTTTCGATTAACTGGAAGCTTGATTACAATCACCCCAACCTATGTTGCATCATTACATCCTTTCTCCCAACTTTCCTGCCCTTTTCTACTGAATGTCACTATTGCTATAAAAAAAACATGAAATTACTTGTGGGGAAAAAAAACATTCAACAGAGACTATTTGTCTATATTATCCTTACCCAAGTAGTCTGATTCTGGGGGAGCCATGTTCAATAAGCTTTATGCTTATGACTTCTTTATCTGATGTACCTTTGTCTGTGCTTCCATCGAAAAATAAGGAGCAGTAGAAAGGCTCACATTTTTTAAGAGCTTGAAGTTGGTCTCTGATGTTTCCAGCAATATTCTCAATAAATAGGACTTTGAGTTGTGGTAGGTGACCCCCAGCTCCACCCCATGCTTGCGCTCCACAGAGACTAAAGTCTTGTACAGACTAAAAGGCTGCTCAGTGTATGCCACAGTGTATGCAATATCAAATAATTTGCACATCTTTGTTTCAGTTTTGTTATTAAGTTTCTGGAGCTGTGTAACTGTGTTCGAATTAGTTGAAGCCTGGTTTGCTTGCTGACATGCTGTGATGTGAGCTTTTGAGTTAATATGTGTTTTGGCTGTGCATTTTTTAACATTTGTGCTGCCAGTTATGTATGTATCTGTATTATGTATGTATATGTGTTGTGCAGTGCGGTTTTTATAGTGCTCCCTGCAGATGCAGCACCACACCTTAGTAACATAGCCTTTCTTGTCCTTCTCAAAGTGCAGCCAGTCATACCCCCAGGACTCTACAGTGGTGGCAGTGTTTTTTCTTTTCCTGGCTCCATCTACCTCTTGCTCATCCCCTTGTCCCGGTCCTTCCATGTCTCCTCCCTGTTCTCTCCTTCTCTCTCCCATGTTTCTGTATCCTGTCTCGTCTTCTCCTGCTGTCTTTTCTCCTCCTCTCTCATCCCTGTTTCTTGGTCCTTTATTGTCTCCTGCTGTCTTTTCTCCTCCTCTCTCATCCCTGTTTCTTGGTCCTTCATTGTCTCCTGCTGTCTTTTCTCCTCCTCTCTCATCCCTGTCCTTCATTGTCTCCTCCTGCCTTCTCCCCTCCTCTCTCATCTCTCTCTCCTCCTCTACCATCTCTGTGTCTTGGTACTTCAAAATCTCCTCCTGTTTTTTCTCCTTCTCTCTCATTATCTGGTCCTTCATTGTCTCCTCCTCCCTCATCTTTGTGCACTGGACTTTGTCTCTCTGCTCCTGTCTGTTCATGTTCAACTCTCTATCGTTTGTTTTCTGGCTCTCCTGTGTCACCTAAGTGGTCTGCCTTACTCCGACTGAAAGATATTGACACATAATGAACTGGGTAAAAATGGCTAACAGCAAATTACACTCAAAAAATATCAGGCCTAATATTCACATGTATGTATTTCAATTGAATATGAAATTTCCATCCATTTGGATTACAAAGTTTTAACATAAACTATTAAACTTAATGCGATGCATATTTGTAAAAATGTGAAAAAAGTAATAATATGATTTATTTAATTGTACTAATAAACCCAAAGTGTTTTTAATATAGAACAACCAGGTTTATGTATTTATAAGCAAATAATCTTAAATATTAGGCCTAAATATTTTTGTACATGATAAACTGATTCACTGAACAATATCTGGCTTTCAATTGTTTTTGATGTGTTGTTAGATAGCCAACAATCAAACAAACTACAGTGTATCGTTGCCTCTTCAAACATAATTGACCACTCACCTCCTAAAAAAAGTGTCGATTGTTTTGCAGTTTGTAGCTGCATCTTCAAAGCTTTTTTTTACGGCCTCTCCCTCCGTTGCTTGCTAGGCATAATTATTGCTGGGGGTAAATAAATAAAAATAAATGTTAATGTTGTAATGTAGCCAGCCACCAGTGTTGGCCTACCTGTCTTAATTTTTATTTAACCAGAAAATACCCATTGAGATAAAATCTCTTTGGCGATGGTGATCTGGCCAAGACGGCAGCAGTTACACGTTGGTTAAACAGCAAACATAGATTAAAAAAGCGACTATGAACAGCCAGCACACATCAACCAACTGTAAATTACCAAAGTAGCAACACCAAGATCATAAATACATAAAAATTACACATTACGGCAGGAACAAGCAAACAAAAACTTGACAGCAAGCTAGCAAGCGTTTGTTGACGTTAATATTACAGGCTATGGTCGGCACGTTAAAACTGGGTCAACGGTTGTAGTGATATAACGTTACTGTACAAGCAATTTAACGTAACGTTAACTAACTTATATGTTGAAATTCCTATTTTATTCGTTCACTAATTTAACACTGTCTTACCTTAGTCCCGGTGACTTTTTCCCTCTCTTCAGTCTCAGACCCAACGTCACAGCCTCGCGCACGCAGACACAAGAGGGTGGGGGGGTGCGTTTGATGAAGTCTCCTTGGCCGGTGATAGATTGGTGTCGAACTGTCATTATAGCCCGTCCGAGCGGTTCATGCCAGGCTCAAATCAAACCCACCACTGATGATGAATGTCATCAAAAGACGCTTTTTTTTCCTCAAAAGACGCAGGTGTAAAGCTGTGTTAACAGGAAAGAGGCAGACGAGAAAACCGCAAATCGAACTGGGCCAGTGCGGGTGGGGCATCAAGGCCACCGTGGCCTTAGGGCAGATATTTTTTTCAAGGGCACAAGGCCATGGCCCTCGTGGCCCTCGTGGCCCTCGTGAAATTCATGCCCTGGTCAGTACAGTCAAAAAATGGTGCTGAATGAAAACCGTGCTATTTGCGACTGTACGTTGAAGGGCGTATCCATGGCGTGTAATCAAAGTTGGCCATTTTGAACGAATGTCGAACTGTGATGTCATTTATGGCATTTCAGGGTTCTATTTTAATTAACTTCTCCTACAGGTTTTATCGGATCTGCTTCAAATTTGGTCAGTACAGTCAAAACATGGTGCTGAATGAACACCGTGCTTTTTGTGACTGTACATTGAAGGGTGTGTCCGTGGCCTCCCGTCAAAGTTGGCCATTTTGACTTCTGTCGTCATTTTTACTAACTCTTACAGATTTTATCATATTGCCTTCATATTCAATCACTGCAATCTAGTCACATTGGTGATTATAAGTTGATCAAATATTTACTATGCTTCAGCTCTACATTATCACACGTTTTTATTATCTGGTCAAACTATTTAATAACGTCTCACTTTTGGTTTTGGGTATGGGTGCACATTTTTTGTATGTCTATATATGTTAGTTTTGTGCATCTGTGGATAGTGTTATCTGTGACACTTTTTTGAAGCTTTCTTTGGTGAGCTATAGTAGTGTCATTATAACACACTCATGTGCAAGAGGTATATCAGATGGATTGTATTTTAACAGGAGGTTTAGCTGAATGGTCAGCTAGAGGTGTAGGAGCATGGTCATTTGCAGGTGTAGCATTTAGTGGATCTGCAGTAGGAGTAGAGCTGTAAGAGGATCATGCTGAGTTTAACCAGGAGGATCATCATGACCAATAAGTGTATTTCAGGAAGACCAGAGCCACCACAGGAATGTTGTTTGATATTATTTATGTAAATAACAAGTTGTTCATAGCTTTTTTAAACAACAAATAGCACAACTTGTAATCAGCAACAGCACACCCAAACACCTTGACAGACAGACACCCGAACAGACAGACAGACACCCAAACAGACAGACAGACACCCAGACAGGCAGACACAGACAGACAGACAGACACCCAGACAGAGAAAGAAACAGACAGACAGACAGACACCTAGACAGACAGAGACACCTACAGAAACCCAGAAAAAGACAGACAGACAGAGACACAGACAGAGACACAGAAAAAAACATAGACAGACAGACAGACACCGACACCCAGAAAATGACACAGATAGATAGGCAGAGACACAGACAGACAAAAACACAGACAGACAGACGCCCAAACAGACAGACAGAGACACAGACATTGAAACAGACACCCAGGCAGACAGAGACACAGACAGACAGACAGACAGACAGACAGACAGACACACTGACAGAGACACTGACAGAGACACTGACAGACACCCAGAAAAAGACACAGACAGACAGACAGACAGCGTCAGGTACAGACTGACACCCAGACAGACAGACAGACGGACAGAGTCACGGACAGACTGACACCCAGACAGACAGACGGACACCCAAACAGATAGACACTCAGACTGACAGACAGACAGACAGGCAGACAGAGACACAAACAGACAGACAGACAGACACCCAGACAGAGAGACAGACAAACAGCCAGACACCCAGACAGAGACACAGACAGACACCCAGACAGACAGAGTTACAGACAGACACCCAAATAGACAGAGACACGGAAAAACACCCAGAAAAAGACACAGACAGACACCCAGACAGACAGAGACACAGAGAGACACCCAGGCAGACAGACACACAGACAGACAGAAACCCAGACAGACAGATGCACACTCAGACACCTAGACACTCAGACTGACAGACAGACATTCAGACAGACAGACAGAGACACAGACAGGTACCCAGACGGAGAAGCAGACAGAGACACAGACAGACAGAGAGACACCGAAACGGACAGAGACACGGACAGACAGAGACACAGACAGACGCCCAAGCAGGCAGAGACACAGACAGACACCCAGACAGAGAAACAAACAAACACCGAGGTAGACACAGAAAGACAGACAGACAGACACCCAGACAGACAGAGACACAGACAGACACCCAGAAAAAGACACAGACAGACAGTCAGACAGAGACACGAACAGACTCACACCAAGACAGACAGAGACACAGACAGATAGACAGAGACAGACCGAGACAGATAGACAGACACCCACCCAGACAGACAAACACCCATACAGACAGAGACACAGACAGACAACCATACAAAGACACAGACAGATGTCCAGGCAGACATAGACACAGAAAGACACCCATAAAAAAGAGACAGAGAGACACCCAGACAGAGAGAGACCCAGGCAGATAGACAGACACCCACCCAGATAGACAAAGTCACAGAAAGACATACACCCAGACAGACAGAGTCACAGACAGACAGACACCCAGACAGACAGAGTCACAGACAGACAGACACCCAGACAGACAGAGTCACAGACAGACAGACACCCAGACAGACAGAGTCACAGACAGACAGACACCCAGACAGACAGAGACACGGACAGACAGAGACACAGACAGACACCCAGGCAGGCAGAGACACAGACAGACAGGCAGACAGACAGACAGGCAGGCAGAGACACAGACAGACAGTGTCACAGACAGACAGACACCCAGACAGACAGAGACACAGACATACACCCAGACAGACAGAATCACAGACAGACAGACACCCAGACAGACAGACAGAGAAACACCCAAACGGACAGAGACATGGAAAGACAGAGACACAGACAGACACCCAGGCAGGCAGAGACACAGACAGACACCCAGGCAGACAGATCGACAGACAGACAGACACAGACAGAGAAACAAACAGACACCGAGGTAGACACAGAAAGACAGACAGACAGACACCCAGACAGACAGAGACACAGACAGACACCCAGAAAAAGACACAGACAGACAGTCAGACAGAGAAACAAACACCCAGGCAGACAGACACACAGACAGACAGACAGACGCACACTCAGACACCTAGACACTCAGACTGACAGACAGACAGACATTCAGACAGACAGACAGAGACACAGACAGAGACACAGACAGATACCCACCCAGAGAGACAAAGTCACAGACAGACAGACACCCAGACAGACAGACAGAGAGAGACGGACAGACAGACTTCCAGGGAAACAGAGACACGGACAGACACCCAGAAAAAGACAGAGACAGACAGAGACACGAACAGACTCACACCAAGACAGACAGAGACACAGACAGATAGACAGAGACAGACCGAGACAGATAGACAGACACCCACCCAGACAGACAGACACCCAAACAGACAGAGACATAGACAGACAGACAGACAGACACCCAGGCATACAGAGACAGAGACATAGAGACAGACACCCAGACAGACAGAGACATAGACATACACCCAGACAGACAGAGTCACAGACAGACAGACACCCAGACAGACAGACAGAGAAACACCCAAACGGACAGAGACATGGAAAGACAGAGACACAGACAGACACCCAGGCAGACAGATCGATAGACAGACAGACACAGACAGACACCCAAACAGAGAAGCAGACAGAGACACAGACAGACACTCAGACAGAGAAACAAACAGACACCGAGGTAGACGCAGACACAGAAAGACAGACACCCAGAAAAAGACGCAGACAGACAGTCAGACAGAGAAACAAACACCCAGGCAGACAGACACACAGACAGACAGAAACCCAGACAGACAGACGCACACTCAGACTGACAGACAGACAGACATTCAGACAGACAGACAGAGACACAGACAGACACCCAGACAGACAGACAGAGAGACACCCAAACGGACAGAGACACAGATAGACACCCAGGCAGGCAGAGACACAGACAGACACCCAGACAGACACCCAGGCAGGCAGAGACACAGACAGAGAGACACCCAAACGGACAGAGACACGGACAGACAGAGACACAGACAGACACCCAGGCAGGCAGAGACACAGACAGACACCCAGACAGACACCCAGGCAGGCAGAGACACAGACATAGAGACAGACAGACAGACAGACAGACAGGCAGACAGAGAAACACCCAAACGGACAGAGACATGCAAAGACAGAGACACAGACAGACACCCAGGCATACAGAGACACAGACATAGAGACAGACAGACAGACAGACACAGACACAGAAACACACCCAGAAAAAGAGACAGACAGACACCCAGACAGAGAGAGACCCAAGCAGATGGACAGACACCCACCCAGACAGACAAAGTCACAGACAGAAAGACAGTCACAGACAGACAGACACCCAGACAGAGAGACACCCAAATGGACAGACAGACAGAGAGACACCCAAACGGACAGAGACATGGACAGACAGAGACACAGACAGACACCCAGGCAGGCAGAGACACAGACAGACAGACAGACAGACACCCAGGCATACAGACAAAGTCACAGAGAGACAGAAACCCAGACTGACAGAGACATAGACAGACAGACAGACACCTGGACAGACAGACACCGAGACAGAGACACAGACAGACACCCAGACAGACAGTGTCACAGACAGACAGACACCCAGACAGACAGAGAGACACCCAAACGGACAGACAGACACCCAGACAGACAGAGAGACACCCAAACGGACAGACAGACACCCAGACAGACAGAGACACAGACATACACCCAGACAGACAGAGTCACAGACAGACAGACACCCAGACAGACAGACAGAGAGACACCCAAACGGACAGAGACATGGACAGACAGAGACACAGACAGATCGACAGACAGTCAGACAGACAGACAGACACAGACAGACACACAGGCAAACAGAGACAAAGACAGATAGACAGACACCCACCCAGACAGACACCCAAACAGACACCCAGACAGACATAGACACAGACAGACAACCAGACAGAGACACAGACAGACATCCAGGAAGACAGAGACACAGACAGACACCCAGACAGAGAGAGACCCAAGCAGATGGACAGACACCCACCCAGACAGACAAAGTCACAGACAGAAAGACAGTCACAGACAGACAGACACCCAAACAGACAGACAGACAGAGAGACACCCAAATGGACAGACAGACAGACAGACAGACAGACAGGCAGACAGGCAGACAGACAGGCAGACAGAGACACAGACAGAAAGACACCCAGAAAAAGAGACAGAGAGACACCCAGACAGAGAGAGACCCAGGCAGATAGACAGACACCCACCCAGACAGACAATGTCACACACAGACAGGCACCCAGACAAACAGACAGAGAGACACCCAAACGGACAGACAGACACCCAGACAGACAGAATCACAGACAGACACCCAGACAGACAGACAGAGAGACACCCAGACAGACAGAGAGACAGACAGACAGACACCCAGAAAAAGACACCCAGAAAAAGACACAGACAGACAGACAGAGACATAGACAGACAGACACCCAGACAGACACACAGACAGATACCCAGGCAGACAAAGACACAGACACCCAAACAGACAGACAGACACCTGGACAGACAGACACCGAGACAGAGACACAGACAGACACCCAGACAGACAGAGAGACACCCAAACGGACAGACAGACAGACAGGCAGACAGAGAGACACCCAAACGGACAGACAGACACCCAGACAGACAGAGACACAGACATACACCCAGACAGACAAAGTCACAGACAGACAGACAGAGAGACACCCAAACGGACAGAGACATGGACAGACAGAGACACAGACAGATCGACAGACAGACAGACAGACAGACACACAGGCAAACAGAGACAAAGACAGATAGACAGACACCCACCCAGACAGACACCCATACAGACACCCAGACAGACATAGACACAGACAGACAACCAGACAGAGACACAGACAGACATCCAGGCAGACAGAGTCACAGAAAGACACCCAGAAAAAGAGACAGACAGACACCCAGACAGAGAGAGACCCAAGCAGATGAACAGACACCCACCCAGACAGACAAAGTCACAGACAGAAAGACAGTCCCTGACAGACAGACACCCAGACAGACAGACAGAGAGACACCCAAATGGACAGACAGAAAGACAGAAAGACAGACAGACAGAGAGACAGACAGACAGACAGGCAGACAGAGACACAGACAGAAAGACACCCAGAAAAAGAGACAGAGAGACACCCAGACAGAGAGAGACCCAGGCAGATAGACAGACACCCACCCAGACAGACAATGTCACAGACAGACAGGCACCCAGACAAACAGACAGAGAGACACCCAAACGGACAGACAGACACCCAGACAGACAGATTCACAGACAGAAAGACACCCAAGCAGATAGACAGACACCCACCCAGACAGACAAAGTCACAGACAGACAGACACCCAGACAGACAGACTCACAGAGAGACACCCACCCAGATAGACAGACAGACAGACACCCAAACGGACAGACAGATTTCCAGGCAAACAGAGACACGGAATAACACCCAGAAAAAGACAGAGACAGACAGAGACACGAACAGATAGACAGAGAGACACCGAGACAGATAGACAGACACCCACCCAGACAGACAGACACACAAACAGACACCCATACAGACAGAGACACAGACAGACAACCAGACAGAGACACTCAACTCAACTCAACTCAAACTTTATTTATGAAGCACATTTAAAACAACCAAGGTTGACCAAAGTGCTGTACAGGTTAATACATATAATATACATGTAAAACATAAAGTGCCATAGATACAAGAAGTTACGATAAATTTTTAAGATACTTAAACTTGGTTAAAAGCCAGGGAGAAAAAGTGTGTTTTAAGGGAGGATTTAAAAACCTCAAATGATCCGGCAGATCGGATGTGCCAGGGCAAGTTATTCCATAGCCTAGGGGCCGCCGATATCCAGACACAGACAGATATCCAGACAGACAGAGACACCGAAAGACACCCAGAAAAAGAGACAGAGAGACACCCAGACAGAGAGAGACCCAGGCAGATAGACAGACACCCACCCAGACAGAGAAAGTCACAGACAGACAGACACCCAGACAGACAGACAGACAGACAGACAGAGAGACACCCAAACGGACAGACAGAGACACAGACAGACAGACAGACACCCAGACAGACAGACAGAGAGACACCCAGACAGACAGTCACCCAGAAAAAGACACAGACATCCAAGACAGAGAGAGACCGAGACAGATAGACAGACACCCACCCGGACAGACAGACACCCAGACAGACAGAGACACAGACAGAGACACAGACTGATATCCAGGCAGACAGAGACACAGAGAAAAAGAGACAGAGAGACACCCAGACAGAGAGAGTCCCAGGCAGATAGACAGACACCCACCCAGACAGACAAAGTCACAGACAGACAGACATCCAGACAGACAGACAGAGAGACACCCAGACAGACAGAGTCATAGACAGACAGACAGACAGAGAGACACCCAAACAGACAGAGACACGGACAGACAGAGACACAGACAGACACCCAAGCAGGCAGAGACACAGACAGACAGACACCCAGGCAGACAGATCGACAGACAGACAGACACAGACATACACCCAGACAGAGACACAGACAGATACCCAGACGGAGAAGCAGACAGAGACACAGACAGACACCCAGAAAAAGAGACAGACAGACACCCAGACAGAGGGAGACCCAAGCAGATGGACAGACACCCACCCAGACAGAAAGACAGTCACAGACAGACAGACACCCAGACAGAGACACAGACAGACACACACCCAGACAGATAAACAGACAGACAGCCAGACAGAGACGCAGACAGAGACACAAACAGACATCCAGAAAAAGACACAGACATCCAGCCAGACAGAGACACAGACAGATAGACAGACGGACAGACAGAGACACAGACAGACACCCAGAAAAAGACACAGACAGACAGAGACACAGGCAGACTGACAGCCAGACAGACATAGACATGGACAGAGAGACACCCAGACAGACAGAGACATGGACAGACACCCAGGCAGACAGAGACACAGACAGATAGATAGACAAACAGACAAAGACACAGACAGACAGACAGACAGAGACACAGAAAGACACCCAGAAAAACACACAGACAGACAGACAGAGACACGGACAGACGGACACCCAAACAGATAGACACACAGACAGACACCCAGACAGAGAGAGACCCAGGCAGATAGACAGACACCCGCCCAGACAGACAAAGTCACAGACAGAGAGACACCCAAACGGACAGAGACGCGGACAGACAGAGACACAGACAGACACCCAGGCAGACAGAGACAAAGACAGATAGACAGACGGATAGAGAAACAGACAGAGACACAGACAGACAGACAGACAGACAGGTAGACAGAGACACAGACATAGACACAGACAGACACCCAGATAGACAGACATATACACAGACAGACACCCAGAAAAACACACAGACAGACGGACAGATAGACAGACAGAGACACGGACAGACAGACACCCAAACAGACAGAGACACAGACAGACACCCAGACAGAGAGAGACCCAGGCAGATAGACAGACACCCGCCCAGACAGACAAAGTCACAGACAGACAGACAGCCAAACAGACAGAGACACAGATAGACGACCAGACAGAGACACAGACAGACATCCAGGCAGACAGAGACACAGAAAGACACCCAGAAAAAGAGACAGACAGACACCCAGAGAGAGAGAGAGACCCAGGCAGATAGACAGACACCCACGCAGACAGGCAAAGTCACAGAGAGACAGACACCCAGACTGACAGAGACATAGACAGACAGACAGAGAGACAGACATACACCTGGACAGACAGACACCCAGACAGACAGTGTCACAGACAGACAGACACCCAGACAGACAGACAGAGAGACACCCAAATGGACAGACAGACACCCAGACAGACAGAGACACAGACAGACACCCAGACAGAGTCACAGACAGACCGACACCCAGACAGACAGACAGACAGACAGAGAGACACCCAAACGGACAGAGACATGGACAGACAGAGAGACAGACAGACAGACACAGACAGACACCCAGGCAGACAGAGACAAAGACAGATATACAGACACCCACGCAGACAGACAGACACCCAGACAGACAGAGACACAGACAGACAACCAGACAGAGACACAGACAGATATCCAGGCAGACAGAGTCACAGAAAGACACCCAGAAAAAGAGACAGAGAGACAGACACTCAGACAGAGAGACACCCACCCAGACAGATAGAGACACATACAGACACCCAGACAGAGAAACAGACAGACAGACACACAGTGACACAGACAGACACCCACCCAGACAGACAGAGACACATACAGACACCCAGACACCCACCCAGACAGACAGAGACACATACAGACACCCAGACACCCACCCAGACAGATAGAGACACAGACAGACACCCACCCAGGCAGACAGAGACACGGACAGAAACACCCAGACAGACAGAGACACGGAAAGACACCCAGAAAAAGACACAGACAGACAGACAGACAGATAGACAGATAGAGACACGAACAGACTGACACCTAGACAGACAGAGACAAGGAAAGACACCCAGAAACGCATGTAGACAGAGACACAACCAGAAACCCAGAGAAAGACACAGACAGAGTGACACCCAGACAGACAGAGACACGGACGGACAGACAGACAGACAGACAGACAGACAGACAGACAGACACGGACAGACAGACAGCCAGGGACACGGAAAGACACCCAGAAAAAGAGACACCAAGGCAGACAAAGAGACAGACAGACAGAGACAGAGAGGCATGGACAGACTGACAGTCATACAGACAGAGACACGGGCAGACACAGACAGACAGACAGAGACACAGACAGACACCCAGGCAGACAGAGACACAGACAGACACCCAGAAAAAGACACAGACAGACACCCAGGCACACAGAGACACAGAAAGACACAGACAGACACCCAGGCAGACAGAGAGACAGAGGCACGGACAGACTGACACTCATACAGACAGAGACACGGACAGACAGACAGACAGACAGACAGGCAGAGACACAGAAAGACACCCAGAAAAAGAGACAGACAGACAGATAGACAGGCAGACAGAGACACAGACAGATAGGAAGACACCCACCCAGACAGACAGAGACCCATACAGACAGAGACACAGACAGAAACACAGACAGCAGACACCCAGAAAAAGACTCAGACAGATAGACAGACAGAAAGACAGACAGACAGGGACACGGACAGACAGAGACACAGACAGACAGGCAGACAGACACCCAGGCAGACACCCAGAAAATTACAGACACCCAGGCAGACAGAGACACGGACAGACACCCAGAAAAAGACACAGACAGACACCCAGGCAGACAGAGAGACACCCAGGCAGACACCCAGAAAATAACAGACACCCAGGCACACAGAGACACAGACAGACACCCATAAAAAGACACAGACAGACAAACAGACAGACAGATAGACAGATAGAGACACGGACAGACTGACACCCAGACAGACAGAGACAAGGAAAGACACCCAAAAAAAGACACACACAGATAGATAGACAGACAGAGACACGGACAGACTGACAGACAGAGAAACAGATAAACACCCAGGTAGACAGAGACACAGAGAAACAGACAGAAACGCATGTAGACAGAGACACAGACAGAAACCCAGAAAAAGACACAGAGAGACAGACAGACACACGGACAGACTGACACCCAGACAGACAGAGACACGGACAGACAGACAGACAGACAGACAGACAGTCAGAGACATGGAAAGACACCCAGGAAAAGACACAGACAGACAGACAGACAGACACCCAGACAGCCAGAGACACGGAAAGACACCCAGAAAAAGACACAGATGGACAGATAAACAGACAGAGACACGGACAGACTGACAGACAGAGAAACAGAGAGACAACCAGACAGAGAAACAGACAGAAACGCATGTAGACAGAGACACAGACAGAAACCCAGAAAAAGACACAGACAGACAGAGACACAGAAAGACACCCAGGCAGACAGACACACAGACAGATAGACAGACAGGCAGAGACACGGAAAGACACCCAGAAAAAGAGACAGACAGACACCCAGGCAGACAGAGACACAGAAAGACAGAGAGACAGAGGCATGGACAGACTGACAGTCATACAGACAGAGACACGGACAGACAGAGACACAGACAGACAGACTGACAGAGACACAGACAGACACCCAGGCAGACAGAGACACAGACAGACACCCAGAAAAAGACACAGATATACACCCAGGCAGACAGAGAGACAGACAGACAGAGAGACAGAGGCACGGACAGACTGACACTCATACAGACAGAGGCACAGACAGACAGACACCCAGACAGGCAGAGACACGGAAACACACCCAGAAAAAGAGACAGACAGACACCCAGGCAGACAGAGAGACAGAGGCACGGACAGACTGACACTCATACAGACAGAGACACGGACAGACAGACAGACAGACAGGTAGAGACACAGAAAGACACACAGAAAAAGAGACAGACAGACAGGCAGACAGAGACACAGACAGATAGGAAGACACCCACCCAGACAGACAGAGACCCATACAGACAGAGACACAGACAGAAACACAGACAGCAGACACCCAGAAAAAGACTCAGACAGATAGACAGACAGAAAGACAGACAGACTTAGACACGGACAGACAGAGACACAGACAGACAGGCAGACAGACACCCAGGCAGACACCCAGAAAATAACAGACACCCAGGCAGACAGAGACACGGACAGACACCCAGAAAAAGACACAGACAGACACCCAGGCACACAGAGACACAGACAGACACCCAGAAAAAGACACAGACAGACACCCAGGCAGACAGAGAGACAGGCAGACAGAGACACAGAGGCATGTACAGACTGACAGTCATACAGACAGAGACACGGACAGACAGAGAAACAGACAGACAGATAGACAGATAGAGACACAGACAGACTGACACCTAGATAGACAGAGACATGGACAGACAGACACCCAGACAGACAGAGACAAGGAAAGACACCCAGAAAAAGACACACACAGATAGATAGACAGACAGAGACACGGACAGACTGACAGACAGAGAAACAGACAAACACCCAGGTAGACAGAGACACAGAGAAACAGACAGAAACGCATGTAGACAGAGACAAAGACAGAAACCCAGAAAAAGACACAGGCAGACAGACAGACACACGGACAGACTGACACCCAGACAGACAGAGACACAGACAGACAGACGGACAGACAGACAGACAGACAGAGACACGGAAAGACACCCAGGAAAAGACACAGACAGACAGATAGACAGACAGAGACACGGACAGACAGACACCCAGACAGCCAGAGACACGGAAAGACACCCAGAAAAAGACACAGACAGACAGATAGACAGACAGAGACACGGACAGACTGACAGACAGGGAAACCGAGAGACAACCAGACAGAAACGCATGTAGACAGAGACACAGACAGAAACGCATGTAGACAGAGACACAGACAGAAACCCAGAAAAAGACACAGACAGACAGAGACACAGAAAGACAGAGACACAGAAAGACACCCAGGCAGACAGAGATACAGACAGATAGACAGACAGGCAGAGACACGGTAAGACACCCAGAACAAGAGACAGACAGACACCCAGGCAGACAGAGAGACAGACAGACAGAGAGACAGAGGCATGGACAGACTGACAGTCATACAGACAGAGACACGGACAGACAGACAGACAGACAGACTGACAGAGACACATAAAGACACCCAGAAAAAGAGACAGACAGACACCCAGGCAGACATAAGAGACAGAGAGACAGGAGCAGGGACAGACTGACACTCATACAGACAGAGACACGGACAGATAGACACCCAGACAGGCAGAGACACGGAAAGACACCCAGAAAAAGAGACAGACAGAAACGCATGTAGACAGAGACACAGACAAAAAAACAGAAAAGACACAGACAGAGAGAGACACGGAAAGACACCCAGGCAGACAGAGACACGGACAGACTGACAGACAGAGAAACAGAGAGACAACCCAGAAACAGACACCCAAAAAAAGACACAGACAGACAGATAGACAGACAGAGACACGGACAGACTGACAGACAGAGAAACAGACAGACAACCAAACAGACAGACAGACAGACAAACAGACTGACTGAGACACAGGTAAACAGACAGAGACACAGACAGACACCCAGACAGGCAGAGACACGGAAAGACACCCAGAAAAAGAGACACCAAGGCAGACAAAGAGACAGACAGACAGAGACAGAGAGGCATGGACAGACTGACAGTCATACAGACAGAGACACGGGCAGACACAGACAGACAGACAGACAGACAGACAGACAGAGACACAGACAGACACCCAGGCAGACAGAGACACAGACAGACACCCAGAAAAAGACACAGACAGACACCCAGGCACACAGAGACACAGACAGACACCCAGAAAAAGACACAGACAGACACCCAGGCAGACAGAGAGACAGAGGCACGGACAGACTGACACTCATACAGACAGAGACACGGACAGACAGACAGACAGACAGACAGGCAGAGACACAGAAAGACACCCAGAAAAAGAGACAGACAGACAGATAGACAGGCAGACAGAGACACAGACAGATAGGAAGACACCCACCCAGACAGACAGAGACCCATACAGACAGAGACACAGACAGAAACACAGACAGCAGACACCCAGAAAAAGACTCAGACAGATAGACAGACAGAAAGACAGACAGACAGAGACACGGACAGACACCCAGAAAATGAGACAGACAGACACCCAGGCAGACAGAGAGACAGACAGACAGAGAGACAGAGGCATGGACAGACTGACAGTCATACAGACAGAGACACGGACAGACAGAGACACAGACAGACAGACAGACAGACTGACAGAGGCACAGACAGACACCCAGGCAGACAGAGACACAGACAGACACCCAGAAAAAGACACAGATAGACACCCCCAGAAGAGAGACAGACAGACAGACAGACAGAGAGACAGAGACACGGACAGACAGACACCCAGGCAGACAGAGACACAGACAGACACCCAGACAGAAAGACACATGGAAAGACACCCAGGCAGACAGAGACACAGACAGACAGGCAGACAGAGACACAGACAGATAGGAAGACACCCACCCAGACAGACAGAGACCCATACAGACAGAGACACAGACAGAAACACGACAGCAGACACCCAGAAAAGACTCAGACAGATAGACAGACTGACACCTAGATAGACAGAGACATGGACAGACAGACACCCAGACAGACAGAGACAAGGAAAGACACCCAAAAGACACACACAGATAGATAGACAGACAGAGACACGGACAGACTGACAGACAGAGAAACAGATAAACACCCAGGTAGACAGAGACACAGAGAAACAGACAGAAACGCATGTAGACAGAGACACAGACAGAAACCCAGAAAAAGACACAGAGAGACAGACAAACACACGGACAGACTGACACCCAGACAGACAGAGACACGGACAGACAGACAGACAGACAGACAGACAGTCAGAGACATGGAAAGACACCCAGGAAAAGACACAGACAGACAGACAGACAGAGACATGGACAGACAGACACCCAGACAGCCAGAGACACGGAAAGACACCCAGAAAAAGACACAGACAGACAGATAGACAGCCAGAGACAAGGACAGACAGACACCCAGACAGCCAGAGACACGGAAAGACACCCAGAAAAAGACACAGATGGACAGATAAACAGACAGAGACACGGACAGACTGACAGACAGAGAAACAGAGAGACAACCAGACAGAGAAACAGACAGAAACGCATGTAGACAGAGACACAGACAGAAACCCAGAAAAAGACACAGACAGACAGAGACACAGAAAGACACCCAGGCAGACAGACACACAGACAGATAGACAGACAGGCAGAGACACGGAAAGACACCCAGAAAAAGAGACAGACAGACACCCAGGCAGACAGAGACACAGACAGACAGAGAGACAGAGGCATGGACAGACTGACAGTCATACAGACAGAGACACGGACAGACAGAGACACAGACAGACAGACTGACAGAGACACAGACAGACACCCAGGCAGACAGAGACACAGACAGAAACCCAAGAGACAGATATAGACACAGACAGACAGAGACACAGACAGAAACCCAGAAAAAGACACAGACAGACAGATAGACAGACAGGCAGAGACACGGTACAGACACCCAGAACAGAGAGACAGACAGACACCCAGGCAGACAGACAGACAGACAGACAGAGAGACAGAGGCATGGACAGACTGACAGTCATACAGACAGAGACACGGACAGACAGACAGACAGACAGACAGAGACACAGAAAGACACCCAGAAAAAGAGACAGACAGAAACGCATGTAGACAGAGACACAGACAAAAAAACAGAAAAAGACACAGACAGACAGAGACACAGAAAGACAGAGACACGGAAAGACACCCAGGCAGACAGAGACACGGATAGACTGACAGACAGAGAAACAGAGAGACAACCCAGAAACAGACACCCAAAAAAAGACACAGACAGACAGATAGACAGACAGAGACACGGACAGACTGACAGACAGAGAAACAGACAGACAACCAAACAGACAGACAGACAGACAAACAGACTGACTGAGACACAGGTAAACAGACAGAGACACGGACAGACACCCAGACAGGCAGAGACACGGAAAGACACCCAGAAAAAAGCAGACACCAAGGCAGACAAAGAGACAGACAGACAGAGACAGAGAGGCATGGACAGACTGACAGTCATACAGACAGAGACACGGGCAGACACAGACAGACAGACAGACAGACAGAGACACAGACAGACACCCAGGCAGACAGAGACACAGACAGACACCCAGAAAAAGACACAGACAGACACCCAGGCACACAGAGACACAGAAAGACACACAGAAAAAGACACAGACAGACACCCAGGCAGACAGAGAGACAGAGGCACGGACAGACTGACACTCAGACAGACAGAGACACGGACAGACAGACAGACAGACAGACAGACAGAGACACAACCACACAGAGAAACAGACAGAAACGCATGTAGACAGAGACACAGACAGAAACCCAGAAAAAGACAGAGACAGACAGAGACACAGACAGATAGACAGACAGACACACAGACAGACACACAGACAGACAGACAGACAGACAGGCAGACAGACAGAGACACGGACAGACTGACAGACAGAGAAACGAGAGACAACCAGACAGAAACACAGACAAAACACACATACAGACAGAGACACAGACAGACAGAGAAACAGACAGACAGATAGACAGATAGAGACACATACAGACAAACAGACAGATAGACAGATAGAGACACGGACAGACAGAGACACAGACAGACAGGCAGACAGACACCCAGAAAAAGACACAGACAGACACCCAGGCAGACAGAGAGACAGAGCGAAGACAGAGGCACGGACAGACTGACACTCATACAGACAGAGACACGGACAGACAGACACCCAGACAGGCAGAGACACGGAAAGACACCCAGAAAAAGAGACAGACAGACAGATAGACAGGCAGACAGAGACACAGACAGATAGGAAGACACCCACCCAGACAGACAGAGACCCATACAGACAGAGACACAGACAGAAACACAGACAGCAGACACCCAGAAAAAGACTCAGACAGATAGACAGACAGAAAGACAGACAGACTTAGACACGGACAGACAGAGACACAGACAGACAGGCAGACAGACACCCAGGCAGACACCCAGAAAATAACAGACACCCAGGCAGACAGAGACACGGACAGACACCCAGAAAAAGACACAGACAGACACCCAGGCACACAGAGACACAGACAGACACCCAGAAAAAGAGACAGACAGACAGGCAGACAGAGACACAGACAGATAGGAAGACACCCACCCAGACAGACAGAGACCCATACAGACAGAGACACAGACAGAAACACAGACAGCAGACACCCAGAAAAAGACTCAGACAGATAGACAGACAGAAAGACAGACAGACTCAGACACGGACAGACAGAGACACAGACAGACAGGCAGACAGACAGACACCCAGGCAGACACCCAGAAAATAACAGACACCCAGGCACACAGAGACACAGACAGACACCCATAAATAGACACAGACAGACAAACACCCAGGCAGACAGAGACACGGACAGACACCCAGAAAAAGACACAGACAGACACCCAGGCACACAGAGACACAGACAGACACCCAGAAAAAGAGACAGACAGACAGGCAGACAGAGACACAGACAGATAGGAAGACATCCACCCAGACAGACAGAGACCCATACAGACAGAGACACAGACAGAAACACAGACAGCAGACACCCAGAAAAAGACTCAGACAGATAGACAGACAGAAAGACAGACAGACTTAGACACGGACAGACAGAGACACAGACAGACAGGCAGACAGACAGACACCCAGGCAGACACCCAGAAAATAACAGACACCCAGGCACACAGAGACACAGACAGACACCCATAAATAGACACAGACAGAGAAACAGACAGACAGATAGAGACACGGACAGACTGACACCTAGATAGACAGTGACATGGACAGACACCCAAAAAAAGACACACACAGATAGATAGACAGACAGAGACACGGACAGACTGACAGACAGAGAAACAGATAAACACCCAGGTAGACAGAGACACAGAGAAACAGACAGAAACGCATGTAGACAGAGACACAGACAGAAACCCAGAAAAAGACACAGAGAGACAGACAGACACACGGACAGACTGACACCCAGACAGACAGAGACACGGACAGACAGACAGACAGACAGACAGACAGTCAGAGACATGGAAAGACACCCAGGAAAAGACACAGACAGACAGACAGACAGAGACATGGACAGACAGCCAGAGACACGAAAAGACACAGACAGACAGATAGACAGCCAGAGACACAGACAGACAGACACCCAGACAGCCAGAGACACGGAAAGACACCCAGAAAAAGACACAGATGGACAGATAAACAGACAGAGACACGGACAGACTGACAGACAGGGAAACCGAGAGACAACCAGACAGAGAAACAGACAGAAACGCATGTAGACAGAGACACAGACAGAAACGCATGTAGACAGAGACACAGACAGAAACCCAGAAAAAGACACAGACAGACAGAGACACAGAAAGACAGAGACACAGAAAGACACCCAGGCAGACAGAGATACAGACAGATAGACAGACAGGCAGAGACACGGTAAGACACCCAGAACAAGAGACAGACAGACACCCAGGCAGACAGAGAGACAGACAGACAGAGAGACAGAGGCATGGACAGACTGACAGTCATACAGACAGAGACACGGACAGACAGACAGACAGACTGACAGAGACACATAAAGACACCCAGAAAAAGAGACAGACAGACACCCAGGCAGACATAGAGACAGAGAGACAGAAGCACGGACAGTCTGACACTCATACAGACAGAGACACGGACAGATAGACACCCAGACAGGCAGAGACACGGAAAGACACCCAGAAAAAGAGACAGACAGAAACGCATGTAGACAGAGACACAGACAAAAAAACAGAAAAAGACACAGACAGAGAGAGACACGGAAAGACACCCAGGCAGACAGAGACACGGACAGACTGACAGACAGAGAAACAGAGAGACAACCCAGAAACAGACACCCAAAAAAAGACACAGACAGACAGATAGACAGACAGAGACACGGACAGACTGACAGACAGAGAAACAGACAGACAACCAAACAGACAGACAGACAGACAAACAGACTGACTGAGACACAGGTAAACAGACAGAGACACAGACAGACACCCAGACAGGCAGAGACACGGAAAGACACCCAGAAAAAGAGACACCAAGGCAGACAAAGAGACAGACAGACAGAGACAGAGAGGCATGGACAGACTGACAGTCATACAGACAGAGACACGGGCAGACACAGACAGACAGACAGACAGACAGACAGACAGACAGATAGACAGACAGAGACACAGACAGACACCCAGGCAGACAGAGACACAGACAGACACCCAGGCACACAGAGACACAGACAGACACCCAGAAAAAGACACAGACAGACACCCAGGCAGACAGAGAGACAGAGGCACGGACAGACTGACACTCATACAGACAGAGACACGGAGACAGACAGACAGGCAGAGACACAGAAAGACACCCAGAAAAAGAGACAGACAGACAGATAGACAGGCAGACAGAGACACAGACAGATAGGAAGACACCCACCCAGACAGACAGAGACCCATACAGACAGAGACACAGACAGAAACACAGACAGCAGACACCCAGAAAAAGACTCAGACAGATAGACAGACAGAAAGACAGACAGACAGAGACACGGACAGACACCCAGAAAATGAGACAGACAGACACCCAGGCAGACAGAGAGACAGACAGACAGAGAGACAGAGGCATGGACAGACTGACAGTCATACAGACAGAGACACGGACAGACAGAGACACAGACAGACAGACAGACAGACTGACAGAGGCACAGACAGACACCCAGGCAGACAGAGACACAGACAGACACCCAGAAAAAGACACAGATAGACACCCCGGCAGAAAGAGAGACAGACAGACAGACAGACAGAGAGACAGAGACACGGACAGACAGACACCCAGGCAGACAGAGACACAGACAGACACCCAGAAAAAGACACAGATAGACACCCAGGCAGACAGAGACACAGACAGACAGGCAGACAGAGACACAGACAGATAGGAAGACACCCACCCAGACAGACAGAGACCCATACAGACAGAGACACAGACAGAAACACAGACAGCAGACACCCAGAAAAAGACTCAGACAGATAGACAGACTGACACCTAGATAGACAGAGACATGGACAGACAGACACCGAGACAGACAGAGACAAGGAAAGACACCCAAAGACACACACAGATAGATAGACAGACAGAGACACGGACAGACTGACAGACAGAGAAACAGATAAACACCCAGGTAGACAGAGACACAGAGAAACAGACAGAAACGCATGTAGACAGAGACACAGACAGAAACCCAGAAAAAGACACAGAGAGACAGACAAACACACGGACAGACTGACACCCAGACAGACAGAGACACGGACAGACAGACAGACAGACAGACAGACAGTCAGAGACATGGAAAGACACCCAGGAAAAGACACAGACAGACAGACAGACAGAGACATGGACAGACAGACACCCAGACAGCCAGAGACACGGAAAGACACCCAGAAAAAGACACAGACAGACAGATAGACAGCCAGAGACACGGACAGACAGACACCCAGACAGCCAGAGACACGGAAAGACACCCAGAAAAAGACACAGATGGACAGATAAACAGACAGAGACACGGACAGACTGACAGACAGAGAAACAGAGAGACAACCAGACAGAGAAACAGACAGAAACGCATGTAGACAGAGACACAGACAGAAACCCAGAAAAAGACACAGACAGACAGAGACACAGAAAGACACCCAGGCAGACAGACACACAGACAGATAGACAGACAGGCAGAGACACGGAAAGACACCCAGAAAAAGAGACAGACAGACACCCAGGCAGACAGAGAGACAGACAGACAGAGAGACAGAGGCATGGACAGACTGACAGTCATACAGACAGAGACACGGACAGACAGAGACACAGACAGACAGACTGACAGAGACACAGACAGACACCCAGGCAGACAGAGACACAGACAGACACCCAGAAAAAGACACAGATATACACCCAGGCAGACAGAGAGACAGACAGACAGAGAGACAGAGGCACGGACAGACTGACACTCATACAGACAGAGGCACAGACAGACAGAGACACGGAAAGACACCCAGAAAAAGAGACAGACAGACACCCAGGCAGACAGAGAGACAGAGGCACGGACAGACTGACACTCATACAGACAGAGACACGGACAGACAGACAGACAGACAGGTAGAGACACAGAAAGACACACAGAAAAAGAGACAGACAGACAGGCAGACAGAGACACAGACAGATAGGAAGACACCCACCCAGACAGACAGAGACCCATACAGACAGAGACACAGACAGAAACACAGACAGCAGACACCCAGAAAAAGACTCAGACAGATAGACAGACAGAAAGACAGACAGACTTAGACACGGACAGACAGAGACACAGACAGACAGGCAGACAGACACCCAGGCAGACACCCAGAAAATAACAGACACCCAGGCAGACAGAGACACGGACAGACACCCAGAAAAAGACACAGACAGACACCCAGGCACACAGAGACACAGACAGACACCCAGAAAAAGACACAGACAGACGCCCAGGCAGACAGAGAGACAGAGAGACAGAGACCCACCCAGACAGACAGACAGACAGAGCCACAGAAAGACACAGACAGACACCCAGACAGAGAGAGACCCAGACAGATAGACAGACACCCACCCAGACAGACAGAGTCACAGACAGACAGACAGACAGACAGGTCAGAGACACAGACAGACTGACACCCAGACAGACAGAGACATGGACAGACAGAGACAAGGAAAGACACCCAGAAAAAGACACACACAGATAGATAGACAGACAGAGACACGGACAGACTGAAAGACAGAGAAACAGACAGAAACGCATGTAGACAGAGACACAGACAGAAACCCAGAAAAAGACACGGACAGAGTGACACCCAGTCAGACAGAGACACGGACGGACAGACAGACAGACAGACAGACACGGACAGACAGACACCCAGACAGCCAGGGACACGGAAAGACACCGAGAAAAAGACACAGACAGACAGATAGACAGACACCCACCCATACAGACAGAGACACAGACAGACACACAGATAGCAGACACCCAGAAAAAGACACAGACAGACAGATAGACAGACACAGACACAGACAGACACCCAGACAGCCAGAGACACGGAAAGACACCCAGAAAAAGACACAGATAGACAGATAAACAGACAGAGACACGGACAGACTGACAGACAGAGAAACAGAGAGACAACCAGACAGAGAAACAGACAGAAACGCATGTAGACAGAGACACAGACAAAAAAACAGAAAAAGACACAGACAGACAGAGACACAGAAAGACAGAGACACGGAAAGACACCCAGGCAGACAGAGACACGGACAGACTGACAGACAGAGAAACAGAGAGACAACCCAGAAACAGACACCCAAAAAAAGACACAGACAGACATATAGTCAGACAGAGACACGGACAGACTGACAGACAGAGAAACAGACAGACAACCAAACAGACAGACAGACAGACAAACAGACTGACTGAGACACAGGTAAACAGACAGAGACACAGACAGACACCCAGACAGGCAGAGACACGGAAAGACACCCAGAAAAAGAGACACCAAGGCAGACAAAGAGACAGACAGACAGAGACAGAGAGGCATGGACAGACTGACAGTCATACAGACAGAGACACAGACAGACAGAGACACAGACAGACACCCAGAAAAAGACACAGACAGACACCCAGGCAGTCAGAGAGACAGACAGACAGAGAGACAGACTCTGAGACTGACACTCATACAGACAGCGGCACAGACAGAGAGACATCCAGACAGGCAGAGACACAGAAAGACACCCAGAAAAAGAGACAGACAGACACCCAGGCAGACATAGAGACAGACAGACAGAGAGACAGAGGCACGGACAGACTGACACACGTATAGACAGAGACAGACGGACGGACAGACACCCAGAAAAAGAGACAGACAGACGGAAAGACAGGCAGACAGACAGACAGACAGACAGAGACACAGACAACAACAGACACCCAGGCAGACAGAGACACGGACAGACTGACACCCAGGCAGACAGAGAGACAGACAGACAGAGAGACAGAGGCACGGACAGACTGACACTCATACAGACAGAGGCACAGACAGACAGACACCCAGACAGGCAGAGACACGGAAAAACACCCAGAAAAATAGACAGACAGATACCCAGGCAGACAGAGACACGGACAGACACCCAGAAAAAGACACAGACAGACACCCAGGCACACAGAGACACAGACAGACACCCAGAAAAAGACACAGACAGACACCCAGGCAGACAGAGAGACAGGCAGACAGAGACACAGAGGCATGTACAGACTGACAGTCATACAGACAGAGACACGGACAGACAGAGAAACAGACAGACAGACAGATAGACAGATAGAGACACAGACAGACTGACACCTAGATAGACAGAGACATGGACAGACAGACACCCAGACAGACAGAGACAAGGAAAGACACCCAGAAAAAGACACACACAGATAGATAGACAGACAGAGACACGGACAGACTGACAGACAGAGAAACAGACAAACACCCAGGTAGACAGAGACACAGAGAAACAGACAGAAACGCATGTAGACAGAGACAAAGACAGAAACCCAGAAAAAGACACAGACAGACAGACAGACACACGGACAGACTGACACCCAGACAGACAGAGACACAGACAGACAGACAGACAGACAGAGACACGGAAAGACACCCAGGAAAAGACACAGACAGACAGATAGACAGACAGAGACACGGACAGACAGACACCCAGACAGCCAGAGACACGGAAAGACACCCAGAAAAAGACACAGACAGACAGATAGACAGACAGAGACACGGACAGACTGACAGACAGGGAAACCGAGAGACAACCAGACAGAGAAACAGACAGAAACGCATGTAGACAGAGACACAGACAGAAACGCATGTAGACAGAGACACAGACAGAAACCCAGAAAAAGACACAGACAGACAGAGACACAGACAGAAACCCAGAAAAAGACACAGACAGACAGATAGACAGACAGGCAGAGACACGGTAAGACACCCAGAACAAGAGACAGACAGACACCCAGGCAGACAGAGAGACAGACAGACAGAGAGACAGAGGCATGGACAGACTGACAGTCATACAGACAGAGACACGGACAGACAGACAGACAGACAGACTGACAGAGACACATAAAGACACCCAGAAAAAGAGACAGACAGAAACGCATGTAGACAGAGACACAGACAAAAAAACAGAAAAAGACACAGACAGACAGAGACACAGAAAGACAGAGACACGGAAAGACACCCAGGCAGACAGAGACACGGATAGACTGACAGACAGAGAAACAGAGAGACAACCCAGAAACAGACACCCAAAAAAAGACACAGACAGACAGATAGACAGACAGAGACACGGACAGACTGACAGACAGAGAAACAGACAGACAACCAAACAGACAGACAGACAGACAAACAGACTGACTGAGACACAGGTAAACAGACAGAGACACGGACAGACACCCAGACAGGCAGAGACACGGAAAGACACCCAGAAAAAGAGACACCAAGGCAGACAAAGAGACAGACAGACAGAGACAGAGAGGCATGGACAGACTGACAGTCATACAGACAGAGACACGGGCAGACACAGACAGACAGACAGACAGACAGAGACACAGACAGACACCCAGGCAGACAGAGACACAGACAGACACCCAGAAAAAGACACAGACAGACACCCAGGCACACAGAGACACAGAAAGACACACAGAAAAAGACACAGACAGACACCCAGGCAGACAGAGAGACAGAGGCACGGACAGACTGACACTCATACAGACAGAGACACGGACAGACAGACAGACAGACAGACAGACAGGCAGAGACACAGAAAGACACCCAGAAAAAGAGACAGACAGACAGATAGACAGGCAGACAGAGGCACAGACAGATAGGAAGACACCCACCCAGACAGACAGAGACCCATACAGACAGAGACACAGACAGAAACACAGACAGCAGACACCCAGAAAAAGACTCAGACAGATAGACAGACAGAAAGACAGACAGACAGGGACACGGACAGACAGAGACACAGACAGACAGGCAGACAGACACCCAGGCAGACACCCAGAAAATTACAGACACCCAGGCAGACAGAGACACGGACAGACACCCAGAAAAAGACACAGACAGACACCCAGGCAGACAGAGAGACACCCAGGCAGACACCCAGAAAATAACAGACACCCAGGCACACAGAGACACAGACAGACACCCATAAAAAGACACAGACAGACAAACAGACAGACAGATAGACAGATAGAGACACGGACAGACTGACACCTAGACAGACAGAGACACTGACAGAAACACCCGGACAGACAGACACATGGAAAGACACCCAGAAAAGGACACAGACAGACAAACAGACAGACAGATAGAGACACGGACAGACTGACACCTAGATAGACAGAGACATGGACAGACAGACACCCAGACAGACAGAGACAAGGAAAGACACCCAAAAAAAGACACACACAGATAGATAGACAGACAGAGACACGGACAGACTGACAGACAGAGAAACAGATAAACACCCAGGTAGACAGAGACACAGAGAAACAGACAGAAACGCATGTAGACAGAGACACAGACAGAAACCCAGAAAAAGACACAGAGAGACAGACAGACACACGGACAGACTGACACCCAGACAGACAGAGACACGGACAGACAGACAGACAGACAGACAGACAGTCAGAGACATGGAAAGACACCCAGGAAAAGACACAGACAGACAGACAGACAGACACCCAGACAGCCAGAGACACGGAAAGACACCCAGAAAAAGACACAGATGGACAGATAAACAGACAGAGACACGGACAGACTGACAGACAGAGAAACAGAGAGACAACCAGACAGAGAAACAGACAGAAACGCATGTAGACAGAGACACAGACAGAAACCCAGAAAAAGACACAGACAGACAGAGACACAGAAAGACACCCAGGCAGACAGACACACAGACAGATAGACAGACAGGCAGAGACACGGAAAGACACCCAGAAAAAGAGACAGACAGACACCCAGGCAGACAGAGACACAGAAAGACAGAGAGACAGAGGCATGGACAGACTGACAGTCATACAGACAGAGACACGGACAGACAGAGACACAGACAGACAGACTGACAGAGACACAGACAGACACCCAGGCAGACAGAGACACAGACAGACACCCAGAAAAAGACACAGATATACACCCAGGCAGACAGAGAGACAGACAGACAGAGAGACAGAGGCACGGACAGACTGACACTCATACAGACAGAGGCACAGACAGACAGACACCCAGACAGGCAGAGACACGGAAACACACCCAGAAAAAGAGACAGACAGACACCCAGGCAGACAGAGAGACAGAGGCACGGACAGACTGACACTCATACAGACAGAGACACGGACAGACAGACAGACAGACAGGTAGAGACACAGAAAGACACACAGAAAAAGAGACAGACAGACAGGCAGACAGAGACACAGACAGATAGGAAGACACCCACCCAGACAGACAGAGACCCATACAGACAGAGACACAGACAGAAACACAGACAGCAGACACCCAGAAAAAGACTCAGACAGATAGACAGACAGAAAGACAGACAGACTTAGACACGGACAGACAGAGACACAGACAGACAGGCAGACAGACACCCAGGCAGACACCCAGAAAATAACAGACACCCAGGCAGACAGAGACACGGACAGACACCCAGAAAAAGACACAGACAGACACCCAGGCACACAGAGACACAGACAGACACCCAGAAAAAGACACAGACAGACACCCAGGCAGACAGAGAGACAGGCAGACAGAGACACAGAGGCATGTACAGACTGACAGTCATACAGACAGAGACACGGACAGACAGAGAAACAGACAGACAGACAGATAGACAGATAGAGACACAGACAGACTGACACCTAGATAGACAGAGACATGGACAGACAGACACCCAGACAGACAGAGACAAGGAAAGACACCCAGAAAAAGACACACACAGATAGATAGACAGACAGAGACACGGACAGACTGACAGACAGAGAAACAGACAAACACCCAGGCAGACAGAGACACAGAGACACAGACAGAAACGCATGTAGACAGAGACAAAGACAGAAACCCAGAAAAGAGCACAGACAGACAGACAGACAACGACAGACTGACACCCAGACAGACAGAGCACAGACAGACAGACAGACAGACAGAGACACGGAAAGACACCCAGGAAAAGACACAGACAGACAGATAGACAGACAGAGACACGGACAGACAGACACCCAGACAGCCAGAGACACGGAAAGACACCCAGAAAAAGACACAGACAGACAGATAGACAGACAGAGACACGGACAGACTGACAGACAGGGAAACCGAGAGACAACCAGACAGAGAAACAGACAGAAACGCATGTAGACAGAGACACAGACAGAAACGCATGTAGACAGAGACACAGACAGAAACCCAGAAAAAGACACAGACAGACAGAGACACAGAAAGACACCCAGGCAGACAGAGATACAGACAGATAGACAGACAGGCAGAGACACGGTAAGACACCCAGAACAAGAGACAGACAGACACCCAGGCAGACAGAGAGACAGACAGACAGAGAGACAGAGGCATGGACAGACTGACAGTCATACAGACAGAGACACGGACAGACAGACAGACAGACTGACAGAGACACATAAAGACACCCAGAAAAAGAGACAGACAGACACCCAGGCAGACATAGAGACAGAGAGACAGAAGCACGGACAGACTGACACTCATACAGACAGAGACACGGACAGATAGACACCCAGACAGGCAGAGACACGGAAAGACACCCAGAAAAAGAGACAGACAGAAACGCATGTAGACAGAGACACAGACAAAAAAAACACAGACAGACAAAGACACAGACAGACAGAGACACGGAAAGACACCCAGGCAGACAGAGACACGGACAGACTGACAGACAGAGAAACAGAGAGACAACCCAGAAACAGACACCCAAAAAAAGACACAGACAGACAGATAGACAGACAGAGACACGGACAGACTGACAGACAGAGAAACAGACAGACAACCAAACAGACAGACAGACAGACAAACAGACTGACTGAGACACAGGTAAACAGACAGAGACACAGACAGACACCCAGACAGGCAGAGACACGGAAAGACACCCAGAAAAAGAGACACCAAGGCAGACAAAGAGACAGACAGACAGAGACAGAGAGGCATGGACAGACTGACAGTCATACAGACAGAGACACGGGCAGACACAGACAGACAGACAGACAGACAGACAGAGACACAGACAGACACCCAGGCAGACAGAGACACAGACAGACACCCAGAAAAAGACACAGACAGACACCCAGGCACACAGAGACACAGACAGACACCCAGAAAAAGACACAGACAGACACCCAGGCAGACAGAGAGACAGAGGCACGGACAGACTGACACTCATACAGACAGAGACACGGACAGACAGACAGACAGACAGGCAGAGACACAGAAAGACACCCAGAAAAAGAGACAGACAGACAGATAGACAGGCAGACAGAGACACAGACAGATAGGAAGACACCCACCCAGACAGACAGAGACCCATACAGACAGAGACACAGACAGAAACACAGACAGCAGACACCCAGAAAAAGACTCAGACAGATAGACAGACAGAAAGACAGACAGACAGAGACACGGACAGACACCCAGAAAATGAGACAGACAGACACCCAGGCAGACAGAGAGACAGACAGACAGAGAGACAGAGGCATGGACAGACTGACAGTCATACAGACAGAGACACGGACAGACAGAGACACAGACAGACAGACAGACTGACAGAGGCACAGACAGACACCCAGGCAGACAGAGACACAGACAGACACCCAGAAAAAGACACAGATAGACACCCCGGCAGACAAGACAGACAGACAGACAGACAGACAGAACGGCAGACAGAGACACGGACAGACAGACACCCAGGCAGACAGAGACACAGACAGACAGGCAGACAGAGACACAGACAGATAGGAAGACACCCACCCAGACAGACAGAGACCCAGACAGACAGAGACACAGACAGAAACACAGACAGCAGACACCCAGAAAAAGACTCAGACAGATAGACAGACTGACACCTAGATAGACAGAGACATGGACAGACAGACACCCAGACAGACAGAGACAAGGAAAGACACCCAAAAGACACACACAGATAGATAGACAGACAGAGACACGGACAGACTGACAGACAGAGAAACAGATAAACACCCAGGTAGACAGAGACACAGAGAAACAGACAGAAACGCATGTAGACAGAGACACAGACAGAAACCCAGAAAAAGACACAGAGAGACAGACAAACACACGGACAGACTGACACCCAGACAGACAGAGACACGGACAGACAGACAGACAGACAGACAGACAGTCAGAGACATGGAAAGACACCCAGGAAAAGACACAGACAGACAGACAGACAGAGACATGGACAGACAGACACCCAGACAGCCAGAGACACGGAAAGACACCCAGAAAAAGACACAGACAGACAGATAGACAGCCAGAGACACGGACAGACAGACACCCAGACAGCCAGAGACACGGAAAGACACCCAGAAAAAGACACAGATGGACAGATAAACAGACAGAGACACGGACAGACTGACAGACAGAGAAACAGAGAGACAACCAGACAGAGAAACAGACAGAAACGCATGTAGACAGAGACACAGACAGAAACCCAGAAAAAGACACAGACAGACAGAGACACAGAAAGACACCCAGGCAGACAGACACACAGACAGATAGACAGACAGGCAGAGACACGGAAAGACACCCAGAAAAAGAGACAGACAGACACCCAGGCAGACAGAGAGACAGACAGACAGAGAGACAGAGGCATGGACAGACTGACAGTCATACAGACAGAGACACGGACAGACAGAGACACAGACAGACAGACTGACAGAGACACAGACAGACACCCAGGCAGACAGAGACACAGACAGACACCCAGAAAAAGACACAGACAGACAGAGACACAGACAGAAACCCAGAAAAAGACACAGACAGACAGATAGACAGACAGGCAGAGACACGGAAAGACACCCAGAACAAGAGACAGACAGACACCCAGGCAGACAGAGAGACAGACAGACAGAGAGACAGAGGCATGGACAGACTGACACTCATACAGACAGAGACACGGACAGACAGACAGACAGACTGACAGAGACACATAAAGACACCCAGAAAAAGAGACAGACAGAAACGCATGTAGACAGAGACACAGACAAAAAAACAGAAAAAGACACAGACAGACAGAGACACAGAAAGACAGAGACACGGAAAGACACCCAGGCAGACAGAGACACGGATAGACTGACAGACAGAGAAACAGAGAGACAACCCAGAAACAGACACCCAAAAAAAGACACAGACAGACAGATAGACAGACAGAGACACGGACAGACTGACAGACAGAGAAACAGACAGACAACCAAACAGACAGACAGACAGACAAACAGACTGACTGAGACACAGGTAAACAGACAGAGACACAGACAGACACCCAGACAGGCAGAGACACGGAAAGACACCCAGAAAAAAAGACAGACACCAAGGCAGACAAAGAGACAGACAGACAGAGACAGAGAGGCATGGACAGACTGACAGACATACAGACAGAGACACGGGCAGACACAGACAGACAGACAGACAGACAGAGACACAGACAGACACCCAGGCAGACAGAGACACAGACAGACACCCAGACAACAGAGACACAGACAGACACCCAGGCAGACAGAGAGACAGAGGCACGGACAGACTGACACTCATGACAGACAGAGACACGGACAGACAGACAGACAGACAGACAGACAGAGACACAACCACACAGAGAAACAGACAGAAACGCATGTAGACAGAGACACAGACAGAAACCCAGAAAAAGACAGAGACAGACAGAGACACAGACAGATAGACAGACAGACACACAGACAGACACACAGACAGACAGACAGACAGACAGGCAGACAGACAGAGACACGGCCAGACTGACAGACAGAGAAACAGAGACAACCAGACAGAAACCCAGAAAAACACACATACAGACAGAGACACGGACAGACAGAGAAACAGACAGACAGATAGACAGATAGAGACACATACAGACAAACAGACAGATAGACAGATAGAGACACGGACAGACAGAGACACAGACAGACAGGCAGACAGACACCCAGGCAGACAGAGACACGGACAGACACCCAGAAAAAGACACAGACAGACACCCAGGCAGGCAGAGACACGGACAGACACCCAGAAAAAGAGACAGACAGACACCCAGGCAGACAGAGAGACAGAGGCACGGACAGACTGACACACATACAGACAGAGACACGGACAGACAGACAGACAGACAGACAGAGACACGGAAAGACACCCAGAAAAAGAGACAGACAGACAGATAGACAGGCAGACAGAGACACAGACAGATAGGAAGACACCCACCCAGACAGACAGAGACCCATACAGACAGAGACACAGACAGAAACACAGACAGCAGACACCCAGAAAAAGACTCAGACAGATAGACAGACAGAAAGACAGACAGACTTAGACACGGACAGACAGAGACACAGACAGACAGGCAGACAGACACCCAGGCAGACACCCAGAAAATAACAGACACCCAGGCAGACAGAGACACGGACAGACACCCAGAAAAAGACACAGACAGACACCCAGGCACACAGAGACACAGACAGACACCCAGAAAAAGAGACAGACAGACAGGCAGACAGAGACACAGACAGATAGGAAGACACCCACCCAGACAGACAGAGACCCATACAGACAGAGACACAGACAGAAACACAGACAGCAGACACCCAGAAAAAGACTCAGACAGATAGACAGACAGAAAGACAGACAGACTTAGACACGGACAGACAGAGACACAGACAGACAGGCAGACAGACAGACACCCAGGCAGACACCCAGAAAATAACAGACACCCAGGCACACAGAGACACAGACAGACACCCATAAATAGACACAGACAGACAAACAGACAGACAGATAGAGACACGGACAGACTGACACCTAGATAGACAGTGACATGGACAGACACCCAAAAAAAGACACACACAGATAGATAGACAGACAGAGACACGGACAGACTGACAGACAGAGAAACAGATAAACACCCAGGTAGACAGAGACACAGAGAAACAGACAGAAACGCATGTAGACAGAGACACAGACAGAAACCCAGAAAAAGACACAGAGAGACAGACAGACACACGGACAGACTGACACCCAGACAGACAGAGACACGGACAGACAGACAGACAGACAGACAGACAGTCAGAGACATGGAAAGACACCCAGGGAAAAGACACAGACAGACAGACAGACAGAGACATGGACAGACAGCCAGAGACACGAAAAGACACAGACAGACAGATAGACAGCCAGAGACACAGACAGACAGACACCCAGACAGCCAGAGACACGGAAAGACACCCAGAAAAAGACACAGATGGACAGATAAACAGACAGAGACACGGACAGACTGACAGACAGAGAAACAGAGAGACAACCAGACAGAGAAACAGACAGAAACGCATGTAGACAGAGACACAGACAGAAACGCATGTAGACAGAGACACAGACAGAAACCCAGAAAAAGACACAGACAGACAGGACACAGAAAGACAGAGACACAGAAAGACACCCAGGCAGACAGAGATACAGACAGATAGACAGACAGGCAGAGACACGGTAAGACACCCAGAACAAGAGACAGACAGACACCCAGGCAGACAGAGACACAGACAGACAGAGAGACAGAGGCATGGACAGACTGACAGTCATACAGACAGAGACACGGACAGACAGAGACACAGACAGACAGACTGACAGAGACACATAAAGACACCCAGGCAGAAAAAGAGACAGACAGACACCCAGGCAGACATAGAGACAGATAGACAGACCCACGGACAGACTGACACTCAGACAGACAGAGACACGGACAGATAGACACCCAGACAGGCAGAGACACGGAAAGACACACAGAGACAGAGACAGACAGACACGCAGACAGACAGAGACACAGACAAAAACACCCAGAAAAAGACACAGACAGAGACAGACACGGAAAGACACCCAGGCAGACAGAGACACGGACAGACTGACAGACAGAGAAACAGAGAGACAACCCAGAAACAGACACCCAAAAAAAGACACAGACAGACAGATAGACAGACAGAGACACGGACAGACTGACAGACAGAGAAACAGACAGACAACCAAACAGACAGACAGACAGACAAACAGACTGACTGAGACACAGGTAAACAGACAGAGACACAGACAGACACCCAGACAGGCAGAGACACGGAAAGACACCCAGAAAAAGAGACACCAAGGCAGACAAAGAGACAGACAGACAGAGACAGAGAGGCATGGACAGACTGACAGTCATACAGACAGAGACACGGACAGACACAGACAGACAGACAGACAGACAGACAGACAGACAAACAGACAGACAGACCCAGGCAGACAGAGACACAGACAGACACCCAGAAAAAGACACAGACAGACACCCAGGCACACAGAGACACAGACAGACACCCAGAAAAAGACACAGACAGACACCCAGGCAGACAGAGAGACAGAGGCACGGACAGACTGACACTCATACAGACAGAGACACGGACAGACAGACAGACAGACAGACAGACAGGCAGAGACACAGAAAGACACCCAGAAAAAGAGACAGACAGACAGATAGACAGGCAGACAGAGACACAGACAGACTAGGAAGACACCCACCCAGACAGACAGAGACCCATGGACAGACAGACACACAGACAGAAACACAGACAAGGACAGACACCCAGAAAAAGACTCAGACAGATAGACAGACAGAAAGACAGACAGACAGAGACACGGACAGACAGCCAGACAAATGAAACAGACAGACACCCAGGCAGACAGAGACACAGACAGACAGACAGACAGAGGCATGGACAGACTGACAGACATACAGACAGAGACACGGACAGACAGAGACACAGACAGACAGACAGACAGACTGACAGAGGCACAGACAGACACCCAGGCAGACAGAGACACAGACAGACAGACAGACAGACAGAGACACAGAAAGACACCCAGGAAAGAGACACAGACAGACAGACAGACAGACAGAGACACGGACAGACAGACACCCAGACAGACAGAGACACAGAAAGACACCCAGAAAAAGACACAGACAGACAGATAGACAGACAGAGACACGGACAGACTGACAGACAGGCAGACAGAGACAACCAGACAGAGAAACAGACAGACACCCTAGACCCAGAACAGACAGAGACCCATATAGACAGAGACACAGACAGAAACACAGAAAGCAGACACAGACAGACAGAGACACAGACAGAAACCCAGAAAAATACACAGACAGACAGATAGACAGACAGAGACATGGACACGGACAGACACCCAGACAGACAGAGACAAGGACAGACACCCAGGAAGACAACAGACAGACAGACAGACAGACAGAGGCATGGACAGACTGACAGACAGACAAACAGATAAACAGACAGGTAGACAGACAGACAGACAGACAGAGACACAGAAAGACACCCAGAAAAAGAGACAGACAGAGACACTAGACAGAAGACACAGACAAAAAAACAGAAACAGACAGACAGACAGACAAAAGACAGAGACACGGAAAGACACCCAGGCAGACAGAGACACGGATAGACAGACAGACAGACAAACAGACAGACAGAGACATGGAAACAGACACCCAAAAAAAGACACAGACAGACAGATAGACAGACAGAGACACGGACAGACTGACAGACAGAGAAACAGACAGACAACCAAACAGACAGACAGACAGACAAACAGACTGACTGAGACACAGGTAAACAGACAGAGACACGGACAGACAGACACCCAGACAGGCAGAGACACGGAAAGACACCCAGAAAAAGAGACACACAAGGCAGAACAGACAGAGACAGGACAGACAGAGACAGAGAGGCAATGGACAGACTGACAGTCATACAGACAGAGACACGGGACAGACACAGACAGACAGACAGACAGACAGAGACACAGACAGACACCCAGGCAGACAGAGACACAGACAGACACCCAGAAAAAGACACAGACAGACACCCAGGCACACAGAGACACAGAAAGACACACAGAAAAAGACACAGACAGACACCCAGGCAGACAGAGAGACAGAGGCACGGACAGACTGACACTCATACAGACAGAGACACGGACAGACAGACAGACAGACAGACAGGCAGAGACACAGAAAGACACCCAGAAAAAGAGACAGACAGACAGATAGACAGGCAGACAGAGGCACAGACAGATAGGAAGACACCCACCCAGACAGACAGAGACCCATACAGACAGAGACACAGACAGAAACACAGACAGCAGACACCCAGAAAAAGACTCAGACAGATAGACAGACAGAAAGACAGACAGACAGGGACACGGACAGACAGAGACACAGACAGACAGGCAGACAGACACCCAGGCAGACACCCAGAAAATTACAGACACCCAGGCAGACAGAGACACGGACAGACACCCAGAAAAAGACACAGACAGACACCCAGGCAGACAGAGAGACACCCAGGCAGACACCCAGAAAATAACAGACACCCAGGCACACAGAGACACAGACAGACACCCATAAAAAGACACAGACAGACAAACAGACAGACAGATAGACAGATAGAGACACGGACAGACTGACACCTAGACAGACAGAGACACTGACAGAAACACCCGGACAGACAGACACATGGAAAGACACCCAGAAAAGGACACAGACAGACAAACAGACAGACAGATAGAGACACGGACAGACTGACACCTAGATAGACAGAGACATGGACAGACAGACACCCAGACAGACAGAGACAAGGAAAGACACCCAAAAAAAGACACACACAGATAGATAGACAGACAGAGACACGGACAGACTGACAGACAGAGAAACAGATAAACACCCAGGTAGACAGAGACACAGAGAAACAGACAGAAACGCATGTAGACAGAGACACAGACAGAAACCCAGAAAAAGACACAGAGAGACAGACAGACACACGGACAGACTGACACCCAGACAGACAGAGACACGGACAGACAGACAGACAGACAGACAGACAGACAGTCAGAGACATGGAAAGACACCCAGGAAAAGACACAGACAGACAGACAGACAGACACCCAGACAGCCAGAGACACGGAAAGACACCCAGAAAAAGACACAGATGGACAGATAAACAGACAGAGACACGGACAGACTGACAGACAGAGAAACAGAGAGACAACCAGACAGAGAAACAGACAGAAACGCATGTAGACAGAGACACAGACAGAAACCCAGAAAAAGACACAGACAGACAGAGACACAGAAAGACACCCAGGCAGACAGACACACAGACAGATAGACAGACAGGCAGAGACACGGAAAGACACCCAGAAAAAGAGACAGACAGACACCCAGGCAGACAGAGACACAGAAAGACAGAGAGACAGAGGCATGGACAGACTGACAGTCATACAGACAGAGACACGGACAGACAGAGACACAGACAGACAGACTGACAGAGACACAGACAGACACCCAGGCAGACAGAGACACAGACAGACACCCAGAAAAAGACACAGATATACACCCAGGCAGACAGAGAGACAGACAGACAGAGAGACAGAGGCACGGACAGACTGACACTCATACAGACAGAGGCACAGACAGACAGACACCCAGACAGGCAGAGACACGGAAACACACCCAGAAAAAGAGACAGACAGACACCCAGGCAGACAGAGAGACAGAGGCACGGACAGACTGACACTCATACAGACAGAGACACGGACAGACAGACAGACAGACAGGTAGAGACACAGAAAGACACACAGAAAAAGAGACAGACAGACAGGCAGACAGAGACACAGACAGATAGGAAGACACCCACCCAGACAGACAGAGACCCATACAGACAGAGACACAGACAGAAACACAGACAGCAGACACCCAGAAAAAGACTCAGACAGATAGACAGACAGAAAGACAGACAGACTTAGACACGGACAGACAGAGACACAGACAGACAGGCAGACAGACACCCAGGCAGACACCCAGAAAATAACAGACACCCAGGCAGACAGAGACACGGACAGACACCCAGAAAAAGACACAGACAGACACCCAGGCACACAGAGACACAGACAGACACCCAGAAAAAGACACAGACAGACACCCAGGCAGACAGAGAGACAGGCAGACAGAGACACAGAGGCATGTACAGACTGACAGTCATACAGACAGAGACACGGACAGACAGAGAAACAGACAGACAGACAGATAGACAGATAGAGACACAGACAGACTGACACCTAGATAGACAGAGACATGGACAGACAGACACCCAGACAGACAGAGACAAGGAAAGACACCCAGAAAAAGACACACACAGATAGATAGACAGACAGAGACACGGACAGACTGACAGACAGAGAAACAGACAAACACCCAGGTAGACAGAGACACAGAGAAACAGACAGAAACGCATGTAGACAGAGACAAAGACAGAAACCCAGAAAAAGACACAGACAGACAGACAGACACACGGACAGACTGACACCCAGACAGACAGAGACACAGACAGACAGACAGACAGACAGAGACACGGAAAGACACCCAGGAAAAGACACAGACAGACAGATAGACAGACAGAGACACGGACAGACAGACACCCAGACAGCCAGAGACACGGAAAGACACCCAGAAAAAGACACAGACAGACAGATAGACAGACAGAGACACGGACAGACTGACAGACAGGGAAACCGAGAGACAACCAGACAGAGAAACAGACAGAAACGCATGTAGACAGAGACACAGACAGAAACGCATGTAGACAGAGACACAGACAGAAACCCAGAAAAAGACACAGACAGACAGAGACACAGACAGAAACCCAGAAAAAGACACAGACAGACAGATAGACAGACAGGCAGAGACACGGTAAGACACCCAGAACAAGAGACAGACAGACACCCAGGCAGACAGAGAGACAGACAGACAGAGAGACAGAGGCATGGACAGACTGACAGTCATACAGACAGAGACACGGACAGACAGACAGACAGACAGACTGACAGAGACACATAAAGACACCCAGAAAAAGAGACAGACAGAAACGCATGTAGACAGAGACACAGACAAAAAAACAGAAAAAGACACAGACAGACAGAGACACAGAAAGACAGAGACACGGAAAGACACCCAGGCAGACAGAGACACGGATAGACTGACAGACAGAGAAACAGAGAGACAACCCAGAAACAGACACCCAAAAAAAGACACAGACAGACAGATAGACAGACAGAGACACGGACAGACTGACAGACAGAGAAACAGACAGACAACCAAACAGACAGACAGACAGACAAACAGACTGACTGAGACACAGGTAAACAGACAGAGACACGGACAGACACCCAGACAGGCAGAGACACGGAAAGACACCCAGAAAAAGAGACACCAAGGCAGACAAAGAGACAGACAGACAGAGACAGAGAGGCATGGACAGACTGACAGTCATACAGACAGAGACACGGGCAGACACAGACAGACAGACAGACAGACAGAGACACAGACAGACACCCAGGCAGACAGAGACACAGACAGACACCCAGAAAAAGACACAGACAGACACCCAGGCACACAGAGACACAGAAAGACACAGACAGACACCCAGGCAGACAGAGAGACAGAGGCACGGACAGACTGACACTCATACAGACAGAGACACGGACAGACAGACAGACAGACAGACAGACAGGCAGAGACACAGAAAGACACCCAGAAAAAGAGACAGACAGACAGATAGACAGGCAGACAGAGGCACAGACAGATAGGAAGACACCCACCCAGACAGACAGAGACCCATACAGACAGAGACACAGACAGAAACACAGACAGCAGACACCCAGAAAAAGACTCAGACAGATAGACAGACAGAAAGACAGACAGACAGGGACACGGACAGACAGGCACAGACAGACAGCAGACAGACACCCAGGCAGACACCCAGAAAATTAAGCCCGGCAGACAGAGACACGGACAGACACCCAGAAAAAGACACAGACAGACACCCAGGCAGACAGAGAGACACCCAGGCAGACACCCAGAAAATAACAGACACCCAGGCACACAGAGACACAGACAGACACCCATAAAAAGACACAGACAGACAAACAGACAGACAGATAGACAGATAGAGACACGGACAGACTGACACCTAGACAGACAGAGACACTGACAGAAACACCCGGACAGACAGACACATGGAAAGACACCCAGAAAAGGACACAGACAGACAAACAGACAGACAGATAGAGACACGGACAGACTGACACCTAGATAGACAGAGACATGGACAGACAGACACCCAGACAGACAGAGACAAGGAAAGACACCCAAAAAAAGACACACACAGATAGATAGACAGACAGAGACACGGACAGACTGACAGACAGAGAAACAGATAAACACCCAGGTAGACAGAGACACAGAGAAACAGACAGAAACGCATGTAGACAGAGACACAGACAGAAACCCAGAAAAAGACACAGAGAGACAGACAGACACACGGACAGACTGACACCCAGACAGACAGAGACACGGACAGACAGACAGACAGACAGACAGACAGTCAGAGACATGGAAAGACACCCAGGAAAAGACACAGACAGACAGACAGACAGACACCCAGACAGCCAGAGACACGGAAAGACACCCAGAAAAAGACACAGATGGACAGATAAACAGACAGAGACACGGACAGACTGACAGACAGAGAAACAGAGAGACAACCAGACAGAGAAACAGACAGAAACGCATGTAGACAGAGACACAGACAGAAACCCAGAAAAAGACACAGACAGACAGAGACACAGAAAGACACCCAGGCAGACAGACACACAGACAGATAGACAGACAGGCAGAGACACGGAAAGACACCCAGAAAAAGAGACAGACAGACACCCAGGCAGACAGAGACACAGAAAGACAGAGAGACAGAGGCATGGACAGACTGACAGTCATACAGACAGAGACACGGACAGACAGAGACACAGACAGACAGACTGACAGAGACACAGACAGACACCCAGGCAGACAGAGACACAGACAGACACCCAGAAAAAGACACAGATATACACCCAGGCAGACAGAGAGACAGACAGACAGAGAGACAGAGGCACGGACAGACTGACACTCATACAGACAGAGGCACAGACAGACAGACACCCAGACAGGCAGAGACACGGAAACACACCCAGAAAAAGAGACAGACAGACACCCAGGCAGACAGAGAGACAGAGGCACGGACAGACTGACACTCATACAGACAGAGACACGGACAGACAGACAGACAGACAGGTAGAGACACAGAAAGACACACAGAAAAAGAGACAGACAGACAGGCAGACAGAGACACAGACAGATAGGAAGACACCCACCCAGACAGACAGAGACCCATACAGACAGAGACACAGACAGAAACACAGACAGCAGACACCCAGAAAAAGACTCAGACAGATAGACAGACAGAAAGACAGACAGACTTAGACACGGACAGACAGAGACACAGACAGACAGGCAGACAGACACCCAGGCAGACACCCAGAAAATAACAGACACCCAGGCAGACAGAGACACGGACAGACACCCAGAAAAAGACACAGACAGACACCCAGGCACACAGAGACACAGACAGACACCCAGAAAAAGACACAGACAGACACCCAGGCAGACAGAGAGACAGGCAGACAGAGACACAGAGGCATGTACAGACTGACAGTCATACAGACAGAGACACGGACAGACAGAGAAACAGACAGACAGACAGATAGACAGATAGAGACACAGACAGACTGACACCTAGATAGACAGAGACATGGACAGACAGACACCCAGACAGACAGAGACAAGGAAAGACACCCAGAAAAAGACACACACAGATAGATAGACAGACAGAGACACGGACAGACTGACAGACAGAGAAACAGACAAACACCCAGGTAGACAGAGACACAGAGAAACAGACAGAAACGCATGTAGACAGAGACAAAGACAGAAACCCAGAAAAAGACACAGACAGACAGACAGACACACGGACAGACTGACACCCAGACAGACAGAGACACAGACAGACAGACAGACAGACAGAGACACGGAAAGACACCCAGGAAAAGACACAGACAGACAGATAGACAGACAGAGACACGGACAGACAGACACCCAGACAGCCAGAGACACGGAAAGACACCCAGAAAAAGACACAGACAGACAGATAGACAGACAGAGACACGGACAGACTGACAGACAGGGAAACCGAGAGACAACCAGACAGAGAAACAGACAGAAACGCATGTAGACAGAGACACAGACAGAAACGCATGTAGACAGAGACACAGACAGAAACCCAGAAAAAGACACAGACAGACAGAGACACAGACAGAAACCCAGAAAAAGACACAGACAGACAGATAGACAGACAGGCAGAGACACGGTAAGACACCCAGAACAAGAGACAGACAGACACCCAGGCAGACAGAGAGACAGACAGACAGAGAGACAGAGGCATGGACAGACTGACAGTCATACAGACAGAGACACGGACAGACAGACAGACAGACAGACTGACAGAGACACATAAAGACACCCAGAAAAAGAGACAGACAGAAACGCATGTAGACAGAGACACAGACAAAAAAACAGAAAAAGACACAGACAGACAGAGACACAGAAAGACAGAGACACGGAAAGACACCCAGGCAGACAGAGACACGGATAGACTGACAGACAGAGAAACAGAGAGACAACCCAGAAACAGACACCCAAAAAAAGACACAGACAGACAGATAGACAGACAGAGACACGGACAGACTGACAGACAGAGAAACAGACAGACAACCAAACAGACAGACAGACAGACAAACAGACTGACTGAGACACAGGTAAACAGACAGAGACACGGACAGACACCCAGACAGGCAGAGACACGGAAAGACACCCAGAAAAAGAGACACCAAGGCAGACAAAGAGACAGACAGACAGAGACAGAGAGGCATGGACAGACTGACAGTCATACAGACAGAGACACGGGCAGACACAGACAGACAGACAGACAGACAGAGACACAGACAGACACCCAGGCAGACAGAGACACAGACAGACACCCAGAAAAAGACACAGACAGACACCCAGGCACACAGAGACACAGAAAGACACACAGAAAAAGCCACAGACAGACACCCAGGCAGACAGAGAGACAGAGGCACGGACAGACTGACACTCATACAGACAGAGACACGGACAGACAGACAGACAGACAGACAGACAGGCAGAGACACAGAAAGACACCCAGAAAAAGAGACAGACAGACAGATAGACAGGCAGACAGAGGCACAGACAGATAGGAAGACACCCACCCAGACAGACAGAGACCCATACAGACAGAGACACAGACAGAAACACAGACAGCAGACACCCAGAAAAAGACTCAGACAGATAGACAGACAGAAAGACAGACAGACAGGGACACGGACAGACAGAGACACAGACAGACAGGCAGACAGACACCCAGGCAGACACCCAGAAAATTACAGACACCCAGGCAGACAGAGACACGGACAGACACCCAGAAAAAGACACAGACAGACACCCAGGCAGACAGAGAGACACCCAGGCAGACACCCAGAAAATAACAGACACCCAGGCACACAGAGACACAGACAGACACCCATAAAAAGACACAGACAGACAAACAGACAGACAGATAGACAGATAGAGACACGGACAGACTGACACCTAGACAGACAGAGACACTGACAGAAACACCCGGACAGACAGACACATGGAAAGACACCCAGAAAAGGACACAGACAGACAAACAGACAGACAGATAGAGACACGGACAGACTGACACCTAGATAGACAGAGACATGGACAGACAGACACCCAGACAGACAGAGACAAGGAAAGACACCCAAAAAAAGACACACACAGATAGATAGACAGACAGAGACACGGACAGACTGACAGACAGAGAAACAGATAAACACCCAGGTAGACAGAGACACAGAGAAACAGACAGAAACGCATGTAGACAGAGACACAGACAGAAACCCAGAAAAAGACACAGAGAGACAGACAGACACACGGACAGACTGACACCCAGACAGACAGAGACACGGACAGACAGACAGACAGACAGACAGACAGTCAGAGACATGGAAAGACACCCAGGAAAAGACACAGACAGACAGACAGACAGACACCCAGACAGCCAGAGACACGGAAAGACACCCAGAAAAAGACACAGATGGACAGATAAACAGACAGAGACACGGACAGACTGACAGACAGAGAAACAGAGAGACAACCAGACAGAGAAACAGACAGAAACGCATGTAGACAGAGACACAGACAGAAACCCAGAAAAAGACACAGACAGACAGAGACACAGAAAGACACCCAGGCAGACAGACACACAGACAGATAGACAGACAGGCAGAGACACGGAAAGACACCCAGAAAAAGAGACAGACAGACACCCAGGCAGACAGAGACACAGAAAGACAGAGAGACAGAGGCATGGACAGACTGACAGTCATACAGACAGAGACACGGACAGACAGAGACACAGACAGACAGACTGACAGAGACACAGACAGACACCCAGGCAGACAGAGACACAGACAGACACCCAGAAAAAGACACAGATATACACCCAGGCAGACAGAGAGACAGACAGACAGAGAGACAGAGGCACGGACAGACTGACACTCATACAGACAGAGGCACAGACAGACAGACACCCAGACAGGCAGAGACACGGAAACACACCCAGAAAAAGAGACAGACAGACACCCAGGCAGACAGAGAGACAGAGGCACGGACAGACTGACACTCATACAGACAGAGACACGGACAGACAGACAGACAGACAGGTAGAGACACAGAAAGACACACAGAAAAAGAGACAGACAGACAGGCAGACAGAGACACAGACAGATAGGAAGACACCCACCCAGACAGACAGAGACCCATACAGACAGAGACACAGACAGAAACACAGACAGCAGACACCCAGAAAAAGACTCAGACAGATAGACAGACAGAAAGACAGACAGACTTAGACACGGACAGACAGAGACACAGACAGACAGGCAGACAGACACCCAGGCAGACACCCAGAAAATAACAGACACCCAGGCAGACAGAGACACGGACAGACACCCAGAAAAAGACACAGACAGACACCCAGGCACACAGAGACACAGACAGACACCCAGAAAAAGACACAGACAGACACCCAGGCAGACAGAGAGACAGGCAGACAGAGACACAGAGGCATGTACAGACTGACAGTCATACAGACAGAGACACGGACAGACAGAGAAACAGACAGACAGACAGATAGACAGATAGAGACACAGACAGACTGACACCTAGATAGACAGAGACATGGACAGACAGACACCCAGACAGACAGAGACAAGGAAAGACACCCAGAAAAAGACACACACAGATAGATAGACAGACAGAGACACGGACAGACTGACAGACAGAGAAACAGACAAACACCCAGGTAGACAGAGACACAGAGAAACAGACAGAAACGCATGTAGACAGAGACAAAGACAGAAACCCAGAAAAAGACACAGACAGACAGACAGACACACGGACAGACTGACACCCAGACAGACAGAGACACAGACAGACAGACAGACAGACAGAGACACGGAAAGACACCCAGGAAAAGACACAGACAGACAGATAGACAGACAGAGACACGGACAGACAGACACCCAGACAGCCAGAGACACGGAAAGACACCCAGAAAAAGACACAGACAGACAGATAGACAGACAGAGACACGGACAGACTGACAGACAGGGAAACCGAGAGACAACCAGACAGAGAAACAGACAGAAACGCATGTAGACAGAGACACAGACAGAAACGCATGTAGACAGAGACACAGACAGAAACCCAGAAAAAGACACAGACAGACAGAGACACAGACAGAAACCCAGAAAAAGACACAGACAGACAGATAGACAGACAGGCAGAGACACGGTAAGACACCCAGAACAAGAGACAGACAGACACCCAGGCAGACAGAGAGACAGACAGACAGAGAGACAGAGGCATGGACAGACTGACAGTCATACAGACAGAGACACGGACAGACAGACAGACAGACAGACTGACAGAGACACATAAAGACACCCAGAAAAAGAGACAGACAGAAACGCATGTAGACAGAGACACAGACAAAAAAACAGAAAAAGACACAGACAGACAGAGACACAGAAAGACAGAGACACGGAAAGACACCCAGGCAGACAGAGACACGGATAGACTGACAGACAGAGAAACAGAGAGACAACCCAGAAACAGACACCCAAAAAAAGACACAGACAGACAGATAGACAGACAGAGACACGGACAGACTGACAGACAGAGAAACAGACAGACAACCAAACAGACAGACAGACAGACAAACAGACTGACTGAGACACAGGTAAACAGACAGAGACACGGACAGACACCCAGACAGGCAGAGACACGGAAAGACACCCAGAAAAAGAGACACCAAGGCAGACAAAGAGACAGACAGACAGAGACAGAGAGGCATGGACAGACTGACAGTCATACAGACAGAGACACGGGCAGACACAGACAGACAGACAGACAGACAGACAGAGACACAGACAGACACCCAGGCAGACAGAGACACAGACAGACACCCAGAAAAAGACACAGACAGACACCCAGGCACACAGAGACACAGAAAGACACACAGAAAAAGACACAGACAGACACCCAGGCAGACAGAGAGACAGAGGCACGGACAGACTGACACTCATACAGACAGAGACACGGACAGACAGACAGACAGACAGACAGACAGGCAGAGACACAGAAAGACACCCAGAAAAAGAGACAGACAGACAGATAGACAGGCAGACAGAGGCACAGACAGATAGGAAGACACCCACCCAGACAGACAGAGACCCATACAGACAGAGACACAGACAGAAACACAGACAGCAGACACCCAGAAAAAGACTCAGACAGATAGACAGACAGAAAGACAGACAGACAGGGACACGGACAGACAGAGACACAGACAGACAGGCAGACAGACACCCAGGCAGACACCCAGAAAATTACAGACACCCAGGCAGACAGAGACACGGACAGACACCCAGAAAAAGACACAGACAGACACCCAGGCAGACAGAGAGACACCCAGGCAGACACCCAGAAAATAACAGACACCCAGGCACACAGAGACACAGACAGACACCCATAAAAAGACACAGACAGACAAACAGACAGACAGATAGACAGATAGAGACACGGACAGACTGACACCTAGACAGACAGAGACACTGACAGAAACACCCGGACAGACAGACACATGGAAAGACACCCAGAAAAGGACACAGACAGACAAACAGACAGACAGATAGAGACACGGACAGACTGACACCTAGATAGACAGAGACATGGACAGACAGACACCCAGACAGACAGAGACAAGGAAAGACACCCAAAAAAAGACACACACAGATAGATAGACAGACAGAGACACGGACAGACTGACAGACAGAGAAACAGATAAACACCCAGGTAGACAGAGACACAGAGAAACAGACAGAAACGCATGTAGACAGAGACACAGACAGAAACCCAGAAAAAGACACAGACAGACAGAGACACAGAAAGACACCCAGGCAGACAGACACACAGACAGATAGACAGACAGGCAGAGACACGGAAAGACACCCAGAAAAAGAGACAGACAGACACCCAGGCAGACAGAGACACAGAAAGACAGAGAGACAGAGGCATGGACAGACTGACAGTCATACAGACAGAGACACGGACAGACAGAGACACAGACAGACAGACTGACAGAGACACAGACAGACACCCAGGCAGACAGAGACACAGACAGACACCCAGAAAAAGACACAGATATACACCCAGGCAGACAGAGAGACAGACAGACAGAGAGACAGAGGCACGGACAGACTGACACTCATACAGACAGAGGCACAGACAGACAGACACCCAGACAGGCAGAGACACGGAAACACACCCAGAAA